>JAWRYS010001185.1:0-388818 GCA_034769895.1 Magicicada septendecula | reverse complement strand
TATAATATTTTGCATACAGCCCTGAAATGTAGAGTTCTCAAGATCTGTTGTTTTTGGTGAAGATCGGTTAATGGAATAGGGTAGTTTACCAGCAACGTTTTATGTTTTATCAAGGGTGTTTTCTATGGCAAACGATAACAGCCGCAAATTCAAACAGAATCAAATAATTGTTTGCATACAGGCCTCAATTGTAGAGTACCTAAGATCTGTCGTTTTTGGTGAAGATCGGTTAAGGGAAAGGGGTAGTTTACCTGCAACGGTTTTTCATCAAGGGTAATTTTTTTCTATAGTAAACGATAACAGCCGCAAATTCAAACAGAATCAAATTATGTTTTGCATACAACCATGTATTGTAGAGTTCTCAATACGTATTGGTGTTGGTGAAGATCGGTTAAGGGAAAGGGGTAGTTTACCAGCAACATTTTATGTTTTAACAAGGGTAATTTTTTATATGACGAACGATAACTGCCGTAAATTCAGACAGAATCAACTAGGTTCTTGCATACCTTTTTGAACTAAAGAGAACTCGAGGTCTGTAGATTTTGTTGAAGATCGGTTAAGGGAAGGGGTAGTTTATCAGCAACGTTTTATGTTTTAAAAATGGTAATTTTTTTATGACGAATGATAACTGCCGAAAATTCAATGAGAATCAAATAATTTTTTGCACCCCCTGAGTTGCAGAGAGCTCAAGGTCTATTGATTTTGGTGAAGATCGGTTAAGGGAAAGGGGTAGTTTACCTGCAACATTTTATGTTGTAACAAGAGAAATGTTTCCATGACGAACGATAACTGCCGCACATTCAAACAGAATCAAATATTTTTTTGCATGCTTCCCTGAATTGTAGAGGACGGAAGGTCTGTTGATTTTGGAGAAGATCGGTTAAGACAAAGGGGTAGTTTACCTGAAACATTTTATGATTTAACAAGAGTAAAGTACTTAATTTTTATAGATAAAGTATCCTGATAAGAAGCTCGTAGTAATCCACTGTAGAAACGTAGATGAAATATCTATAAATGAAGAAGTTAGGTGAACGGGGTGGGGGTAATTTTCTATTATTAAAAATTATAGTTGAAGGTGGAGGGGAGAATTTTTTATATGTGTACTACGTTATCGGCAACAAAGAAGTAGTTTTTTGGTAAAATTGCTTCCTGGGCTCTTTAGCCGTAGTCCAATGTTTTCTGCAAAACCAGACTTTTCGGCAGCGCAATCGACTGCCATAATCGGTGAAAATCGAGTGCGAACACGTGAGGCGGTGGTGGTATACGTTAGTGAGCACAGTACTGTGGTTAATGCTGAAGCAATAAGTAGAAAGACGTAGTTTCTATGGAAATATTTCATTTCGAATATGAGTTTAAATATAAATCTTAGAACATGGAAGTCATGTATGGTTCTCCATACCGATATTACTTCCATATTCCTTAAGGAATGGAAGTATGGTGATGGCAAAAAAAATCGTGTTCGAGATTATTGCAGATTCTGATTCTACTACACTCAAAACATGAAAAAAAGTCGTTTTCCGAAAAGTGTCTGTGTGTGTGTCTGTCTGTCTGTCTGAGATTTTTTTTCTATGGCAAACGATAACTGCCGCAAATTCAAACAGAATCAAATAATTTTTTGCATACTGCTCTGATTTGCAGAGTACTCACGACCTATTGTTTTTGGTGAAGATCGGTTGAGGGGAAGGGGTAGTTTACCTGCAACGGTTTTTTTTTAGCAAGGGTAATTTTGTTTGTTTGGCAAATGATAACAGCCGCAAATTCAAACAGAATCAAATAATGTTTCGCATGCAGCCCTGAATTGTAGAGTTCTCAAGATCTGCTGATTTTGGTGAAGATCGGTTAAGGGAAAGGGGTAGTTTACCTGTAACGTTTTATGTTTTAACAAGGGTATTTCCTATGGCAAACGATAACAGCCGCAAATTCAAACAGAATCAAAAGATTATTTGCATACAGCCCTAAATTGTAGAGTTCTCAAGACCTATTGTTTTTGGTGAAGTTCGGTTGAGGGAAAGGGGTAGTTTACCTGCAACGTTTTTTTAACAAGGGTATTTTCTATGGCAAACGATAACAGCCGCAAATTCAAACAGAATCAAATAATGTTTTGCATACAGCCCTGATTTGTAGAGTACTCAAGACCTGTTGTTTTTGGTGAAGATCGGTTAAGGGAAAGGGGTAGTTTACCTGTAACGTTTTATGTTTTAACAAGGGTATTTCCTATGGCAAACGATAACAGCCGCAAATTCAAACAGAATCAAAAGATTATTTGCATACAGCCCTAAATTGTAGAGTTCTCAAGACCTATTGTTTTTGGTGAAGATCGGTTGAGGGAAAGGGGTAGTTTACCTGCAACGTTTTTTTAACAAGTGTATTTTCTATGGCAAACGATAACAGCCGCAAATGCAAACAGAATCAAATAATGTTTTGCATACGTCCCTGAATTGTAGAGGTCTCAATGACTTTCGATTTTGGTGAAGATCGGTTAAGGGGAAGGGGTAGTTTACCTGCAACCTTTTACGTTTTAACAAGAGTAAAGTACTTGAAAATTTATTTAAACTTTTTGAAACAATGGTAATTGTTAAAAATAAAATAATTTTGTTGCCAGGCAATAAAATTATAATTTTTTCATTTTAATGTAATATAATATTTTTCATTTAATACAGCAATAAAAAGGCAGGTAAGACACAGCCTGGCAGTTTATCTGAAAATGATTTTAAATATAAATCTTAGAATATCGAAGTCATGTATGGTTCTCCATACCGATATTTTTTTTTGTTACATCTTTTTTGTAGACATTTGATTTAAACATATCCTTTGCCTCGCTTTCCAATATCTCAAATTCTTTCTCGTCCCGAAGCGTGGAAACAAATGATTGCAAGTAGCTGTATAAGCCAATCACACTACCCATGTCAACTCTCTGTCCTTGAAGCTTCTCACTGACATCGAGAAACTTTTCCAAAAGGCGATGCCACAAACAAGTCATGATTGTTATCTCTAGGCTTTTTAGTTTTTCTGTCAAATTTCTTGCTTCATACTGCTCATCCTTTGTCTGCTTGTTATCCGTACTAATATCTTCTTATGCGGAAATAATTTCATTGTATGATTTGTAAAGGGCTTTACTTGGATCTGCACGTGCACTTCAGCGAGTTTTAGATAACGCTTTTAGCACAAGAGAGTCCTTTTTCAAGTGAGACAACAATATCTCCCACTCGCTTGTAGAAGAGGAAAAGAAATTGTAAAGCTGCTGTTCAAAAGCAACTGAATAATCACTGCTGTTCGCTGCTGCAGAGCCTAGTAGTTGTAAAAGTGGCATGCACAAGGGACATAGGTCGCCAAAGGATTCAATTCAATATTTCTTGATTGTAGACCTTTGTAGCAACCCGACATGTTACTGGCATTGTCGTAACTTTGCCCCCTACAGTTGTTCAAATCAATACCCGAAGATCCAATAAGTGTAGTAATTACAGCTTCCACTAAGTTTTCACCTTTATGCCCAATGTTTGGTGAAAACGTGATAAGGCGCTCCACAGGAGTACCAACTGGAATAACATAGCGAACGATAAAGGTTAACTGATCAGTGTGCGAAACATCGGGCGTTGAATTCACAACTATCGAGAAATATTTAGGTTTCACAACCTCTTCTTTGATCTACATTTTCACTTGTCCCTCTAGCTGTAACACAAGCTCATCCACAGTGGTTGAGGACAAGTACGATGGAACACCTCGCCCTTTGTTTCCATACCTGGCTAAGTGGTCAGCCATAAATGGGTCAAACTTAGCAATGAGCTCAATACAGCCTACGAAAGTCCCATTTTTTACCGATCCTATAGTTTCATTTTCACCACGGAACGGTAGCCTCCTCGACACTAAAAACTTTATTGTTTCAACCACGCGTTCTAAAACCTTTCGCCAATAAGCCACTTCTTCTTTAGAAATAGAAAACACATGCTTGAAGTGGCAGCTGGTGTTACGGTTTCAGTGTTGCACAACCACCAATGTAGAATACCTAAACTAAAAAATAACATACAAAACCATTAAGCAATTAAACGTTTCATCAATATCAATGGAAAATATATCAGTTTCTATGCGGAAAAGTTCACGTACAATTCTACTTTTGCGAGGAGGCTGGTGGTTGTAGTCCGACTGCAACTTGAAGAGTAAATGGCAGAGCTAGCTTACTACACAAACATATGGGAGGTCGTTCGTTACTCTTCTTAATGCCCCCGTGCTTTATATGTGAGCTCAGTAGTTTCTAGGATTTCGCAATGCTCCAGTAGGAGCGTTGTAGCGCATCCTTCGTTGTATGTCTATCATAAAACAGCTGTGTCCTGTTTAGTGTTTACGTTAGTTGACGGTTAACGTCACCCCTTGTCCAGTATTGTAAGGTAGAAATAATTTTGTATAATTGTGACTATGATATTAAAGTGTCAGTCAACTCTATATTAATTAATGCGTGTTAAGTGTTAATTTTTTATTTGTTTAGGGTTGCTGTGTTTTTTTTTTGGAATTAGTGATTATGTGTGCTTTCAAACCACGTATAGTTTGTAAAAAGCACGGCACTGTTTAACATTCGCCTTTCGCTGCATATTTTATATTTGGCTACTGTAAAGTTAGCCGTGCTTTTAGCGACCATCCGTGAGTACGTGGAAACATGGAATCTGACGTAGGTAAACATACCTTTAGAAATGAGGTGATTGCATATTTAATGCCACCTCTCTTTTTTTGGAAAACAGTAAATTTAAATTTTTTCCATATAACACTACTATGTATGCTTAGCCTAAAGTACTATATTTAATACTATAGTCAGCCTACTGTTTAAATATGTTCTCCCAATCGACTACTACAACCACCGAAATTTGGAACCACCAGCCGCCACTGCTTGCAGTCTTTTGTGACTTACAGAAGGCCTTCGACACGACATGGAGGCACACTACATTGCAACGGCTCTACTGCTGGAGATTTCCGGAAAACCTTCCGAGATATATAACAAGCTTCCTCTCGGGACGTTCTTTCTGGGTCCGCGTCGGGGAGACCATCTTAACACGCCACATGTTGGCGAATAGCGTGCCGCAGGCCTCTCCGCTGAGCGGTACGCTATTTATTATCGCCATAAACGACTCCTTTAAAGAAATTGAGGCAAGTATAGAAAAATACCTATACGTTGATGACCTCCCTTTGTTTTACTCGGCATCACTAACACCGATGATACAATACAGGCTGCAAAGAATCGTAAATAAGATGACAGAAAATGCCATAAACTTGAGTTTTTTCTCAGTAGCGAAGATAACCTGCGTTTATTTCTGTCGCAAACGAGTGAGATGCCGGAATCCAACTCTGAAGATAAACGGAGATGGGATTCAGTATCAAAGGGAGGAGTGCTTTCTGCGCCTTCGCTTTGACGGACAGTTAACATGGAAAATGCCATGAAAAGATCTGCCTTTACTCAATGATATTAGATACATCTCCCATATCAACTGGGGAGAGGATAGAAAATGCTACTGCGCTTATATACAGCCTTGATATCTTGAAAAATGGGCTATCGGTGCGCAGCTAGAAAACCTAATCTCAAACTACAAAACGTAGTGCATAATGCAGGGATCTGTTATGCCACTGGAGCTTTTTGCACTAGCCCGACAGTTAGCTTTTAATGTGATGCAAAAATGACATCAGTACGCTTTAGACTACTACTGAGCTATGCTTCAAAGATTCGTGCTCCACCAATTCATCTGGACTACACCGCGTTCACAGAGGACAGACGGGCACATGTGTTTATTCGATGGTGCACATCAATTGATCGGCTGGTGGTCATGCGTTCCATTTATTCGACCAGTACAATGTTCCAGCCGAGCACGTATATCATAATCTGCTGTCTAAAGTATTACGCCTAACTTGGCTGCTTAGGAAACCACAGTGTCATTTGGATTTAACCAATGAAGACAAGTCAGCAGTCAGCAGTCCCTCATGTGTGGGAGTTTCGATCCCGTTTAGTGACTTTCAACTACAAAGATCACGTCGTGCTGACTTATCGAAGACAACAAGCGGAGTGGTAAGCACGTTTATTGTTAGGGGTATTTCTTTACTTATGGGCCTTGCCGAGGATAGCGAGTGTGCACCCCATTTGGCAGGCTCTTCGGTATTGTGAACACAGATGCCTGAGGCGCAGACTCGCTGAGTTCCATCACCGCTTTGGCCAACACAGGGACAGACGACCCGCTACGACAGATAGAGCCTATGTGTCATGTGTTACATCAGAGAATACAATTTACTTTTATATGGGAAACAAACTACATAGGCACCGGGGGAAATGAAGACGCTGTCTGCAGAATGAACCTTTGCAGTCAGTCCGGAAGTAGACATGTTTAATTTCAAATCCGCTTATTAATAAGATATCAGTTATAAATTAGCAAAGTCCCACTTGTCCAACATACAAGAATAAGTGTCACATGACTACAGTTTTTCACTAATTAACACAATGAGCACTTTCCACTACACCGCAACAATAACTAAAACTCCGCACTCTAATATCGTCAGGTCTAAACTAAACTGACTGCCGCAGGATGATTATATTTACACCCTACTGAGTTTCCAGAATAATCTATCACATTCCGGATAACATGTCGAGTAAACTGTACATACCACGTTAGAAACTGAGCCACGTCCTCCCTCAAACACAGTGCGCTAACAGTTGTGGTCTGGAACAGCCTCTGTTCTTGCCGCATGTTAAGAGTTACGTAATTATCTTTCAACTCAACGTAGCAGTGTTAACACTACTATTTCCTCGTCTCATTTAATTATCCGTTTACTCTTAATTGAATCTTAATTCTTTATAACATGTATACCTCTTAACTTTTACACGTTGAATCAGTTCACTCTCTACTAGACACTAAAGTTCTCATTTCTGACGTTGTCCCTCATTTTTTTTTAAAGTTTATTTGGGATATCGTCTCACTATTTCATTTTATACAAATTAAAGGAGGTTTCTATACACGCCCTTGAGAACAGTATTTCACCAAAATGAGGTCATAAAAATTGAATTACTCAACACGTACGAAGTCTACACAGTAGCCTAATGTAGATATCTTTAGCAAGTGACAGAAACAAATGCTGTAGTTTGACTAACAATACAGTTGCATACATTGCAGAAACTAATGACAGTTTTTCCAGACTGTAAGAAATAACTTGTACGCGTTTTGTTGTGTAATGCCTTGTGTCAGTGAATAATGATGTGTTTCTTATACGTAGTAAAACATGCTAAACGTTACGACATAAGCATGTCTAATCTTAAAACTGAAAAACAAAAGCAAACGTGAGCTTATAGCGTCATGTGAAAACGTGTTCGTACAACTTACTGTTGTTTTATTGTAAAAACTGGATTCGATAGTCTACTGACCAAGACGTGAATGTTTTTACTATTTTGACAATAAATACATACATAAGCCATATTTAATTGGCGTTGAGGTTTTTTTTTTACTCTGTCCAATCGTTTACAAATTGTTTGCTGAGTTCCAGTTCTCTCTCTTCATCGAGTAGGCTGTAGCATACGTTGCAGTGACGTACTGACGCTCGTTCTCCTACAGTATGTCTTTCTTCTTTGTTCTTCCTTTTATCTTTCCAGATATTCATCACATGCCTACCGCCTCCCTGTTGTATAAAGTTATACAAACCATATCAGTTATACATTCTCAAACATTTGTACTGTTGAACAGAGTGTGTACCGGTACTTCTTACCTGAATTTTTGTTCCTGTATCGTATCACAGCTCTGGCTTACTGGAAGCATTCAGTCGGCTGCCTAGGGTATTTTTGCTTAATCTTCAAACTATAATCAAGAACCTCCTCCACCTGTCATAACTGGTCGATACGTTAAATTACAAACAAAATTACACTACGATGTCAAGTTAGTAGGTATAGAGATGTTTTTTATTTCAGTGTTCCACTGAACGTCTCTAAATAGGTAGGCATCAACTTTGGTGTTTTCTAGTGAATGTTTAAAGCATAGTACTACTACTATAAGCGACTACGTATAAAGTAAAAGATCACATTGCTAGAGTTGCAGCTAACACAGAACTAAAATACTTATTTTACTTTTTGGTTACTGTTACGCTAATTAAATAGCAAACACATTTTAAGCGAAGTCTAATGCTGCACTTTTTCCAATGAAAGTATATTTAAATTTAAATATAGAGGACTAACTTTTTCTGTACATCATTAAACTGAGCTGCCGATTATTACGTACGTGGCGACAACATATTTTACATAATATTAAAAATCATAAAGTATAAGAAATATAACTCTTATGATTTTGCTAATATTTTGTAATCGAATGCTTGGAACTTGATTCTGGTGTATTGTATGACGGTTTGGCAGCGACACAGTAGTACTATTTGTTAAAAAAGTACAATTGTACTTTATGAAGTAATACAGCTTTTTTCATTAAAAAATTGCGAAAATAAGTGTTTCAGGCATGCGACGTGAAAACTGTCCAACGCAATGCAACGAAAAAGGCATCTAAAACACATTCTGCGACATGTTAAAAACAAGCTTTGTTAAAATACAAAAGTCGCTCAACACTTATTTAATTAAAGAAAAATAATTAATTTTGTCAATTTGATCATTTTGTCATTAATTTTGTTAATTTAACCTGACTATTGCATGACAGTGAGTATTTTACAAATAATTATTATGAATTTAATGTTATTTGTATTAAACACGTTTGAAAATGAAACACTTAGAGAACTGTTCAGAAGTTTTCCTTAAAAACGAGTGATTCAGTTTTTTCGTATTTATTGAATTATTGAGTTACAAACGTTAACAATAAATATAGGTTTGTAGATGAAAATCAGTTTCTTAAACATTTTTCCTCTTTACGTATGCATACTAAAAAGAATGTCATTTCCAATTGACTGTGCAAAACGTTTGTGTTAAATGGCTGTTGTATAAAGAGTAATATTTTTTAATAAAAGCATTTGGTATCAGAGAGTTTCTGAGAAACTTGCCTCTTTTCCGCATTCTGGTCTGTAGGTTTGTCCATCTACTTTTCTGTTACTCGTTTTTGATGTCTTAATAACATTTTTTACTTTTAATTTTTAATGTTTTGTTCAAAGCATAGGCATTGTTGATTTTATAATACATTTTACCCAAATTTCGTATAACACTAGCAACAAAAAACCATGTGCATAAAGATTTTAAATACGGTGAACTCGGGTTTTTCATATTTACGCCTACCATTTATTCATTTCTTCTAACTATAAATAAAAGCTAGGTAGATAAAGTAGCCATCTATAATTTTTCCACTGATTTATTAGAATTTTCTAAAATGTTTCTAAAAGCTCATCATACTCCCACAGCAAGTAGTAGGAGAGACCGTTTTTACTACGGAAAAGAGATAAGGTTTCACAAATTTTGTATTAAGCTTAAATTAGTCTCCGAAATGCAAGACAGGTAAACGGTTACACAGTACACCGAACTTACGTGATTTTAAATTTCTGGTGTTGTGGATTGTCAGACGACAGCTATTCCAAAAACGCAATCAGGAATTTTATCAGGTAAAGTAGCCTCATATAAAGCCTACGCATAAAAACGTTAAATATGTTTTAATAAAACGTAGATATGAGTAATCTTATCAATTGGAAAACCTATTACCAAAATTTTATCAGATCGTTTAGGGCGCTATGTCTTATTTGCCTATACTTAGGGGAAAGTAGAGCTAACGAATATTAGAGACATTATTTAATCGTCATTGTTATCTGATGTAACACGTAGACTGCCTCTTATGGTACCCAGCATTTTATTGATGATTTCTTCATTTGTATATGATTAAATATTTTCTGGCAGAGTTCATAGACTCTATTAAAAATTATATCTCCTCTAAACGTTACAACTAATGTTGGCGGCGAATCTATGGAATATATGAAACATTTTACTATTAAATATTTATGTATTCATTGTTTCAGAAAATTTATGAAAATTTAGTTTCAGAATTTGTCATTTTATTAACGTAAAACCTATTAACGTAATCCACAATCCCTGCGTGATTTTATTGAAAGTTACTAAAAAGATATATTTTACTTCCATAGCAAAATAAACGTAGGCCTATACTATAAAAATTAAACGTTACTTATATTGTGTTTTCTCTTAAGCTTTGAATGTTCCAAGTAATAATTTGTTATTAATGAATAAACACGTTCAGTAAATAAAATAAAAGCCATACATACCACAGTAAGTATAAATTTGAATTTACATACAAAGTGTTTAGTCACACTTAACGGGTAAACTAACAACTAACATTTTTTATGTACTTAAATATGTTTCTCGGCAAACGCTACATCAAGTACGAAGATAAATCGTCAGATGGAAACATAATTACGCACAGCAGATTAGCTTGGTTTGAGCAACGATTGGGCGGCTAATCCTGGGACTTTATACCAAGTCAGCTAACCACACATTTTAAGCGGATTACACGAAATGGAAATTGTGTTACCACAAATCCTTCATAAAACCGGCCGCATATTACAAATGTGTTAGTTGTAATGAGTACCATGTTTTAATATTAACGAGTTATCTAAAATTTTACTGTCAGCCAAATGTGTTTATGTACGTTTGTGTGTTCCGTATAATGACATCAATGGGCTTGACAACAACTGAATATGATTACTACTATTAACATAAGTTTACAATCGTTTTTCCTTATCTTTTATACAAACCAACATAGAAACAACCAAAACAACAGCAACCAATACTACTACTACTACTACTACTACTACTACTACTACTACTACTAACTACACAAACGACTAACAAATCAAGAGGTAGATGTTCATTAAGTTTAGTAAGCCATCATAGTGAACTGCATAGTGCCTTTAAGTCCTTTAAAAAATAGATAGTAGGACAGTTTGTCTATGTAAGTAGAAAAGTAGAGAAATTAGTGCTTAAAACATTACGAAATGAAAAATGCAAGATGGGAGGACTCGGAGGAAGGAAATAGATAAGATCAGAGGAGTTAATTTTATTTGGAATGACGGAGTGGAGGGAGATGATAAATGACATTAAGGAAAAGAGAGAAGTGGTGGTGGAAGCTAAGAAACGTAAAAACTGATGGAAAATTAATAGTGAACAGTGACATGACTCCTCATTCATACTACTATGACAGTAGGAAGGCCACGACAGAGATGCTACTATCCCATAAGAAATGCAGCCTACAGCCTCGTGGATTATAACTAATGAATGTAAAGTAATTGTTGTTTCTGCTCTTATTATTATTGCTCTTCTTCTTCTTCTTCTTCTTCTTCTTCTTCTTCTTCTTCTTCTTCTTCTTCTTCTTCTTCTTCTTCTTCTTCTTCTTCTTCTTCTTCTTATTATTATTATTATTATTATTATTATTATTATTATTATATTATTATTATTATTATCCTCTTCAAGGATTAGGTTATATAAACCTGTTCCGGCATCCATCTTTTCCTCGGACGACCCACGTTTCTTCTACCCACGCCTCACTCGCATAAATCAACGTGGGTAGTGGGTATTGCAATTGTCTTTTAAAATTTAACCTTGTGCTTTGTTTTGTTTTATTTCTAAGATTACTATGAATCGTACCACGAATATTCCTAAATTTATTATCTTCTCTCTTATATCATAATATTCAGATTCATAGCTTAGTGGACATCCCAGATATTTGAGACGGCTCATTTGTTCTGAAGTGCTGTTGTTTATATATCTTAGTCCTCACTGTATATTTACCAGGACACATGACAGAAGGTTCTGGTAAGCAATCGAGGGTTAAAACAAGGAGATGGGCTGGCCCCGACTTTGTTTATTCTAGCGCTAGAATATGTAATTAAAAAAAATTGTCAATTAGGAAGAAATAACGTACTGACAAACAAATCGGCCCAATTAGCAGCCTACGCGGACGACATCAACATAATGTGTCGGACAAGAAATGCAGCAGAGGAATCGTACTTTGAGCTCAAAGAAAATGCTAGCAATATTTTACTATTGGAGCCTCAAAATCAACATAGATAAAACCAAAATATTAGTGCAGATCAAAAGACAATGAAACTACGGAACAGTTGACAATATCGAAAAGGTTTACAACTTTAAATACTTGGGAACCATAGTAGAAAAAAAAGGCACAGATAAAGCCGAAATCCGGAACACGATAGTCCAAGCCAATAAAACATATTTCGCCACATCAAGTATCTTCAGATCGAAAGACATCCACAGAAACACGAAACTAGAGATATACGAATCAATAATAAGACCCATCCTAACCTACGCCTGCGAAACGTGTATCCTGAACTCCAAAGCAGCAAGCACTCTCGATATCTTTGAAAGAAAAATATTACGAAGAATCCTGGGACCAGTTAATGACGTACACGGCTGGAGAGTAAGATATAACTTTGAATTGTATCAAATGTATAGAAAACCACTGCTAACATAATACATAAAACTACAGCGTTTAAGGGTCATGTTGCCAGGATGGGGAAGACAGAATACAACGAAAACTATTGAATACCAGAATCCACGGAAAAATACCAGTGGGAAGACCGAGGAGAAGATGGGAGGACGCGGTGGATGAGGATGCAAAAGAAATACTGAAAGGAGGATGGCTACCGACAGAAGAGAATGGGGGAAAATTGAAGGAGGCCAGGGGCTAACAAGGGCTGTAGTGTCATAGGAGAGAGAGAAAGAGAGAGAGAGAGAGAGAGAGAGAGAGAGAGAGAGAGAGAGAGAGAGAGAGAGAGAGAGAGAGAGACAGACAGACAGACAGACAGAGACAGAGAGACAGAGAGGATATTTACCTCTAAAGGCCATGGTTTTGGTCTTTCTTTCTGAAATTTTCAGTGAGTACTCTCTTGCCACTTCTTGTAATTAAAACATATCTCTTTGTAAATCATCCTCATTCTCCTGAATAAGAAGTATGTAATCCGTATATAGCAGGGAACCCATACGAATTAATTTGTTAAGCGGTAATTTGTTAAGTCACTCTGGATTTCCATGCGGTAATGTATGTTGTTAATGTTAGTGCAGATTAAACAAGGCTGGGGAAACACAGCATCCCTACCTAACTCCCTTATTTATTGGATTGTCACCTGAGAGCCTATCATTCAGATCCAGGGCTACAGATGTACTTTTTATAAACCATCTTATAAACGAATTTATTAAATGCTGTGGATATCCTCTTCTAATCATAATATTCCATAACTTTTGACGGTCTACATTATCAAATGCTTTTTCCAGATCAACAAAAGCGATACTGGTTTCGTGGTTATAGTCCCGCCTGTTTCTATTATCTGTTGTAATACAAACAATGAATCCACAGTCGACCTAACCTTTCTAAAACCCATTTGCTCTTCAAGAAGTAATGCATTTGTAATGACTCTTAACCTCTGATTGAGAATTCTTGTATATATTTTGTACGTTGAGCCCAGCAAGCTTATTCCTCTGTAATTATTTGCATTTGTTCTGTCTCCTTTCTTACATAACAAAATCACTTTTGCCCACCTTCTAACCTTTTGCTGATTATTAATATTATTAGCATTATTATCTAAAATATTTGTCGTCATCTCCAACATCATCGTCATAACTAAGACCATATCCACCAGTATCATCATCATCATCGTTACCATCATCATTTATATTATTTTAGTGCTTATAATTTTAATAATACCTAAAGTTATAGTAATTTTTGTATTTGTAAAGATTTGTTATTTACAAGCTATGAACTTTGGTGTCAATCTTTGTTTGTTTTCTAGTAGATACTATTACTGGTTTTTGTTTCAGAAATACCATAAACAGAATTATCACTGTTGCACACCACTATATAAAAATTATTCCGATTAGCGCTTCCAAGCTTCACAGCTCGTCAAAAACTAAGAAATGAAAATGATAAAAAAAGAATAAGGTGGGAAGTAGGGAATGTAGTAGATAAAATATTTAAGATAAATTTGTATAATTCAAAAAATGAACAAAAATCAAATCAACTGTAACTAAACTAAAGAATAAAATGAAAAAGAATGATATTATAGTTACGGAAGCAGACAAAGGAAATACAATGGTGCTACTGAGAAAGGACGAATACATAAAGAAAACGGAAGAATTTATAAGTGAAGGACCATATGAAGAAATAAAGTATGACTGTACAAGTAAGTATCAGTCAAGGATAAAACAAATGATGAAACATATAACATTTATAGAAGAAAATAAGAAAAATTATTTATTGGAAAGTAATCCAACAGCACCAACTTTTAAAAGTCAGGTTAAGATTATATAACGTTACAAAAGGTAGCCCATAAATAAACCATAAATAAAGAAGAAATTACCATTTAATAAAAAAGTGAGTTGCAACACTTAAGGAATAAAGAAATTCAAAGTATGAAGGAATTAGTGAACAAAAATATTAAAATATAGCACAATAATAACTTAAAACCAAGACAAGGACTGAGACGATGACAAAACCCAAGTGATTGGCAAAGGGAAGGATAAAAATAAATAACTTTGTGACCATATCACAACCCCTTGTCAACCAATAATAAAATAGTAAATGTAATTATAAAAGTACAAAGCTATGTTATTAGTGTGAGTAGTCCCATGTAAGACTACTAAGACATAAATGTAAATTAAGTAATGTTAAATAATATTGTTATTAGAATATGAAGGGAATAAACCCCTTATATAATAAATACCCAATGTTAATGATAAGGTGAGTGGTGTGGTTAGATCCAAGTGAAGAAAAGAAAGAAAAACAGTGAATAATATAATATTAAAGTGAATAACAGAACCAAGAAAAATATACTAACTGAAAGTCAGCAGTAGTAATAATGTGTAGAATGAATAATAATTAATGCTTGAGTAAAAAATGATGAATGCAAACTGTGAATAAACTAATGCATAATAGGCCTACACAAATGGAATATGTTGAATTAAAGTTCATGTGTTAAAATACGAAAATAATAGATAATTAATAGTTATAGTTATCTGTTTGTGTTAAAAATAATATATAGAAGGGTAAAAAAGCATGTTTAATAAATAATTGTTAATGAGCATAGGGAGATAGGAAATGTATTAAAAAATAGCATGTGCATAGCATGTTAGAAAGAATAATATAATGTTTTGAAAATGATTATAAATCATTAAATGTTCCATGTTAATTTACTGTAGTTATGGTTAAAATAGTTTTGTTTCATGAAATTCTACAAATATGTTATAATAACTGTATAAGGAAAGTTAGGTGATATAGGCCTAAGGAGCCTATAGGGAGGAGGCAGTAATTTGTAAAATTTGATATAATAGCAGTAATAAGTAGGGACAAAATGTAGGGAATACTATTAAAATTGATAATATAAATTTAAGGACACCTAATATGTATCAAAAGAACCAGTTATAAAATAATTAATATAAAAAAGAAAAACTGTTAAATTAGTAAATCAGTAAATACGGAACCGAAACCAGTCATGTTTGGTTTATAATTAAATTATAAAAGAAATGCAATCCAATAATTTTATTATCATAGAAATTCAAAGTAGTATAAGAAAGTTATGCTAATATAGAAATATTTATTCATTTTGGCCAAAAAACTCAAACCATATAACAATGACTACAAAATTCTGTCAGCCAATAGAGACAGGAGTCTGGTAACTATGACAACAAAATATTATTATAAAAATACCGTTACAAACGAATGGGGAGTCCATTATTAGATTCAGAGAAGAGCAGATCATAAAATTCATGCAGCTCAATATAATCATATAATAGCAATAAATCAACTAGAAATGAAATGGCAATGCACCAAAATGAGATGATTAATAATAGTATGGAAAAAATAAATTTAATAACTAGAATTATTGGAAATTGAAAGAAAAAATCTACTTAATAAATTATAAAAAAAAAACGAACTCAGAGAGACAAATCAGATGTAAAGGAATGTGATAAGTATAAATTAACTTAAAAAAATAAAATGAAAAACGACTAGTCTACACTGTGACACGTTTTCACTTAATAATAAACTTTATATAAACACTCACTTAAGGAATAACTTAGGGACACTCTATTTATATCTTTATTCACTTTATAATTTATGGTGATCAAATTATTGGACATTGGAATCATTTTTTTAAAAAAACGAACTATTAACCTAGTCACCCACTGTGACTCAACACATGTACTATAACCTAAGAAATGATTTAATAAGAACCTGTATAATATTTAAGTAAGTTTTATGTGAAGTGTTGTACTTTCTAAAGATCTTTTATTAACTTTCTTGCAATCACAAGAACCCAATTGAATTAAAATAAAACAAAACGTTTCAATCAACTAGACCTTGAATACTAAGAGAACACTATTGCCAACCGCTGAGCTTGTAAAGAACAAGAAAAGGAGCAAAATATATATTATAAACATATTCCATGTTGTTTAAAAAAGAAATTAATAAAAAACACTACAGAAATAATATAGTATTGACTTTCATCAATTGTGTATTTAATTTATGTTAACTTTACAGACAATTTATTCCTTAATATAGACAAGGTGAAAATGTTTTTACAAAAAAATAGAGGTTGGTAACCCTGATTTTTCGGAACGAAATTCAAATCAACTACAAGACACAGGTGAGTTGGATTAAATTAAAATAAGAGGAAAGGAGAAATAGGTGAGAAGAATCATTTTAATTGTTTTGGAAATAAAACAATTTGGCGCCTTAAAATCGGGAAACAATCCAAATACAACACATCAATAAAATAAAGTAAGGTAATAGATTGGCGAAGCAGGGTGAGGCTTCAACGGGTACGACTCCGGTACGTAACAAATAGACGCAACCAAGGTGTGGCTGGTAAACCATACGGATTGGTACGTAACAAGATACATAAAGAAGGAAAACCAATTAGACCGATTGTTTCTTTTATTAATGCACCTATTTATAAATTATCAAAGGAATTTAGCAGAGTACTGAAAGAGAAATATAAATTTGGGACAAAATGCAACATAGGGAATAATGTAAAATTGATAGAAAAATTAGAAAATATTATAATTAATGAAAATACAAAATTGATATCACTGGATGTTAAAGGCATGTTTACCAATATCACAGTAAATAAAGTTATTAAGTTAATAAACGACAATAATATGAGAGAATACAGGTATAAAAAGCAATTGATTAAAGTAGTTAAAGAATGTGTAAATCAGAACTATTTTAGGTTTAATAACAAGTTTTATATACAGAAAAAAGGATTACCTATGGGATCTTCATTATCCCCTATTCTTGCAGAAATATACATGAATGATTTTGAAAAGCAATTAATAAGTTCCACTAAGTATAAAGACAATATAAAATTATGGACTAGATACGTTGACGATGTATTAGTAATTTGGGAAGGAAGCATAGAAGAAGTGCATGAGTTTATAAATGAGGTAAAAAATAAGAATAAAAACTTACAATTTAAAGAAGAGATAGGAGGTAAGGAAATAAATTACTCAGATTTAAACACAGAAATTAAAGATAATGAGAAACTACAGTTTGGGATATTTAGGAAAGAATCGTATTCTGATATAATTATACCAAGAGAGTCTTACCAACCTTATAGATATAAAATGGCGGCAATCAATTCATTTTGTTATAGAGCTCAGAGGTGTTTAAAAGAGACCGAATCAAAAGATAAGGAGTTAAAAACGATAAAGAGAACTGTAAGGAATAATAACTATAACACCAACATAGTGGATAAACTTATGAAAAGGGTTAACATACAAAAAGCTAAAATAGAACCAGAACAAAAGAATTATGCAGAGTCATTGTCATACACAGGTTCATATACTAGAAAAATTATAAAATGTTTTTTAAAATAAGGGTGTGTGACTGGCCCACAAGTGTGAATGAGAAAGGCGGTTAGGTTTAAAAGGAATGCACACACACACACACACACACACTTAAACACAAGGAATTTTCTAGAAAAATATGTAACTGTCCAGATGGGGGTGACAGGGCTCAGAGGTTTGGAAGGGACATTTGAATTATAGCTTGTTGTGTGTGAGAATGGTAGAGTGGGGTGGGGTGAAGGGTTTGTTTTCACGTTTGTTCGTTCATTTCCGATCTGACGATGAGCTGTGAAACTTGAAAGTGCTAATCGGAATAATTTTTATATAGTGGTGTGCAACAGTGATAATTCTGTTTGTGATTTTAACCACTAACACAACTTTCTTCATTAAAATACCATAAAGCCAATGTACTTCATGGTCCATTGTATATCGTTTGCCTTAGTTTTCTCGTTTGTTATGAGTTTCCATGAGTTTTCATAAGTCGTCTACCTTTGTACCTCTGCCAGAACAAAATATTATTCATTTGCCTATTTGTTGTTGTTCCTGAGTTATTTACACAAATCAATCGGTCAGCAGGAAAACGTTGCAAGTGACAAAAACTAAATTTTAAAGGAAATATATATAAATCACCACCTTTTTAACTGATGTAAGAAACCTCACTTTTTAGACGCATGTACTTCAAATATTTGTTGATCATGTAAGACTAATTTTTTACATTAAATTATAGACATTTTTTACGGATATTGAAATTTATACAAAAGAATTACTGGAGAAACGTTGAATTTGTACACTTAAAACGTTTTTATATTTTTATAAAAACTGAACACAAAATTACACTTGCAACCTTTTTTGAATCTCTTGAATATTTGGTGCTACAAAAAATAAGTACAGCATTATATATATCAAAGATGTAAAGAAATTATTTTAATGCAAGTACAATTTAAAGTACAACAAAGCAAATTCATGAATGTGTTCTTGTAATGTTTATTCCATTGTCCACATGGAAAAATTTCACTATTTGAAGCAGTCATTATTTCTTGCAGCAGATATTTGGTATAGGCTACATTCAACAAACATTTAATTTAAGTCATTTGGATTTATTATACGATAAACGACTTCCAGTCTTGCATTTTTATCCCTCGGACTTTTTATTAAATCAATTACAGTCTAATTTTCAAATATATTGTCCGTTTTTTTTTTAATTTTAAAGCAGTCGAATTATCTGCAGTTATTTGCAGCCACCTGGCTTCAGTAATTATAGAGTTGGGGTTTTTAAAATTTCACTTTTCATTTGTGTGAAATTAAGAAATTTATTCTCCATGAGCATAACTTCACTTGGTAGCTTAGAATTTGCTAAAATCTCAATTATCAATTACATCTCTTGGTTTGTAAAGTAGGCTTGTTTTTTTTTTAAATGTTTCGATAAGTGTGATTATCCTATCGCACAGTAAGAAACTGTGCCCATAGTCAAAACCCAGTAGTCAAAACTTTTTATTTACCGGTACTTCAGTAAAACATTTTAACGATTACAATTAACATGAACATTATTAACATAATTAAGAACAATTAATTAACATAATTGTAACAAGAATTAACCATTTTGTTTTATGATAACTGAGCACTTTATATGTGTTTGAATATATTTGAAAATACAGGAAACTATCTTAGCTGACCCTCGTTTACCGATGTTTTTATGCCAATAACATTGTGGCACGATAAGTAGGCCTACCATATTATATATTGTTAAATTATAATTTGAATACTGCCTCTGATAATACATATCAGGGTAGCTCAAATTTGTTGTGAAAATAACTTGCTGTAAATGGCATATTAAAAGTAAATTTGTATTGCTCTTAGCAACTTCAACGTGAGCAGAATGCAAAATAAGCCTTCTAAGCTCTGTGGTAATGCAACTCTGATTCCTGCTGGAGTTTAATTTGTCGCTCTCCTATTTCAGCAGAAATTATTTGCAATTGTTCATTCTTGTTTGAGGATTCTTTTCCAACAATAAATGTTACTTTAAAAAAAATTCAAGTCAGGATTAAGATAAAACTTGTTATTAGAATTTCTGAAATAATAAATTTCCTGAAATGGGAAGAAAATGTCTTCTGACATGTTCTTCCACTTCTTGTATCTCTACACATACTAATTTATGTTTCCTCTATTGTTATGTTTTCCTCTTAAATCATTTGTACTGCTAATCGCTTTTAGTTTACAATAATAATTTTAAACTCCGGCAAGTAATCCTTAATGTAGACGCAAGAACAGTAGGGTTATACAGCAGTAAGTACAGTAGTACGTAAGTAGTATTATTGAAACTATACAGTAACTATGTAACTATGTGTATACATATGTATGTATGTATACAGTAACTATGTAGTTCTAACCGTTATGACATTATACTTAAAATTCCGCCGTTAGATTTCACCACACGATAGAGCAGAGCATTTAGAGCGTCTTTCTATTGGTTTGTCGGTTACAACGTTTTCCAGTTGTCCCGTTTGTTTATTTGTAATCAAATTAAAATAATTTAGCATCAAAGACATCTAACAGGCAATTAAATGAAACCTGTTTATTGGAAAATTTTTGATTACGTTTTCAGACAATTTGATCTCACGTTCTATCATCAGAAATCTCATGAGGACCATTATTTAAAGATACTTGTCATACATTGCTTTCAGTAAGCAAGAAAATATGGAAGAAAAAATTTTCTGGTAAGGATATGTAATTGGATCAAGATAGAGATAGAAGATAAAAGAAAGAAGATAATTGGGTCGACAGAGATAAAAGAGAACTACAAAGGTAGAAGCCACATGTTTGTAACAACTGCATTTAATGTTATTTGTACGATTTTGGAAAAATTGATTGAAACTAGAAAGATTAGATGTTGTTTACAAATTTAGTCAAGTAAATTAAAAATATCGGTATGGAGAACCATACATGACTTCCATATTCTAAGATTTATATTTAAAATCATTTTCAGCCAAACTGCCAGGCTGTGTCTTACCTGCCTTTTTATTGCTGTATTAAATGAAAAATATTATATTACATTAAAATGAAAAAATTATAATTTTATTGCCTGGCAACAAAATTATTTTATTTTTAACAATTACCATTGTTTCAAAAAGTTTAAATAAATTTTCAAGTACTTTACTCTTGTTAAAACGTAAAAGGTTGCAGGTAAACTACCCCTTCCCCTTAACCGATCTTCACCAAAATCGAAAGTCATTGAGCCCTCTACAATTCAGGGACGTATACAAAACATTATTTGATTCTGTTTGCATTTGCGGCTGTTATCGTTTGCCATAGAAAATACGCCTGATAAAAATACGTTGCAGGTAAACTACCCCTTCTCCTCAACCGATCTTCACCAAAAACAACAGGTCTTGAGTACTCTACAAATCAGGGCTGTATGCAAAACATTATTTGATTCTGTTTGAATTTGCGGCTGTTATCGTTTGCCATAGAAAATACCCTTGTTAAAAAAACGTTGCAGGTAAACTACCCCTTTCCCTTAACCGATCTTCACCAAAAACAATAGGTCTTGCGAACTTTACAATTTAGGGCTGTATGCAAATAATCTTTTGATTCTGTTTGAATTTGCGGCTGTTATCGTTTGCCATAGGAAATACCCTTGTTAAAACATAAAACGTTACAGGTAAACTACCCCTTTCCCTTAACCGATCTTTACCAAAAACCATAGGTCTTGAGTACTCTACAAATCAGGGCTGTATGCAAAACATTATTTGATTCTGTTTGAATTTGCGGCTGTTATCGTTTGCCATAGAAAATACCCTTGTTAAAAAAACGTTGCAGGTAAACTACCCCTTTCCCTCAACCGAACTTCACCAAAAACAATAGGTCTTGAGAACTCTACAATCTAGGGCTGTATGCAAATAATCTTTTGATTCTGTTTGAATTTGCGGCTGTTATCGTTTGCCATAGGAAATACCCTTGTTAAAACATAAAACGTTACAGGTAAACTACCCCTTTCCCTTAACCGATCTTCACCAAAATCAGCAGATCGTGAGAACTCTACAATGCAGGGCTGTATGCGAAACATTATTTGATTCTGTTTGAATTTGCGGCTGTTATCGTTTGCCAAACAAACAAAATTACCCTTGCTAAAAAAAAACCGTTGCAGGTAAACTACCCCTTTCCCTCAACCGATCTTCACCAAAAACAATAGGTCGCGAGTACTCTGCAAATCAGGGCTGTATGCAAAACATTATTTGATTCTGTTTGAATTTGCGGCAGTTATCGTTTGCCATAGAAAAAAAATCTAATGACAGACAGACAGACACACACACAGACACTTTTCGGAAAACGACTTTTTTTCATGTTTTGAGTGTAGTAGAATCAGAATCTGCAATAATCTCGAACACGATTTTTTTTGCCATCACCATACTTCCATTCCTTAAGGAATATGGAAGTAATATCGGTATGGAGAACCATACATGACTTCCATGTTCTAAGATTTATATTTAAACTCATATTCGAAATGAAATATTACCATAGAAACTACGTCTTTCTACTTATTGCTTCAGCATTAACCACAGTACTGTGCTCACTAACGTATACCACCACCACCTCACGTGTTCGCACTCGATTTTCACCGATGATGGCAGTCGATTGCGCTGCCGAAAAGTCTGGTTTTGCAGAAAACATTGGACTACGGCTAAAGAGCCCAGGAAGCAATTTTACCAAAAAACTACTTCTTTGTTGCCGATAACGTAGTACACATATAAAAAATTCTCCCCTCCACCTTCAACTATAATTTTTAATAATAGAAAATTACCCCCACCCCGTTCACCTAACTTCTTCATTTATAGATATTTCATCTACGTTTCTACAGTGGATTACTACGAGCTTCTTATCAGGATACTTTATCTATAAAAATTAAGTACTTTACTCTTGTTAAATCATAAAATGTTTCAGGTAAACTACCCCTTTGTCTTAACCGATCTTCTCCAAAATCAACAGACCTTCCGTCCTCTACAATTCAGGGAAGCATGCAAAAAAATATTTGATTCTGTTTGAATGTGCGGCAGTTATCGTTCGTCATGGAAACATTTCTCTTGTTACAACATAAAATGTTGCAGGTAAACTACCCCTTTCCCTTAACCGATCTTCACCAAAATCAATAGACCTTGAGCTCTCTGCAACTCAGGGGGTGCAAAAAATTATTTGATTCTCATTGAATTTTCGGCAGTTATCATTCGTCATAAAAAAATTACCATTTTTAAAACATAAAACGTTGCTGATAAACTACCCCTTCCCTTAACCGATCTTCAACAAAATCTACAGACCTCGAGTTCTCTTTAGTTCAAAAAGGTATGCAAGAACCTAGTTGATTCTGTTTGAATTTACGGCAGTTATCGTTCGTCATATAAAAAATTACCCTTGTTAAAACATAAAATGTTGCTGGTAAACTACCCCTTTCCCTTAACCGATCTTCACCAACACCAATACGTATTGAGAACTCTACAATACATGGTTGTATGCAAAACATAATTTGATTCTGTTTGAATTTGCGGCTGTTATCGTTTACTATAGAAAAAAATTACCCTTGATAAAAAACCGTTGCTGGTAAACTACCACTTTCCCTTAACCGATCTTCACCAAAAACGACAGACCTTAGGTACTCTACAATTGAGGCCTGTATGCAAACAATTATTTGATTCTGTTTGAATTTGCGGCTGTTATCGTTTGCCATAGAAAACACCCTTGATAAAACATAAAACGTTGCTGGTAAACTACCCTATTCCATTAACCGATCTTCACCAAAAACAATAGGTCTTGAGAACTCTACAATTCAGGGCTGTATGCAAAACATTAGTTGATTCTCTTTGAATTTACGGCAGTTATCGTTCGTCATAGAAAAAATAACCTTGTTAAAACATAAAACGTTGCAGGTAAACTACCCCTTTCCCTTAACCGATCTTCAACAAAATCAACAGACCTTGAGTTCTGTATAATTCAAAAAGGTATGCAGAAGAGTAGTTGATGCTGTTTTAACGTACGGCAGTTATCGTTCGTCAAATAAAAAGCAACCCTTGATAAAACATAAAGTGTTGCTGGTAAACAACCCTATTCCCTAAACCGATCTTCACCAAAACCGACAGGTCTTGAGAGCTCTACATTTCAGGGCTGTATGCAAAATATTATATGATTCTGTTTGAATTTGCCGCTGTTATCATTTGCCATATAAAATACCCTTGATAAAACTAAAAACGTGTCCGGTAAACTACCCCTTTCCCTTAACCGATCTGCACCAAAAACAATAGGTCTTTAGTACTCAACAAACCAGGGCTGTATGCAAAAACGTATTTGATTCTGTTTGAATTTGCGGCTCTTATCGTTTGCCATAGAAAATACCCTTTTAAAACATAAAACGTTGCTGGTAAACTACCCCTTTCCCTTAACCGATCTTCACCAACACCAATAGGTATTGCGAACTCTACAATACAGTGCTGTATGCAAAACATCATTTGATTCTGTTTGAATTTGCGGCTGTTATCGTTTACCATAGAAAAAAATTACCTTTGATAAAAAACCGTTGCTGGTAAACTACCCCTTTCCCTTAACCGATCTTCACCAAAAACGACAGGTCTTGAGAGCTCTACAATTCAGGGCTGTATGTAAAATATTATATGATTTTGTTTGAATTTGCGGCTGTTATCGTTTGCCATACAAAATACCCTTGATAAAACAAAAAACGTGGCTGGTAAACTACCCCTTTCCCTTAAACGATCTTCACCAAAAACAATAGGTCTTTAGTACTCAAGAAATCAGGGCTGTATGCAAAAACTTATTTGATTCTGTTTGAATTTCCGGCACTTATCGTTTGCCATAGAAAATACCCTTTTAAAACATAAAACGTTGAAGGTAAACTACCCCTTTCCCTTAACCGATCTTCACCAAAACCAAAAGGTCTTGAGAACTCTACAATTCAGGATAGTATGCAAAACATTATTTGATTATGTTTGAATTTGCGGCTGTTATCGATTGCCATAGAAAATACCCTTGTTAAAACATAAAACGTTGCCGGTAAACTACCCCTTTCCCTTAACCGATCTTTACCAAAATCAACAGATATTGAGAGCTCTACAATTCAGGGCTGTATGCGAAATATTATTTGATTCTGTTTGAATTTGCGGCTGTTATCGTTTGCCAAACAAACAAAATTACCCTTGATAAAAAAAAAAACCGTTGCCGGTAAACTACCCCTTTCCCTCATCCGATCTTCACCAAAAACAATAGGTCGCGAGTACTCTACAAATCAGGGCTGCATGCAAAAATTATTTGATTCTGTTTGAATTTGCGGCTGTTATCGTTTGCCATAGAAAAAAAATCTACAGACAGACAGACAGACACACAGACAGACACACAGACACTTTTGGAAAAACGACTTTTTTTCATGTTTTGAGTGTAGTACAATCAGAATCTGCAATAATCTCGAACACGATTTTTTTTGCCATCACCATACTTCCATTTCCTTAAGGAACATGGAAGTAAAAAATACCTTTGTTAAAACATAAAACGTTACAGGTAAACTACCCCTTTCCCTTAACCGATCTTCACCAAAACAATAGGTCTTGAGTACTCTACAAATCAGGGCTGTATGGAAAACATTACTTGATTCTGTTTGAATTTGCGGCTGTTATCGTTTGCCATAGAAAATACCCTTGTTAAAAAAACGTTGGAGGTAAACTACCCCTTTCCCTCAACCGAACTTCACCAAAAACAATAGGTCTTGAGAACTCTACAATTTAGGACTGTATGCAAATAATCTTTTGATTCTGTTTGAATTTGCGGCTGTTATCGTTTGCCATAGGAAATACCCTTGTTAAAACATAAAACGTTACAGGTAAACTACCCCTTTCCCTTAACCGATCTTCACCAAAATCAAAAGATCTTGAGAACTCTGCAATTCAGGGCTGTATGCGAAACTTTATTTGATTTTGTTTGAATTTGCGGCTGTTATCGTTTGCCAAACAAACAAAATTTCCCTTGCTAAAAAAAACCGT
This sequence comes from Magicicada septendecula, assembly GCA_034769895.1. Classification (NCBI taxonomy): domain Eukaryota; kingdom Metazoa; phylum Arthropoda; class Insecta; order Hemiptera; family Cicadidae; genus Magicicada; species Magicicada septendecula. The sequence continues at coordinate 362,991 of JAWRYS010001185.1, read as the reverse complement.
TGCAGGTAAACTACCCCTTTCCCTCAACCGATCTTCACCAAAAACAATAGGTCGCGAGTACTCTGCAAATCAGGGCTGCATGCAAAAAATTATTTGATTCTGTTTGAATTTGCGGCAGTTATCGTTTGCCATAGAAAAAAAATCTATAGACAGACAGACAGACAGACAGACACACAGACAGACACACAGACACACACACAGACACTTTTCGGAAAACGACTTTTTTTCATGTTTTGAGTATAGTACAATCAGAATCTGCAATAATCTCGAACACGATTTTTTTTGCCATCACCATACTTCCGTTCCTTAAGGAATATGGAAGTAAAAATGATATCTAGTTAATATTAGCGCCAGGAGCACAAACACAAAATGTACCCGTTTTCTTGAAGTCGTTATGACTTTTGTTCTACGAAACACTAGTGAGTAAAGTGTTTAATTTAATAACCCATTTCAACGTAAAATCTAATTTATTACTTTCCAGCACAATAACTTTAGATAGCGTCAGAACGTTTCCACAGTAATGAGGTTAACAAACTTCAAGAATTCAGCACACAGAGACACAATCTGAATTTAGCCTCTACAGACTTTCAACAAATTAAGGCGTTTAACCGCATGTTCAATCTCGCTTACAAAAGTGTTCTATTTCATTTAATAAGAAATGGGTTTCTTTAACAAAATCTTAACAAGAACATAGTCAGATGTTACAGTCAAAACGGAAAATTAGTTTATATTAATTATTTTTAAATCTGAAACTAACGTTTTGGAATGCAAACAATTAAAAATATATTGCGACAAAACATATATTAGGCATAGTAATAATTGAACAATATAGTCAGTTGTCTGGAGCAAGGTTGTATATTTTGAAACAAAATTTTTAAATGGTCTGTAATTCACAAAAATATTTATTTTACTTTAATAATTGTCTCTGAATATCAGACTGATTTGTTTCAAAAATGTCAATTTGTTACTTGAACGTTGTTTCCAAGTATGTTGATTCGTCTCAATGTTGGTCCTGTGATTCGTCGCAATCTGCTCCTCTCTCGTCTCCTCTCTGCACACTGTCGCTTCGCTGACACTCCTCTTGTACGCACTCACGCCGACACAAAGATAACCAGTCTACTCTTATCTCAGGGCACAGAAACTGGGCTGTAATTTAATATTATTTATTTTGGTGCTGTAAGCGTGCACCTTCCCGCGTCTTGAGGTGTCCTCGCGATATCACAGGAGTATCCCGGATGGATAAACCTTTCCTATGCGGAAATCTTCACTCACGCGAGACTAGCACTGTTCAAAATTAAATATTTTATTTATCTGAAAATACTGAGTTCGTACCAAGTCAAGGTATTAGCTAACGGGTAACTCGTCGCTATATTGTCCTCGATCACTCTGAGATAAGAACGTTTCTGTTCGAAAAACTCGCAGAGAGAGCACGTCCGTAATATTCGAGCTGCAGGATGGAACTAACTCGACATTCGTCGTCGGAGACCCAATCTTAATGGAAATTGGGGCCGCTGATTGGTCGAAAACCTATCATGTAATTGATGGATAAAACTGATAGACACCTTCTTGAACAGATTGGCAGAATTCTGCAGAAGCAGGTGTAGATTTTATCTATAAATTTTCTGACTTCTAAAAGATAAGGAATCTATAGAAGTTGCTTTTTACTAACCAAATCCCTATTAATATAGTACGTAACAAGTCTCTGACACCCAGAAAATATAGCACTATTTAAGATGCTTGCGCTGTCCAAATGTCAGTTCAAAACGTTCATTTATAATAGAGTTATTCACAAATTACGAATGTCACGCGCACTCGCACATGACATGATCACAAATAAATTTATGGGTATTTTGATACATAATAGTCTTTTACCCAATTCTTATTTCAGTACTTATATCTAATTAACATACGCGAAAAAAATCAAATTTTAACATGTCTTTAACGTCATAAACCTGCTATACCAGCATGTAGTCCTTGCTACAGTTTCCTTTACTGCAATGTTCTATTGCAGGAATATCCCCTCCTCGGATAAAAAAAATTTGTTTACACGAATACAAAATTTTTTTTTAATAAAACAATACCATTTCCTCTTTTTTTTAAACATGTAATCAACTGAAATAAATAAATAATTCTTGTTAAACTAAAAATATTTTCTTCCAATAAAATTTTAACATCTGTCAGTTCCAATATAAATAAACATAAGCACGAGGTTGATAATCTGTTATCAAGGGGTAGAGAGATAAGCTAGTATGAACAGTTCATGACGTCATAATACCTACTGTCCAGTCGCACACTTCTCAGCATATTTACCCACATGGTTCAAACAAACATGAATTTACACAATTTACTTACTTTAACAATTACCTTATGACGTTCATTCTTTAATATACCCAAATATACGTGAACATTAATTTTTGACATAGTACTTGCGTAATGACGACGCATGGAATTTCCCAATAGTCTTGTTAGTATTTTGATTTGTAACAATGTAGGTTTGTTTTCCCACCTGTTCAGTAACACAAATGGACCATTATAAAGTCTATTGAACTTAGCTGTGGTATTATCAATACTGCTACTTACATTTAAAGCTTTTAGTAAAATTAACTCGCCTACTCTGAACGATTGCAGCTTATGATCAGAGTTAAATTTTTCTGACCGCTGTTCGGCAAACTTCCTTAACCTCTCCTTTGCATCCAAACGCTTAACTTCGCTTAGCATCAGCAAATTTTGAGTGGCTACCCTTTTTATATAATCACACCAGACACGCTTTGGTTGGACATCTGACTGCAGTTCTGATGGCGTATATCCAGTCGTGGTATTGTAACACCCATTTATGGCGTTCTCGAAAAACTCCAGATACTCTGGCCACTTGCTTTGGTTATTATTACAATAAGTCCTGAATAAACGACCGAGCTCTCTATTCACCCTCTCGGCGAGATTCCCTTGTGGTCTACGAATGGCTGTTAAGACTGCTTGAATGCCCCTCTTCTCTAATTCGGCTTTCCATTTTTTATTCTGGAATTGCGTACCCTGATCAGACAGGATCTTCTTTACATGACCATATTTTGGGATGTACTTTTCCAAAATTATCCTCAGTACCGCATCTGTTGTGGGTCTACCCACCGTATAAAGACTAACATTCTTAGTGAAGGCATCTGTACACATCACCAGATTTCTCATCCCCCCTCGCCGCACGTGGTAATGGTCCAAGAAAATCAATGCATAGTAACTCATTTTTTCCATGCATAACGATGTTTCCCATCTCCACGTATGTGTGTTTGTTAGGTTGTTTAGCTGTCTGGCAGGTGTGGCAGGTACGAAGTACTGATTTAACTTTTCTGGCCATGTTCATCCATATAAAATCTTCCCGCAGTGTCAGGTAGCATTTGTAAGCACCAGCATGAGCAAGACTTTCATGGCATGCCCATGTTAGGTCCTCTATGAGATGGTCGGGAACCATAATCTTCCATTGTCCTTCAATCAGCTTGTACAAAATATTGTTAGCAATCTGGAAGTTTGGACTTTCTGTAATCTGTATGTCATTTATTATTTTTCTAATTTTGTCATCACGTTGTTGTTCAACATTTATGTTCTTTAATAAGTTTTAATTTCATTTGGTAAAGCATATTTTATCGCCAAGATTTGTATTTTATTCTTATCAGCCGAATGAGTTTCCTGATGCACAGGTGGATAACGACTCAAAGTATCCGCCAACTTGTTGTCACTAGCTTTGTAGTACTTAATGCTAAAATCATATTCCTGCATAGCCATTATCCTTCGTGACATTCGGGCATTTGCAAGTTTACACTTTAATAAAAACGACAAAGCTTGGTTATCCGATAAAATTCCAAAATGCTTACCTACTAAATAATACCTAAACTTACTAACACAATATACTATAGCTAAAATTTCTTTTTCGGCACTAAAATAGTTTCGCTCAGCGCCTTTTAACGACCGACTTACATGGGCGATGACTTTAAGTTCACCATTCTTATTTCTTTGGTATAAAATTCCACCAATGGCATAATCCGAAGCATCACAGTTTAGAACATATGTTCCTTCCTTCTCAGGGTGAAACACGTGTAGATTCTCTTTAGGTAAGTCCTTCACCGCGTTAAATGCCTCTTCATGTCTTGCCTCCCATCGCCATTTGGTGTTTTTTCAAAGTAGTTCCAACATTGGTTCTATTGTCTTCGCATACGTAGGTGCGAATCGACGGTAATACCCAGTAAGTCCTAGGAACACTCTAATTTCCTTCGTTTTTTTAGGTGTAGGAAATCCCGTGATGGATTCTATCTTTTCAAGGTCCGTAGTCACACCCTGCGCCGATATAATATGACCCAAAAATTTTATTTCGGACTTACCGAATTCGCATTTCTCATAGTTAAGTACCAAGTTGGCCTGACGGACTTTGGTGAACACAATATTCAGATGCTTCAAATGCTCATCAAGCGATTTAGATATGACTGGTACGTCGTCGACGAAAACACTCACAAAGTCTTCTACCTCAGGACCCAACGCTAATTCCAGGCATTTCACATCGCAGCCAGGCTGGTTACCAGACCAAAAGGCACTAACTTGAACTGGTAGCATTTATTTCTATATAAAAAAATGCCGTGAACTTTCTGCTATCCTGAGCTAATGGGATTTGCCAAAAACCACTTTTTCAATCCAACCGAGACATATATTGGACACCCTGGAATTGGTAAATAGGTTTTCTGCATTTAGAGCACCGTCAAAACATTTTTTTGTGATACTGTTTAGATTACGCATATCAAGACATATTCTAATCGGGTTATTTTTCTTTTTTACGATCACCATCGGGTTAAGGAAATTGCGGTTGGACAGTTCGATGATGTTCTTCTCCAACATCTTACCGATTTCCTCATCCACCAGTTTCTGATAGTGCAGTGGAATAGGATACGTCTTACGCACGAATTTATTTTCGTCAGTAACTTGGATGTCGTGCGTGTATACATGTGTAGTAGTGTGGGTGTTTTGAAATGTCTCCGTATGTCTCTTTATCAGCTGGTTTAATTTGTTCCGTTGACTCGAGGTTAATTGCTCTTAATATTAATATTATCTTTGTTATTGTGTACAGCTAGCTTAGCCAGCAGCTTGGTTATGTGAATGTACTTCGGCTCAGATTGCTTATCAAGGTCATTATTTCCTAATACTATATTATATTGATTATTATTAACCGTACATACTAATTCATTTTTACTAAAATCAATGATGGCATTTATTTTTTTTTTAAAGTGTCTGTTCGTATGATGACATCGTAAATTAAATCCTTAACAACTAATACTGGTGTTTCAAGCTCCATGCCTTGCGATGAAATGGTTATGTACGCTTGCTTATTTACTTTCTGAACTTTGTTTGTGGCTGTCTTAATATTTGTAATATTAGTCGGTAATATTGGTACTTTCTTAAACTCTACTATGTTCTTATTGATACAATTTTCACTGATCAATGAGATCTGAGCACCATTAAAACATTTCCCTTACAGTTATTTATCCTAGCTTTTAATATATTACATCTACTATCTAACTTATCACTATTCCTAGGCATATTAGTTACATCGTCATTACTGTCGCGTATAAGTTCATTTCGTACATCATTAGGGTATACACCAGATACACAGTAGGACCTAATCATGTTATTGTTTTCTGTTTTCATTGAATTTCTGGTTCTGACTGGTACTTTGTTTATTATTATTATTATTTTTATTTGTTTTGCACGGTCTCACACCGTGCAACCTTACGCGTTTTTTGGACCGTTTTCATTAACTGTGTTATCTTTGGTTAGCCTATAGTCGCGACTTTATGACTACCTAATTTGGGTGAATTTTGATCGCGATCCGGCTTTTTCCATTGCTTATTTCTATATTGATTTTGTTTTGGTGTGTTATTGATGTTTACCTTTGTGTGTGCATTGTATGTTTCGGGATTCCCGTCTACATTCTCCCATTTTGTTATCAACAACAGCAGGTCTTCTAATGGTTTGATTCCTTGTGTGTTTACAGCCACTTGTATTCCCTTGTTGAAATGATGTGCTAGCTTGTTGACAGTTTCAGCTTCTGATATTTCCGGCTCCAGTTGTTTCGCCTTGGCTACAAGCTGGATCAAGTATTTCTCCTTACTCCCCTTACCTGGAGTATACTTACCAAACTCTAGTTGTACGCCTACTTTCCGCTGGATTTCCTCGTTCCAATAACTTGCTTTAATGTGGTTAACCAGATCTTCATGTACCACAATTTTATCTTGAACGATCGAATACCATTCAGCCGCTGTGCCCTTTTCAACATCGCTAAGGTTGTCAGCGATGTGGTCCATATTACGCTGGCATTTCTTAAGGAACTCTATGGGATTTTCATGCTCGAGGCCATAAAATTTCATGTATGTGTTAATGTCGTCCTGTGTTTTGTATACGTAAGTGACCTGGTTTGCAATTGGAGTAGTCTGTTGTATTTGTTTTATTTTCTGTTCTAAAACCTCTAATTTGTTTTCATGTGTGTATATGGATTCATTTACTGCGGCCGTCTGCTCTCGCATACATTCCTCTACCGCAATCATACGCGTCTCACATTCTGTTACGCGTGAGTTGTTTAATGCTATTGCGGACTCAAACTCCACGCGGATAGATTCAACTATCTCCGTGATTTTGCTTTCAGCAGCTTCAACTATGGGTTTATTTTGTTTAGCTTGTTCGTGAATGGCCGCGAAGATTTTTTATTTTAATTTTTAGCTTCGTCTCTTACAGACTTTAAGTTTTCGCTTAATATTTTACTATCTTCGTGCACGGATTTTAAATTTTCGCGTAGCTGATTATTGTCGTCTTGTAATGCTTTATTATTTTTATTGCTTTCATTACGTAACTGCATACTATCATCTCGTACAGATTGAATATTAGCTAAGATTGCATTTAGTGTAGATTGTAAATCGGCTGATAAACCTTCCGCCATTTTGAACACAATAACAAACACAATCAAAGTTTATCTTAATGACCTAATTTACGTACGCCACAAATATTCCTTACGTCTACGTTTAATTTCCCTAATCTAAATTTTAATCGCAACGCACAGTAAACAGTCAAAATCATATAACACAATGTCCACACAAAACCTTAACCTATACATGCACAAATAAGATAATTCACTCCAGATAACGTTCAAATACTAAATTACGATTCTAACCTACACTAGTCTTTCTGAGCATATGCAAAATTTAAATGATACACACTCTGAAGACAATTTTAATATATCAAAACACTACAAAATTTTTTATAATGTACATTTTGTCATGCCAAAAGCGTTGGGCGCCATTTACTATGCGGCAAAACATATATTAGGCATAGTAATAATTGAATAATATAGTCAGTTATCTGGAGCAAGATTGTATATTTTGAAACAAAATTTTTAAATGGTCTGTAATTCACAAAAATATTTATTTTACTTTAATAATGGTCTCTGAATATCAGACTGATCTGTTTTAAAAAATGTAAATTTGTTACTTGAACGTTGTTTCCAAGTATGTTGATTCGTCTCAATGTTGGTCCTGTGATTCGTCGCAATCTGCTCCTCTCTCGTCTCCTCTCTGCACACTGTCGCTTCGCTGACACTCCTCTTGTACGCACGCACGCCGACACACCGATAACCAGTCTACTCTTATCTCAGGGCACAGAAACTGGGCTGTAATTTAATATTATTTATTTTGGTGCTGTAAGCGTGCACCTTCCCGCGTCTTGAGGTGTCCTCGCGATATCACAGGAGTATCCCGGATGGATAAACCTTTCCTATGCGGAAATCTTCACTCACGCGAGACTAGCATTGTTCAAAATTAAATATTTTATTTATCTGAAAATACTGAGTTCGTACCAAGTCAAGGTATTAGCTAACGGGTAACTCGTCGCTATATTGTCCTCGATCACTCTGAGATAAGAACGTTTCTGTTCGAAAAACTCGCAGAGAGAGCACGTCCGTAATATTCGAGCTGCAGGATGGAACTAACTCGACATTCGTCGTCGGAGACCCAATCTTAATGGAAATTGGGGCCGCTGATTGGTCGAAAACCTATCATGTGATTGATGGATAAAACTGATAGACACCTTCTTGAACAGATTGGCAGAATTCTGCAGAAGCAGGTATAGGTTTTATCTATAAATTTTCTGACTACTAAAAGATAAGGAATCTATAGAAGTTGCTTTTTACTAACCAAATCCCTATTAATATAGTACGTAACAAGTCTCTGACACCCAGAAAATATAGCACTATTTAAGATGCTTGCGCTGTCCAAATGTCAGTTCTATACGTCCATTTATAATGGAGTTATTCATAAAATACGAATGACACGCGCACTCGCACATGACATGATCACAAATAAATTTATGGGCATTTTGATACATAATAGTCTCTTACCCAATTCTTATTTCAATACTTATATCTAATTAACATACTCGAACAAAAATCAAATTTTAACATGTCTATAACGTCATAAACCTGTTATATCAGCATGTAGTCCTTGCTACAGTTTCCTTTACTGCCATGTTCTATTGCAATATATAATAAAAGAATATGAAATGTTAGTCTAAAGTTAAAACATAGACACTGATTACATAAATATGTAACATAATTACGAAATATGTTAAAGTATGTGAAAGCAAAACCATACTACCTAATCAATAATAAGTTACCTATTGTCGTAATATTGTAAATACGACTTGCTAGTTTCGTATACGTCAAAATATAAATTATATGATTTCCGACGTAAGATATTTTCGCTTTTTTTCCCTAGCGGCTAATGTTCTAGTTATAAGTTTCAACTTCGATGGTGCAGCTAATGTTAATGTTCAACTTCCGATGGTTGATGACATAGTTTAAATACTGTAGAAAGTCTCTATAGATTTCCAGAAGCTATACGTACATTTCCAGATGTCCACCTAAAACCTGTGTTTCACATATCGGGAGTCGACTGAAGGCATATACGATGAAAAGTGGCTCTGGTTGGTTGAATGAATGTGAATAAGATTAACTAGAGCCTTACGAGACCAAGACGTACCGTGTGAACATAGTGTTGTAAGTTGTGAGGAAGAAAATCGATTGTAACTTAATAACATATCAAAACATAATGGAGTAAGTGTTAACCAACACCGAATACAAACGTACTTTAATACTAATCGGTAAAAGCATATTTTTTATTTTTTTTGTTATCTTTATGATGAATTACGTGCAAACAAGAAATGAACTAAGATAAAATTAAACATAACTGCACTGCATTAATATTCTTAAAATATTAAGACTGATGCTATGTTGTTAATATTTTATTACGCAACTGCTTTCAACTCTCGCTAAGCACAGAGTTATCTCCGTAAAATATTGTTACGACGGTATCCTTGATCGTCGTATGGTACAGTGGAAAAAATACAAGACACCAATTACGTCACTAATCACCAGCTTTAATTATCACAATTAAACAGTTTGTAATCAACAAGATAGTCCCATACAACAAATAAAATAAAAATTGTTCACACGCAATAAAAATGTCTACTAATAGAGTACCGCACAATTATAAAACACATAAACTTCGCCACAATATTCGAACTGCACTGTGTAAATCGCCAATTCAACGCACTGTGTAATCGCTCGACAATGAACTACGAACCGCATTCAAATAAATCGGAACTCAAAACTGACTAAGCGCCGCTGAAGCCTTGTATTTATACCCCGCTGAGACACCAGAATATTCCGCATACTACGTATCAACTCTACACTAGGACGTAATTGATTGAGGCCTTGACACTGCGCGCGTTTGGTGACGTCTAGAAAAGTCTCAACATTCGTGATTTCAACATGCGCGAATGCATGTTGAAATCACGTACGCACACATCTGTTACAGCCGGATTCCACTGGAACATTCGAGAAACATAGATTGTTCTGTAATATCGTAACAATAGGTATCTACTAGAGCACGATTCCTGGTACACAGGGGAGTAAGCAGTAGACTTGCCACATATTTCTCTGTATGAAGCCATCTATTTGGAAGACATTATTATAGTATAAATGATTACGTGCTTGTATGTTTCGCGTAATATATTATTAAAAGTGTTAATTAGATGTACATGTACCTACTTCCTATCATAGAAAAAATACTAAAATATTACAAACGACATAGTTTCAACATCTTTACATTTAATACAAACAACAAATCTACCTTGCAGCTATTAGTTTATACAAGCTTAATTGCGGATTTAAAACGTCTAACCACACGCCTGTTCTCTCCATTACACGCTGTTACGTACAGTTTTTAATGAAACAGTGTTGCAGAACTATTCCCATGTTACATGTAAATGAATTTTGGCTCCGTAATGTAGTTGACATAAAGCATTAACGAGGCTAAGAGATCTGAACAACACACCCTAAACACGTACATATTATTTAAAGAAACGATAAATGTCTATTGAAAGGTATACAGTATAAGAATTATATTTTATTGCTTTCGTAACACAAACGTGATAGGTATAGTCTAATGTTTAGAAAAAAATATGTGTTAAAATTAAAGTTATTGTATTATAGCCAAAAATGCTTATAATGAATGATTAAATAAATAATACATAGGCCTACGTATGGTTCGGCTGAATTGGGATCGATAGACTAAATCAGGTCTCTTGGATATTACAAATACTACATAGACCTATATGTAAACTAGTTTTTAAGTTATCACATTCGTTCAAATGGTGACAACAGTCAAATGGCCGCACTTAAGCCATGTCGTTATTCTGAAAATGGAGTTGCTTTAAACTACATCATCGTATCATTGTGTGACGATTTCATTAATAATAAAAATATAATAAATAAAAAAAATAATAAGAGGAGAAAATCTAGATTTAAATAAAATCGCACATTTAAAACAACTTTAAATCCCTAAAATAACGCAGAAATAAGATTTAATAAAGAGATTTAAGAAAACGAAAGGAATGCGAGTATAAAAGTAAGGAAACACCCTAAATAATTAACCATGCATTGACAGGCGGTAACCGGCATCAACACGCATATTAACCCATAAACAAAACTAATAAGATGAGTAAAGTGCAACTCAATAAAAATAAACAAAATAAAAACAGTTGTATACAATAATCATTTCCGAAGTAAAGGATATCTTTGGATAATAAATGTGTCAAAGATTAAAACGGTAAATATCGATTAAAAGGCGGAACTATTTTTCTGGTAAAGCGTAAACTCCGCGAAGTTACTTTACTTCTCCCAATAAACGTACAGTACTAGTGATGGAGCGCTCACGCAGTAAACTGGTCGCATCCGAACGATGCCACAAAACAAAACAATATTTTGTTTCTTTTAAGTTCAACTAAGAACAGTGTGCAACGTAATGTAGCGGTAAATAGTGAGTCCTATATAAACATGTAATATGAAAGAAAAAAGAATGAATAAGTGTGCGTGATGACATCTCTACATACTAATTTGTAAGAGAACAGTGTATTTAAAATAAAATAGGTACTAGGTATCTAAGGTGAAAACCCCTTATCAATAATTATGTAAAGTGCATATCTGTGGAACAAACATTAACATGAATTATACTACTAACGAAGTTTTCTCCCATACATCCGAGAAGAGAGGACCAGCCTCAGAATCATCGAACTCACTTCAGGAACTTCAACGTCAACGGAAACTACAATAACGACAGACCATCAGTAGACACCCTAAGGACCGAGAAGCCTAATCTGAATCAACATCAGGAGACCATAAGGTGACGCGGAAGCCAGTCTTCCGTGATTAAGTAATATTCAAATAAAAAATGTACCAAAGACAATTTAAATAACACTTCAAAGCTTTTAAGAGTAGTCACTAATAATTGTAAACAGTAGTATGTAATATGCTTAAAAATATGTGTAGTAGAAAGTAACGCTTAAATTATAAAGCGTCTCTGTTTCTAAAGTTTAAATAAAGTCCATTCTTCAAATGGAAAAAACTAAATAAAGTCCATTCTTCAAATGGCTTAAGTTGAAAGATAGTATATGAGTAAATGAGCATTATTAACAAACAAGTTTTAAATCCCGGATCCGTGGAGAATTCAAACACATAAACTTCCTTATTTAAAGGGCCCTTCTGAAATATATGTTGTAAACTGTAATCTGTAAATTAAGAATCAGCTATGTTGAAAACCTTATGTAGAGATTTTAGGGTTATAGAATAATAAAGAGATGTCATTATATAACACACAAAACTGAGTGAATACATCAACAGGAACCCATGTCCATTTTCCTTCAATTATATAGACATTTCTTAAAATTATATGTGTTTAATTAGAAGTTGGTTAAGTCTATGGCAGCCTGTGTAATTGACCAGAGCCAATGAAGCACAGGTTCCCGGTATTATAACGTAGGTACGTTATAATTGGGTAAACGATAAATAAATTTATCATTACAACTATTTACTTCTTGCCGCATAACATTCTCAGGCGTCGATTAAGATTATTTTATTACTTGTATAAGCTGTAAGTTATAGGATTTGGTTTACAGCTAGTAATGCTACAGCTAACTATACTCTGACATTATCAGTTGGTGAGGTAGGCTTCCTTAGCTACCTACAAATAAAGAAATTTTGTTTTTGATTGTATCAGTAAGTAATTTGAATTAGTGTTTCAGCCCAAAATATTTCTTCCATGACTCAGGAGCGTCACACATTAGACACTTTATTTGTTTATATTTTATCCCGTAACCTACTTGACGTTATGTAAGGAATGTGTCTGCATGAACATTACGTGAATTTGATTGACTGTCATTACTGCATCTAATCTATTTCAAGAGTATAACTGCTGCAATAACTTGGTGCAAAATTAAATAATTTTTTTTTGCGCGCGCGCGCGCGCACACACACACACACACATTAAAAAACTGTACTTTTTTTGTTTGTTTGTTTGTTTGAAAGAGAGGCCACTAGTTATTTAGAACTAGGCGGAAGGCCTAGAGAAGCCAAAAATGCGCTGGGTCCAGTGAGACGGGACTTGCAATAAAACTCGGTCGGTAAACAGTAATAACCATCTTTTATTCATACTTAATCCCCTAATTCGTTACATACATATATTAATCACAATTCCCCTGAGGTGCAAATATAACAATAAGCTTGATAAATAAATAATCCCAATATATTAACAAATCAGTCTCAATAAGACAATTTCAATTCATCCCATATATATATATATATATATATATATATATATATATATATTATAAAAGCACCAAATATTAATTATTTGGGGTTATATGTCACCTGCATACTAAAATCATGTTTAAATAAATTAAAATAGTCAAAACACCATTTGTATGTAGAGCGTTGAAAATAATGCTTTGTAAAGCGACGCACACGTGGTCGTTATGTAATCAGCTCGCTGTACAAGGAAGGGCCACACCCAAACTGTTAATTATTAATATCTCGGAAACTAAGGTTTAAGGTTTAAGGTTTTTGAGACCACTATGCAAAAATCATTTATTGAACAAGTAACACGTATGGAGGGCCGGTTCAAGGACCATATTAGCCGTTGTGAGAAACAAACGCAAGAAGTCGCGAAAAAGGTCGACTCTCTAGAGATAAAGATTCAAGCCGATGCGACGGAAACGCAACGACAAGTAAATAGACTAGACGCTTCAATTGTAGAGACGCGATCTAACATTGACTCTAATAAAGAGAGTGTCTTACAAGCGTTAAACGACGAGATTTTGAAAGTACGACAGGAGGTACGGAGGAGGTCCGCTCCCAATATTTTAGTACAAGGTCCTGTCGACGAGAAAAATCGCGTGTATTTTACAGGGGAAAATAACGAAAACACTATTGAATTTTTGTTAGCCTGTGAGAGTGAAATGGCAAGAGTAGGTTCCAGACTAGAAGATCAAGACAAAATACAGTGGGTAGTTAACGCGATGCGTGATTCGGCGCGTAAGTGGTATAACATTGTACGCGATAGAGTGTCCACATACCCGGAGTTCAAAAAAAAATTTGAAAGCCGGTACTGGAATTCGCATACTCAAAGACTTTTACGCAATGAACTAGAGTATGGGCGATTTGATAGGAAAATGGGTACTACCGCGGAAAATTATATAATCCAGCAGGTCGAGCGCACCAAGCATTTAACCCCAGCATTTTCGGAGATTGACATAGTCACGAAACTTGCCTATCATTTTAATCACAACATTAGAGTAGCTGTGTTTACGCAGGGTATACGCACGGTCGATGAACTCCTCATTCTAGTGTCCCAAAGCGAGACAGTTTTTGATTTTAGTGGGTGGCGTTATAATCCTGATTTTCGCCAAAATAACGAAGGGCAGAATACACGGGAACAATATCACCAGCAACCTGATCAAAGACCGAGTACTAGTTCTACTCCACCCCAGACATCGTCAAAACCCCCAGATAAGACCTTTGAATACAAAGGCAAGCCAAATATCGGTAGACCGAAAGGGCAGTATAAGGGTAACGATGGGGCCCCGATTAGAGCTATCCAAACGGTTGAAATAGCGAGAAGTGATACAGTAGAGCAAAACAGCGATACCCCAAGCAATAAAGACTCTAGTGACAAGAAAAAGAATCGTAAGTTTCCAAAAAACTTGGAAACGGGCGCCTCCAGGGGGGAAGCGCCATAAATCATGCTAAAATGTATAGAAATAAAATAGGTAAAAATAAGAAAAATGCTAGATTTAAGAAAAGTGATTTTTCTACTGAAATTTGTACGCCGGTCAACAAAGTATTTCAACCGGAAGGTACGGAACCATGGTTGGCCGTAAACACAATACAACAATGGACTCCGACAAATGAACGTCCGGTGGAACAAGAATTTGACGACGACGTTCCCACACACTCAGCGTGGGAAGACGTGGAAATCATATCCGGGGACGCATACGAATTCGACGAGTACATAGCGGAATATTGTAGAGCCGCCCATAAAAATGCCTATGATATACTGGATGCACTTTAAAAATAATAATTTAATAATATTATAATAAATAGAATTAAAATAAATTAACTTGTGTTTTATAATATTATTAATAATAATTGTAGAGAGATTGTGTATTAAATAATAATGAATTTATAACGCGGTGAATAATGAGCGTGTACAAAGAAACAAACGCACGGCAGGAAATAGTTACGTCACGCGGTAACGGCCGGCTGACAGTTTGAAAGTAGGTCAAGCAATTAGAGCTACGCGGTAGGCGATAACGACTGTAAACAAAACGCCAGCAAATTCCTTTGCGCGTGTGCCACTGTTTACAAACAAACCCTTTTAAACGCTACAGTTAGATACTACCCGTTCTAAAAACATTGATACACAATAATTTGCAAATATAATATTATTAATAGAATGTAAATTTAGAGTTAGGTTGTAGATAATTGAATAACATTAACACTTATGTATTTGTCTTTAAAATAAGTAATCCAATGTATAGGTAATAAGTATAGTGATTACAAAATGCGGGTGTAATGATTGAAAAAAAAATAACTGTAATTATTACATTCATTTTTTTTAAAAATGGGTGGGGGCGTATATAACAGCACCAAATATTAATTATTTAGGGTTATATGTCACCTGCATACTAAAATCATGTTTAAATAAATTGTAATAGTCAAAACTCTATTTGTATGTAGAGCGTTGAAAATAATGCTTTGTAAAGCGACGCACACGTGGTCGTTATGTAATCAGCTCGCTGTACAAGGAAGGGCCACACCCAAACTGTTAATTATTAATATCTCGGAAACTAATAAATTAAGGCGAAATCCAAGATAGCCAAAATGTTTGCCGAAATATTAATAATGACGTGTGCAAATTTTACGCAATATAATTAACAAATAAAAGAGTTAATTAATTTAATTGAATAACTTCTGTAAAATAAAGCTACGTTAATGAGATTTGAATATGTTGTAAATATAATAATTTCCGACAGATTGTATATTTTAGATTTCGCACAACTTGGTTTGCAACCAAGTTATTGCAAAATTAAATAAGCACAGGAAATCCGGAGCGACAATTTGGTTCCGCCGGAATAATGATATTAGAAATAATATTAATTCTCCGTCTGTGGGAATCTAACTTCATTCTCACGGACCAAGGGAATTCAAATTTTATGTAGTAGGGAGAGTGTGTCAGCCAATCAAATCATTTGACAAAACCCCGACCAGCGCGGTGTTTTGTGGCTGAACATCACTCTTTTGCCAGTACTTGCGAAGTAAAGACGTAATTCTTCGATCGTCTCGTAACCATAGTTGTGAAGATTCAATCAGAAGACTCTACGTGGTCATCACACGCAATTACGAACACAGTAAATACAGATCAACTGTACAACTCGTAATTATTGCGTCAAGTCAGATACTCTTCATTACATCAACCAAGCTTATTGTGTACTACAAGCCGTGGTCATAAGCACGCAAGAAATCCACCAGACTTCAAGACCAGACTTCAAGAATACAGCAGAGAGGCCGTCTAAATCATTGGTGAACAGCTGACGAGCAGAGCTACCACTCGAACGAAACACACACACACACGCTGACGTGCAACGTGCGAATCGACGAGGGACAGAAACCAGTTCCAGCAGAGAGCCGCAGACGTTAAAATATACTACGAACAGCAGGCCAGCAGAGTGTTACCGAATTCTGAACTCAACGACCGAATCCAGGAGCTCTAAGCAGATTACTTTCTCTAGCGACCGGACCGGAATCAACGAGGGACTATTTGGAGCAACTCTAACATCCTCTTCAATAACAGGAAAGCAAAGTCAACTTATTAATTTTCAATATCAAATTTTCTATCTTTTCATTTAAAAACAATTCAGACAAATTATTTTGTTTAATTCAAACAATTCAGGTGCCATACAAAAATCAAAGACTCTAGTAATTAAGAATAAATTCATTGTGATAATCTGTATAGCAGTCTAAGTCGTTAGTAAGCTGTAGTTAAGAAAATAGAAATAATATAAAAGCGCTATACAAATCTTAACTAACAATCTAATTATTAGCTCATACTGCAGTATAACAGAAGTCAAATCACTAGAAATGAAATGACGTGAATTAGAATGTCACGCATAATTTATTTTTGAAAATTATTCTAATTAACTTCAGAGCTTTTATATTTTGTTTTATTAACAGTTAAATTCAACTTAGTTAAAGCAATTTAAAAAAATTAAAAAAAATTAATTAATTAAATTTTCAATTGCAATTAACTCGCCAAATAACGAGTTTAGTTTCTTTTCAATTATTAACCAATCGAAAAACATTAGTCAACATAGATTCATTGTTTAGATTGTAAGATAATTGATAATATAATAACCATTTTATTCTTGTGTGTTATTGGAGTAATAAACAACGTTTTATTACCCCATATTTCATTGTTTTATTGTTGTACGATAAAGCCTACCAGTCTCACAAATCTCTCACCCTTTAAAGTAACTTATTTTGTGTGTTGTTGCAATAAATTTGAGATTACCAGCTTGCGAAATTCAAATCCAAAATCCACACGCCCTTGTCGGAAGAATCCGCAAGATCGGACAGCAGGTAGGTACTCATACACAACACGACACAACAACAACGCGTATAAGTAAAGTTGCATATGTCGGCCAACGTGGGGCCCGGCAAACGTACATTAAATTAAATTCACGTTCAGAACGACACAAGCAAAGTTTCATATGTCGCCCTGCACGTGGGGCCAGAAATTAAATTCAAATTGAATTCACGTTCCGAACAAGAGTTGCATATGGTTTGCCCGGAACGTGGGTCGCGATTAAATTAAATTAAATTAATTAAAACCAATTTAAATTTAATTTTCACTTTTAAAACAAACTTTGCTGTTTAACTCTTAAAACAGCTGGCGTCCAACTGAACAATCCCCAAAGAGTTTTGTGACTGGTGCTCGTACAGCAGTGAAATTATTTTGTGTATTTGAAACTATTCTGTGTATTTGAAATTGTCTATAGTTGAAACTGTTGTGTATTTAAAATGGATATGGATAAAATACTTAAACAGATACAGCAAATGAACGCGGAAATGAAACAAGCTAACGAGAAAATGAGCGCAGATTTGACCGCTAACATGAACGCGAAATTTGAACAAATAACAGCCAATGCTGAAATGAATTACGCAGAGTTAAAGTCTAAGATCGAGGCACAAAGAGTTAGTCTAACCGAGAAATTAGACCAAAGCAACGTCGACATAAATACGGAAATTAAACAATGTAATAAACAAACAACCGCGAAAATAGACGAAAGCGCGAAAAATTTAGACGCTAGAGTCACTGAAATCGGTGAAAAAGTCGTTGAAATCGGTGAGAGTAATAAAGAGTAACCGCTAAAATCGCTGAAATCGGTGAAAAATTACATACGGTTGATATCAAAATAAATGAACGGTTTAAGGTTTTTGAGACCACTATGCAAAAATCATTTATTGAACAAGTAACACGTATGGAGGGCCGGTTCAAGGACCATATTAGCCGTTGTGAGAAACAAACGCAAGAAGTCGCGAAAAAGGTCGACTCTCTAGAGATAAAGATTCAAGCCGATGCGACGGAAACGCAACGACAAGCAAATAGACTAGACGCTTCAATTGTAGAGACGCGGTCTAACATTGACTCTAATAAAGAGAGTGTCTTACAAGCGTTAAACGACGAGATTTTGAAAGTACGACAGGAGGTACGGAGGAGGTCCGCTCCCAATATTTTAGTACAAGGTCCTGTCGACGAGAAAAATCGCGTGTATTTTACAGGGGAAAATAACGAAAACACTATTGAATTTTTGTTAGCCTGTGAGAGTGAAATGGCAAGAGTAGGTTCCAGACTAGAAGATCAAGACAAAATACAGTGGGTAGTTAACGCGAAGCGTGATTCGGCGCGTAAGTGGTATAACATTGTACGCGATAGAGTGTCCACATACGCGGAGTTCAAACAAAAATTTGAAAGCCAGTACTGGAATTCGCATACTCAAAGACTTTTACGCAATGAACTAGAGTATGGGTGATTTGATAGAAAAATGGGTACTACCGCGGAAAATTATATAATCCAGCAGGTCGGGCGCACCAAGCATTTAACCCCAGCATTTTCGGAGATTGACATAGTCACGAAACTTGCCTATCATTTTAATCACAACATTAGAGTAGCTGTGTTTACGCAGGGTATACGCACGGTCGATGAACTCCTCATTCTAGTGTCCCAAAGCGAGACAGTTTTTGATTTTAGTGGGTGGCGTTATAATCCTGATTTTCGCCGAAATAACGAAGGGCAGAATACACGGGAACAATATCACCAGCAACCTGATCAAAGACCGAGTACTAGTTCTACTCCACCCCAGACATCGTCAAAACCCCCAGATAAGACCTTTGAATACAAAGGCAAGCCAAATATCGGTAGACCGAAAGGGCAGTATAA
Source organism: Magicicada septendecula (assembly GCA_034769895.1). Classification (NCBI taxonomy): domain Eukaryota; kingdom Metazoa; phylum Arthropoda; class Insecta; order Hemiptera; family Cicadidae; genus Magicicada; species Magicicada septendecula. Next base: position 343,582 of record JAWRYS010001185.1, on the reverse strand, counting down.
GGGTAACGATGGGGCCCCGATTAGAGCTATCCAAACGGTTGAAATAGCGAGAAGTGATACAGTAGAGCAAGACAGCGATACCCCAAGCAATAAAGACTCTAGTGACAAGAAAAAGAATCGTAAGTTTCCAAAAAACTTGGAAACGGGCGCCTCCAGGGGGGAAGCGCCATAAATCATGCTAAAATGTATAGAAATAAAATAGGTAAAAATAAGAAAAATGCTAGATTTAAGAAAAGTGATTTTTCTACTGAAATTTGTACGCCGGTCAACAAAGTATTTCAACCGGAAGGTACGGAACCATGGTTGGCCGTAAACACAATACAACAATGGACTCCGACAATTGAACGTCCGGTGGAACAAGAATTTGACGACGACGTTCCCACACACTCAGCGTGGGAAGACGTGGAAATCATATCCGGGGACGCATACGAATTCGACGAGTACATAGCGGAATATTGTAGAGCCGCCCATAAAAATGCCTATGATATACTGGATGCACTTTAAAAATAATAATTTAATAATATTATAATAAATAGAATTAAAATAAATTAACTTGTGTTTTATAATATTATTAATAATAATTGTAGAGAGATTGTGTATTAAATAATAATGAATTTATAACGCGGTGAATAATGAGCGTGTACAAAGAAACAAACGCACGGCAGGAAATAGTTACGTCACGCGGTAACGGCCGGCTGACAGTTTGAAAGTAGGTCAAGCAATTAGAGCTACGCGGTAGGCGATAACGACTGTAAACAAAACGTCAGCAAATTCCTTTGCGCGTGTGCCACTGTTTACAAACAAACCCTTTTAAACGCTACAGTTAGATACTACCCGTTCTAAAAACATTGATACACAATAATTTGCAAATATAATATTATTAATAGAATGTAAATTTAGAGTTAGGTTGTAGATAATTGAATAACATTAACACTTATGTATTTGTCTTTAAAATAAGTAATCCAATGTATAGGTAATAAGTATAGTGATTACAAAATGCGGGTGTAATGATTGAAAAAAAAATAACTGTAATTATTACATTCATTTTTTTTAAAAATGGGTGGGGGCGTATATAACAGCACCAAATATTAATTATTTAGGGTTATATGTCACCTGCATACTAAAATCATGTTTAAATAAATTGTAATAGTCAAAACTCTATTTGTATGTAGAGCGTTGAAAATAATGCTTTGTAAAGCGACGCACACGTGGTCGTTATGTAATCAGCTCGCTGTACAAGGAAGGGCCACACCCAAACTGTTAATTATTAATATCTCGGAAACTAATAAATTAAGGCGAAATCCAAGATAGCCAAAATGTTTGCCGAAATATTAATAATGACGTGTGCAAATTTTACGCAATATAATTAACAAATAAAAGAGTTAATTAATTTAATTGAATAACTTCTGTAAAATAAAGCTACGTTAATGAGATTTGAATATGTTGTAAATATAATAATTTCCGACAGATTGTATATTTTAGATTTCGCACAACTTGGTTTGCAACCAAGTTATTGCAAAATTAAATAAGCACAGGAAATCCGGAGCGACAATTTGGTTCCGCCGGAATAATGATATTAGAAATAATATTAATTCTCCGTCTGTGGGAATCTAACTTCATTCTCACGGACCAAGGGAATTCAAATTTTATGTAGTAGGGAGAGTGTGTCAGCCAATCAAATCATTTGACAAAACCCCGACCAGCGCGGTGTTTTGTGGCTGAAACATCACTCTTCTGCCAGTACTTGCGAAGTAAAGACGTAATTCTTCGATCGTCTCGTAACCATAGTTGTGAAGATTCAATCAGAAGACTCTACGTGGTCATCACACGCAATTACGAACACAGTAAATACAGATCAACTGTACAACTCGTAATTATTGCGTCAAGTCAGATACTCTTCATTACATCAACCAAGCTTATTGTGTACTACAAGCCGTGGTCATAAGCACGCAAGAGATCCACCAGACTTCAAGACCAGACTTCAAGAATACAGCAGAGAGGCCGTCTAAATCATTGGTGAACAGCTGACGAGCAGAGCTACCACTCGAACGAAACACACACACACACGCTGACGTGCAACGTGCGAATCGACGAGGGACAGAAACCAGTTCCAGCAGAGAGCCGCAGACGTTAAAATATACTACGAACAGCAGGCCAGCAGAGTGTTACCGAATTCTGAACTCAACGACCGAATCCAGGAGCTCTAAGCAGATTACTTTCTCTAGCGACCGGACCGGAATCAACGAGGGACTATTTGGAGCAACTCTAACATCCTCTTCAATAACAGGAAAGCAAAATCAACTTATTTATTTTTCAATATCAAATTTTCTATCTTTTCATTTAAAAACATTGTAATTCAAACAATTCAGGTGCCATACAAAAATCAAAGACTCTAGTAATTAAGAATAAATTCATTGTGATAATCTGTATAGCAGTCTAAGTCATTAGTAAGCTGTAGTTAAGAAAATAGAAATAATATAAAAGCGCTATACAAATCTTAACTAACAATCTAATTATTAGCTCATACTGCAGTATAACAGAAGTCAAATCACTAGAAATGAAATGACGTGAATTAGAATGTCACGCATAATTTATTTTTGAAAATTATGCTAATTAACTTCAGAGCTTTTATATTTTGTTTTATTAACAGTTAAATTCAATTTAGTTAAAGCAATTTAAAAAAATTAAAAAAATTAATTAAATAAATTTTCAATTGCAATTAACTCGCCAAATAACGAGTTTAGTTTCTTTTCAATTATTAACCAATCGAAAAACATTAGTCAACATAGATTCATTGTTTAGATTGTAAGATAATTGATAATATAATAACCATTTTATTCTTGTGTGTTATTGGAGTAATAAACAACGTTTTATTACCCCATATTTCATTGTTTTATTGTTGTACGATAAAGCCTACCAGTCTCACAAAACTCTCACCCTTTAAAATAACTTATTTTGTGTGTTGTTGCAATAAATTTGAGATTACCATCTTGCAAAATTCAAATCCGAAATCCACACGCCCTGGTCGGAAGAATCCGCAAGATCGGACAGCAGGTAGGTACTCATACACAACACGACACAACAACATCGCGTATAAGTAAAGTTGCAATATATATATATATATATATATATATATATATATGTATCAATCTGGTTCCTTAAGCAACATCCTATAAATTATATAAATCCCCCCTTGATAACACTTAACACTAACATCACATACTGGAACATAGAGACACATATACGTATAATATACATCACAACTAAAACTCATGTTCAATTCTGGCAGACAGCCTGTATATTCTAGCTAACCCGCATATAACTGGGAGGAAAATCTGTATATTCCATAAAGCCCACAAACTGCAATCATAAATTTAAGCTTCCAGCCACAGCTGGAATTAATTCATAAAAAAAACACAACCCCTTTACACCGTTAAGAATGAAAAACAATTTTTTTTTAAGAAACCGAATGGATAATAATGACTAAAAACTGCAAAGTCAGAGTGGCATGTCAGCCCATATGATTTTATAAGATCTAAGAAATTGTATATTATAAGTATATCATATTCTTTAAATTTGTTGAACTGTATACAACAGTGGTAAAAACTCTTATCACTTAAGTTTAAAACAACTGGCCTAATTTAAAAAAAATGTGAAATCTTCTTACAATTTATATATATCTATATATCAGGAATTCGTTCTTTAATCATAATGATTTAATTAAACAAACAAGTCCAGCAAGCAAGTCAGAACCTAAGTTACAATAATCAGTACCACCAGTATGATTTTATAATCTCAAAAATTAACAGTATATGCCCACAAAAAAATAAAATTTTAATATCAGACATCTGTGTATAATTAAATTCAAAGTAACAGCATGTTGTATTCTAGCAGCTGTGGAAATGTGCCAGACCAGGTAAGACAGGTTTCAGACCTGCATGAAACGGTACCAACGTGTGCCAAACTTGCGTCCCCAAAAAATCTATGTAAATTTTAACACCCGGAAACAGCCTGAAAAACGAAACCCCCAATCCTTAAATGCAGAAAAAATAGATAAATGTGAACCCCGCTCTGAACCAGCCGGTTCAGAATCAAGAAACACATGACTTAAACTTAGATTGAAAGAAATAACAACTCTAACGGCCTTTGCATAAAAGTCTATGAAGGAAGCAAAAAATAAGCTCTGGCACGCTCCCCCAGTGCAGCACACATTTACAATAATAGTACGTTATAGTTATAGAATAATTTTATAATAGTTATAATAATGTTCATAGTGAATGTCCTGGTGACACACCCTTGATCGGACTGTCTAGCCACATGGCTAGCACATGGTTCAAAAACAATTTGTAACACGGATGTACTGCGAGCCAGGCCAGCGAAAAATAATAATAGAGTTCATATCACCTTAATTGCAGCAGTAGAGTAACATCTTTACAGTTGGTTAGCAAGCTCCCTCCTCGGAACAGACGAGTGTCGGGTGGTTCATGACTGGTGAAGGCGGCAGTACACCAGCTGAGGCCACGTCTCCGTCTAGGTGCGAGAACCCTAAGGATTCAAACAGGATTACAAATACTGTCCACTAAAATTTGCACCCTAGTCAAAGATATTAAACATCAGAACGGGAGCTCCCGACTAACTCAAGATAAATGCATAAAAGTTTTTTGTTTTTTAAAATTTCCTGAGGAGTAATTATGTCTTCAAGGTAATTATGCACTCATAAAAAAATAATAAAATGTGCATAGTAAAGAAACACTCGCACCAGATTTAACAAGTGCCGACATAATCATACAGGTTTGACCCGCATCACCACGTGGCGAAACAAATATCGTAATTTGTCACAAAATTACCACACTAAAGGCCCTTACAGTTACACACAATTAAAAGAGTTACAGTATTTCATCTAAGGGCGGTCTCACAATTTACTTTCAACTGATATAATTAAAGAAAAATACACTCTTCCGGTCCAGTGCGTGTTCATGCATAACCAACACGATTCAACTCTGTCTATAACGTACTCACTTTAGTTATAATTTTATACAATAATTAAACAAGTGATTGTTACTTGAACAATAACTAAAAGAATTACTGGCGGTATGCACTAGAACATCAATTAATTTTCTTACCATACACACACACGTCTGATCGCAACACGTGCATTCTAACTTTCGCATCTGGCTGAATACATTTGAGTTTAATTATTCCCTTACTAATAAATCATTGTATACCATACTGTAAGTCACTCACCGGGAAGTCTCGAAAAATTAGCCTGCCATCAAGACGAGTAGGAAACTGCCCAAGTAGACTGTCCAAGAGAGAGAGCTTGTTGTTTCAGTGAAAGGCTGCGTTGAACTGAAGGTTACATCAGCAACGCAACGGACACCAAACCTGGCCGCGAGATCGCGCGTGCTGTCTGACAGGGCCTTCCCAATATCACCGCGCTAACTGACATTAATACACGAGTTTATTATTGAAAAAAAAAAAAAAAAATTTTATACCTTCGATTGCCGGGTTATGCAAACACCGGCACAGTACAATAATTTTTTTAATAGAAAGGCGACTATCATTGGCTTGCCCGAAGTAAATAATGCTATGCGGGCATTATAGTTGGTAAATTGTACCATTCGTACAGTTTGGTAACAATTTTGATCTCTGCTTTTTTGTATCGATGTCCATGTATACTATGATGTAATTCTACGGATACTCTTTTTTTATTCTTTGGTTGTAGAGAACGGCCTATGCAACACACACACACGCGCGCGCTAATGGACAATTATTCAGATTTCAGTGTTATATTTATTATGAAAGACTTTGTAACTTTATTATGAAGTTACACAATTTTTGTTGTTGTTGTTGTTGTAAGGTCGCTGCAACAGCGACGGTCATTAGCGACCACAAAAATGAATTTGTACAGATTCTTAAACAGATGTATTAACATATAGTAAATATTTGTTTAAATACCAAATAGTGTAAACGAATGAGATAGATAAAAATATTTAACAAATAACAGTATTAGTTGAACTGATGCAAAATAAAATGAGAAATATTAACCCTCCACAACACAAGCAATATGAATACACATCTTGAAAATAAATAAATATAACTAAGTATACATGTAATAAATAGAACATTAAGTAACAAAATATAACAACTATATAACAATAAGTCATAATAACATATCAGTCTATTAACTTAATTTAACTTAATTACACAATTTTTAATGTTCTCATAATTTTCTTAGTTCGTACCTATATTGCTGTTAACAACTGAATCTCCTTTAAGAGGAGAAGTATGTTGGCGGCTGCAGTTTTGTCATTTAAACTTTTTCGCACACCTGCTGGGATATTAAATTTGGTTCGTAGATGTTGAAGAGCAGGACACTCTGAAACAAGATGGGAAGCTGACAAAACCGTGCCACAGCGATTACATCTCGCAGGAGGCTCTGTTGTGAAAATGTACCTACTTGTGAGTCAGTAGCGTGTGGCCGATGCGGAGTCTTGTTATGACAACTTGATTTTTCCTGGAGTCTGTAGCAAGTGAGTGCTGCTCGTAAATATTTTTCCTCACTCGGAATAGCTTGGCGGGTGGTGACTTAAGCCATTCATCATTCCAGTGCTTCAGAAGTTTTAAATGCAGATATTTCTTAACGTCATTGTGGGATTGTTTGTGAGGATGATATTGACTCGACGTAGCAGTTTTCGCAGACCTATCAGCCATCTCGTTGCCCTTAATTCCGATGTGCGATGGGATCGAACTGAAAATAATTTCCTTGCACTGTCTAGGTGAGATATCAAGGGTTATGTTACTTATGACTTGAATAATGGGTTCTTTGCTGTCCTGCTGCTGCAGACTAAAAAGATAATAATGTAGTATCAACTAATGTGTGTAAAATATGGAAACAATGTAAAATTATTTATGTAATAGTGCAAATAAGCAAAATTCAATCATAATGTGAAGTACTTTGTAAAAAACAGAAATTGAAATCTTGTATAAACCTAACAAAGGAATGACAAACATTGTGTGAAGCCCAGTACTATAATAAATTTTATAAAATATAAATAAGTGCCAAATATCAATAGTGTCAATTAAATTAAAATAAGTGTATTTATCGATGTAGTGAACATAAAAATCGTGTTCCAAACGAAAATAAATTAAAAACATTATAGTATAAAACGAAAACAAAGGCCAAAGAAGGAAGTTGGTTTCTAACAATAGTGTATTCTAGAAAAATACACCAACTCACTCTTGTTTAAGCGTCTGATCAGAGAACATGAAAACGGAACAGTAAGGTACATTAGTGAAAGGAATAGTAAATAAATTATTAATCAGTGTCAATCTAGTAGTTCAAAATAAAGAACAACCGTTATATTGGATGATAATAGTATTTTAAACCTAAAGAAAATAATTTCTAAATAAGATATAATTAACAACATACTAAGAAAATAATTGACAAGGCAAGTAAAATTAATCACGTAGGCCTACAACGGAATTTGTGAGAAATAAATAACTAAGTAATATTACGAAGAATAATTATCAGGTAAAAAATAACATTACATTTAAAACATTCATTCGGGATAACCTTCACTGCATGACAAAACCAACAATTGGACACTGAGTCTAACTAACTAAATTCTGTATAACTGAGTAAACAAACCGAAAATTCAAGCACTATACGTTATTGTGTGACGTAATTGATTAATAGTATCGACTTTCAAACAGTACAACTTAAAACAAAACCATCTAAATTAACATTCACTATTAAACTGTAAGTGGAAAGAATTGTTGGCTTAGCGTCCTTTTTGGCGTTGCCCGTTACCCTGAATATTCACCGGGTTTGATACAGATAGCTTACAAGATGGCGGCTCTGTCCGGCAATTTTTAAAATATAGTATTTACAATAAACTTAACATTAATAAATTGTTAAAGTAATTTAAAAAATATAAAATTTATGTGAATTGTACTAATAGTGTATAAATATTTTTCTATTTTACGTGCTACATGCCCTGAGGTTGAGAATCTACATGCTTCAAATAAACAATTAAAGTAAGAAACTAATTATTAATTAATAATTATTATTGTTTGATTTAAATCAGCAGTGGTACCAATTGTAGACTCTATATGTGTTTATATTGGTAACAAAATTAATGGGTAGGAAAAAACAGAAACACGACAGAACTGAAATTAAATTCCGTTGCTTTAAGTTTTGCAAATGGAGCAAACAAAATCCAGGTTAACTTACTAAACATTGATTTAAATTACTAAGACATTAAAAAAAATTAATAAATTTCATGGTAAGTCTAGATCTAAATATAGATTATGTTATTTAATGTTAAGTAATTATTAATATTAATTAATGTTATTTAATTCTTTAAATTAAATTATCTACAGATTTATAATTTTTTATTTCCAGTGAAGTAGTTACTGTGAATCAAAATACTCCCCCAGATGCTTGTTACATAAGAAATAACAAGCAAAAGCATAAGCAATAACATTAAAAAAAACATGAATTATTTGGTCTCTTAAACATCTTTATAAATTGGTTGAGGCTCGATGTAAAACTAGCTAGCCTCTCGTGCACTAATTTGTTGCTAACAATATTAGTTTTACAACTTGAAGTTATTATAAAGGTCAAAGGCCTTTTGAAAGTCATTGTTAAAAAAGTGTTAAGCCATGTTTCGAAACTGTAACTTCCAAAGTTTAATATTGCTATGTATATTCCCTAATACTGCAGTTTACGATATATAGTAATGCATGAATGACGTTTCCAAACTATTTACAATTTATTTCAATTATGCTATTTCATTTTCATTCAGATGTAGTAGACATATTCCAATTAGGACGATGAATCAAATGTTTTAGAGCTTTGTGTGCTCGAGCGCGTGCGTGTAAACAAGAAGTGAGTTAATCGTATAAGTTCTTAACGTGAAAAAGTAGTTTCATAGTTGTCTGGTAAAGAGGTAGATATGTAGAAGCACAGGCAGATAAACATGGCGGAGAGAGAAAGATTGATAGAAGAGAGGTAGAGAGAGAGGTAGACGGAGAAAGAAGTGTGTGTGTGTGTGTGTGTGTGTGTGAGAGAGAGAGAGACTCGGAGTCAGAGAAGGTAAAGTATAGACAAAAGTAACAAAAAAATAAAGGGCGAAATAAACTAAAACCAGTCTGATGATAAAATTGCCTTATAGAATTTTTGCAATTTACTGGTAAATTATTGTTAAAAATAACGATAAGTAACTAAGTAACGTTCTACATGAATCTGATCTTACGTTAGCTGTCGTTTTGATTTAGTGGTTAAATCAAAACGACAGCTAATGTCGTTTTGTCGACATGAGCCTTAATTCTATGAGAATATTACGACGTACACCAAGCATTGTGTGGCGTTCCTACACACACACACACACACACACACACACACACACACACACACACACACACACACACACACACACACACACACACACACACACACACACACACACACACACACACACACACACACACACACACACACACACACACACACACACACACACACACACACACACACACACACACACATGTAAGTAGTGATAATTTGAGAACATGAGGATAGTTATATAAAAATTAAAAATACTAAAAAAAGTATAAAATATTCTCAAAATTCCTTCAAAAAACATCAGAATTTATAATCTAAAACTTTAGCTTCCTCAAAACGTTGTCAAAAATAATTGATAAAAACCAGCTCAAAAATCAACAAAATATGATAGTAAGTAACAAAATTTATTTAAAATAAAATACGATACATTTTTAAGGGAAATATGGAAAAATTACCGTATTCTTTTTTCAGAGCTCTCTTTAGCTAACATATTTTTCGAGTCATCTGAAATTTATGTACAAATCATTAAAATACATATAGGCCTATATACGGATATTGCATACGAAGTAAAAAATATTGGAATAAGCGCATTTTGCATATGAAAATAGTAAAATTTCAAGTGAAAATTAAAAGAAAAAAAATATTTTGTATTTTTTCCATTATATAACTTCTGGACACTATTTAATTCATATTGTTACGACGGTCTACTCGATCGTCGTAGGTACAGCGGAAACAAAATAAGTACAAGACACCAATTAAGTCACTAATCACACCTTTAATTATTATAGTAAACAGTTCGTAATTAACAACACAGTGTCTATAACAAATCAAATGAAATTGTTCATACGCAATAAAATGTCCACAAATATTAAAACTCAACTGTATTACAATTATACCGTCCGAATATAAAACGCAACACTTCACTAATAACTACTTGAACGTACACCGTAATAACCCGAACCGCTCTGTAAATATCGCACTAATACTCTCGAACCGCACAGTCAAAATCTCGCATTGAACTGAAAAACTAAGGCCGCGACGCGATGTATTTATAGTTACGCTACACACACCAGAAGCTTCCAAACTGCGTCTTATCTCTCGCGAACTACGTAATTGCTGCGGCCTTGACACAGTCCGAGCGCCCGAGCGAAGGCTGGCAAAGTCGAGATTTTTCTCGCAACATGCGTTTAGTAGCACGTACACCACACGCTTACGTCGAGATCTTTCTGGGACATTCGATAAACGCCTAGATTGTTCTACGCTGTCGTAGCACGCCCCCTCCTTAAGCCTGTTCGTCCCGAACTGGCAAAGCGTCTCTAAATTTGTATTTAGCCAGGCGATCTAGGTGGACGACCTTGAACTTTCGCTGTCCTTCCTGTTGAATCCGATAAACAACATCGTTAATCCTTTTTTTTACAGTGTAGGGTCCTTCCCAGTTAGACTGAAGCTTAGGTGAGCGACCACGACGGCGCTTCGGATTGAACAACCAGACCTGATCTCCTTCTTGGAAACCCACACTATTGCTGCGAATGTCATACCGAGTTTTCATTTTATCACTGGCAATCTTGAGCCGTCCTCTTACCAAGCGATTCATTTCTCGCAGTTGGTTTTCTAATTGCGAGGAATAGTTCTTTGGCTCTTGGGACTGAGTCTCAGGTGATCCAAACATCAAGTCCCCAGGAAGACGAATCTCCCGCCCAAACACCAATTTTGCTGGAGTCATGCCGGTTGTGTCATGTACTGATGACCTATACGCCATAAGGAATAGTGGTATACGTTGGTCCCAGTCTGTTTGGTTCTCATCAACAACTTTCGAAAGATGCTGCTCTAGTGTCCTGTTGAATCTCTCAACCATCCCGTCCGACTGAGGATGCAGAGGCGTTGTCCTGGTCTTTCGAATTCCCAGTAGACGGCATAATTCTTTAAACACTCCTGATTCGAAATTTCTCCCTTGATCCGTATGGATTTCCATAGGGGCTCCATAACGGCAACAGAAGTTGTGAACTAACTGCTTTGCCACAGTGGTAACCTCCTGATTTGGAATTGCGTATGCTTCCACCCACTTAGTAAAGTAGTCACCTACAACCATGATGTACCGGTTTCCATCGTCAGTAACTGGGAATGGTCCAGCAATGTCTATGGCAATTCTCTCGAAAGGTTGTCCAACGTTATACTGTCTCATTTTTCCCCTGCTTCTGGTTTGTGGGCCCTTGCTTGCAGCACATATTTCACACGTCCGAACCCATTCCTCTACGTCGTGGCGAAGATGAAGCCAATAGAATCGCTTCCGTATTTTGTCAAGGGTTTTGTTAACGCCAAGATGGCCTCCAGATGTTCCATCATGCATCTCCTTCAAAACAGACTGCACTTTACTTCGGGGAACTATCAACTGCATGACCACGTCTCGTCCATCTGCACTTTCCCAAGCCCTTTTCAGCAATCCGTTTTCTAAGGTGAGAGATTCCCATTGTGCCCAGTAGCCCTTCAGCACTTCGGAACCATGGCAGATATCTTGCCAATCCGGGCGGCGACCTTCCTCTTTTGCTGTCAAGATCGGTCCAATGTCTTCATCAGTCATCTGTTCTTGTCGACAGTCTTGTGTTGTCCAGCCATCAGCCAGGAAATCTACAGTGATGGCTTGAACATGTTCGCTTGAGTTTTGTTCTTCCTTTCTGTGGCAATGTCGGCAGTCTTCCGGGCATGGTCTTCGTGACAAGCCATCTGCATTACCGTGCAGGCGCCCCCGCCGATGTTGTACCTTGAAGTTATACTCTTGCAGACGTTCGAGCCACCTTGCCAACTGTCCTTCCGGATTTTTAAATCTCAAGAGCCATGCAAGTGCAGCATGGTCGGTACGTAGTGAAAACTCTCTCCCATAGAGGTATTTATGGAAGTGCTCCAAAGCTCTGACAATTGCCAACAACTCTCTTCTTGTAACACAATAATTTCTCTCTGGTTTAGAAAGCGTCTTGCTGTAATACGCTATTACTCGTTCTTCACCGTTCTGCACTTGAGATAAAACTGCTCCTAGACCAGTATTGCTTGCGTCTGTGTCTACGATGTACTTCCCTTCGGAAGCTGGAAAAGCGAGAATTGGCTGCGAACATAATGTAATCTTCAACGTTCTAAATGCTTGTTCACACTCTCTCGACCATTGGAAGTTTCGTTTATTTTCCGTTAGCTCATGTAGTGGTTTAGCAATAGTAGCGAAGCCTTTCACAAAACGTCGGTAATATGAGCATAACCCCAGGAAACTCCGAATTTCGTGTTTATTCTTCGGAACTGGCCAGTCTCTTACGGTGTCTACTTTATTAGGATCCATGCTAACGCCCGCTGCCGAAACCAGATGGCCCAAATACTGTACTTCCTTCTGGAATAGAGAACACTTCTTCGGGCTCAGCTTCAGTTGTGCACCGTGAATTCTAGTTAGAACTTCCTTAAGGTTTTCCAAATGATCTTCGAAAGTCTTCCCGATCACTATAACATCGTCTAAGTAAACAAGGCAAGTTTTCCACGTCAGGCCTCGGAGTATCAGGTCCATCAATCTCTCAAATGTTGCCGGTGCATTACAGAGTCCAAATGGCATGACGTTAAATTGGAATAAGCCACTTGGGGTCGAGAAAGCGGTCTTTTCCTTGTCTTCTTGATGAAGACCCACTTGCCAATATCCACTCTTCAGGTCCAATGTGGAAAACCACTGTGCTCCGGACAACGTGTCGAGTGTATCGTCAACGCGAGGTAATGGATAGCAGTCTTTCTTTGTAACGTCATTTAACCTCCGGTAGTCTACGCAGAAACGCAATCCACCATCCTTCTTTGCTACCAGCACTACAGGGGAAGACCAAGCACTTGACGAAGGTTCGATTACTCCCTCTGTCAACATGTCCTGTACTAACCGAGACATCTCCTCTTGTTTAGATAATGGAGGCCTTCGAGGAGGTTGGCGTATCGGTGTTGTGTCCCCGGTATTGATGCGATGTTGCACAAGAGAGGTTCTTCCCAGTGACTGTCCCCGAACTGCAAAACAATCTTTGAATTCGTGTAAAAACTGTCCGAGTTCTTTTACCTCACCACTTGAGAGGTCGTTAGAAGATCTGTTCAATAATTCTTGCAGTTCGTCTGGTAATTTAGAAGTATCCGAAGAACTGGATCTTCGTTGCGTTATTCCGGCTACCCAGGCCACAGGAGTCAATTTGCCTAGGAGCGTATTGCTTTGTAAAGTGATAGCTTGATCCAAAATATTCGCCACTCTAATAGGTACATTTCCGGTTTCGTCAGGTTTTACTAAACTTCTGGCAATTAGTATGCCCGGTGTGCTGACTACCTGGGGTTCGAATATAGAGCACTGATTGCCCCTAGTATCTACTGCAGTTCTAACCATGATGATCTTTTCGGAGTTTGGCGGAACAGTTACGGCCACTTGGTTTATGACGTCCATCGATTTTTCTGCTGTCGTCATTGTTGATAGCATTACCTCTTCGCCTCCGATTCTCAAGACATTGTTTTTGAAGTCGACTATAAATCCGTATACGTTCATAACGTCCACAACAAGAATTGCTTCATCCACAATGTCTGCAACAAGTACTTGATGATTGAACTCAAGTCTACCGAGGCGTAGGTGTATCTCCACTTTTCCATACACTTTTACAGGCCGTCCAGTAGTTGTTCGCAAGCTGCACGAGCACCAGATTGGCTTGAGATCTTTCACCACGTCGGGGCGCACAATAGAAACTGTTGCGCCTGTGTCAACTGTAATCGAGGTTGGCCTTTCTTGAACAAATCCGGTAACTACCAAGCTCCCGGTGTTTTTCTGAAGCGTAGAAATTGCGTATTCTCTAGGGGCTTCGTTCCTCCAGTTAGTCAGCACTCGCCCCGTTGCACCGACTATTGCTCGTTTCCCTGATGCTGAATCCTAACGCGACAATCTCGTTGTAGATGTCCAGGTTTCCCACATCGATAACACTTCGGTCTTCCATCCTTTCTTATTTTATTCTGTGGCGCCGACCGTCGAGTCTCTGTTCCTTGTTCTTCTTCCTAATCGTCTGTGCCGTCGCGATCTTTTAGCTCGCGCACTTTATGACTTGTCCAACCAGACGCTGATTTGGCGGCCTCAAATTGCAAAGCATGTACCAGGGCGTCCACACTGTTCTGGTGTCTTGCCATTCGTAACACTTGCTGTAGTTCGTTATCTCGGACACCGGCAGTGAATGTCTGCATCGCAAAACGCGTTCGAAAATCTTCTGGCGCTTCAGGATAGGCCAGTCTAATTAGTCTGTCGATACTTGCTTCAAACTCTTGAAGACTTTCCCCGGAATGCTGTCGCCTTGCTCTCAACTGGGTGCAGTACACATCTCGCAAATGTTTATCACCATACCGTAATTCCAGAGCTTTTATCAACTCGGCATAGGTGTTCTGGCTGTCAGGTGGCACTTTCTGTAGTAGTTCTGCCGCGGGTCCTTTTAATGCAAGAACAAGTGAAACAGCCTTGTCTTTTTCTGTCCAATTATTTGCGCATGCAGCAGCTTCAAATTGGCGGAGGTACGTTGCCCAGTGAGTGCTTCCGTCAAAGGTTGGAGCTTTGACATGAACTGTCCCTGCTGCAGGCAAAGTGACTTTCTCTGTTAACTTATTTTCTGTGTATTTTTCTGTCTTGATCACTGGTACAGTCTGTTCAGAAATTTGTTTTGGTTGAATCTTCATGCACTGTTCAACTTCAATTTTAATTTGTTCTCTTATGTTTGCCATTGAGTTTCCTACTGCAGATATTTTTGTTGACATAACTTCTTCCACAGTCAAGACAGATTTTTCTACTTAAGCTATTTTTAATGTCATTGATTCTTGTACCTCCGATATTTTAGTTACTTGCTTATTAAGCTCACCTCGTAGGAGACCCAACTCTGCAGCGGTTTGTTCTTGTGTCTGCTTTTGCTGCTGTATTAACTCCTTGATGTCCTCTGTTTCACGTTTACGTCGTTCCTCTGTTTCTTGCTTTTCTTGTCTTCGGTCTTCTTTTTGTCTTTCTTCTGTTTCTAGCATTAGTGCTTTCTGACGTTCTTCAGCTTCTTCTCTTTCTTGTATTCGTTCTTCTTTTTGTCGTCTTTCTGCTTCTTCTGCCTCCTGTCTGCGTTTCTCATCCTGTCGTTTTTCTGTCTGCAACAGCAGCGCCTGTAAATTTTCCATCATCTGACTGGCATCCATTGTTTATCGATTAATTACGAATCACACTCGTCTTGTAGAAAGCGTCCCCTGTTTCCACTGTTAACTGTTCTATCCCAGTTCTGACACCACTGTTACGACGGTCTACTCGATCGTCGTAGGTACAGCGGAAACAAAATAAGTACAAGACACCAATTAAGTCACTAATCACACCTTTAATTATTATAGTAAACAGTTCGTAATTAACAACACAGTGTCTACAACAAATGAAATGAAATTGTTCATACGAGTAGGGTAAGAATGAGAGTTCTAACGCGGAAGTGACGTCACAGCCCCCCCTTTTGGCGCGAAATTCAAAAATCCCTGTGGTGGGGGTAGACTTCCGGCGCAGCGTGTCGTCATGTGCAGAGGTTATGATGGACCGGGGGGGTAGTGGTGTGTCCCACGTGACCTCGATGGGCGTACCGAAGTTGTCGGCCATGTTGTCGGCGTTCGGCCATGTTGTCGTCGTCGTCCATTTTGCGTGGTTCCGTGTGCGTTGATTGGCGGAGGCGTGGCCGCCGTTGTCGACAAAATGGACGACGACCCGACCACGACGGGCGAGGATCAAGCCAGGCCGCCGCCCAGCGACGATGACGACGTCAACGACGACGGCGAAGGGCGAACGGCGAACATGGCCACGCCTGGTGTCCATGTTGGGAAAGCTGTGATGTTGTCGGATTGTGCGTGTGTGCTGGTTAAGGTTGGGCCACGTTGCCGGATCGTGGTGTGTTATAGTGTATGGTTTGGGTATATGTTTTGTTTTTCCGGAAGGGCGGCCATGTTGGAAAAGCGTCGACGTTGTCAACTTGTGCCGTTGTCGGCTCGTGCATGTGTTATAGTGTACGGGTTTTGTATATGTTTACACTGCCGTTGTCGGCTCGGTGTTATAGTGTACGGGTTTTGTATATGTTTACACTGCCACGTCGACGTTGTGAACTTGTGCCGGCCACGGCTCGGTGTTATAGTGTACAGGTTTTGTATATGTTTACACTGCCACCATTGTTGCCAACTCATGAACTGTAAATTTGAATGTGTGCTTTTGTGGTAAGTATATATTGTAAAAATACAAAAAATGTGCACAGCATCGATGTGAAACTCTTGTTGACTGGCTATTGTGGTGTAATTGTTTTGATTGACACTTCACTTATAAAACATGCATGATAGAAGGAAAAAGGATAGTTGAAAAGAAAAGAAATAACTAAGCAAATTCAAAAAATTTACATTGTTGTGTACATGTAAGAAAATACACATGATATGCATTGCATAATTGAATGTCTAGTTGTAATGAATTGGCTTCGGTTATCTGAGCATAATATGTACACATGCTGGTGATGATGTAATCAATCCATCTGTGTGCCCATCTGTTACCAAAGCGTGTGAACGAAAGCTTTATTAGTCGTACATAATTTGAAGAACGCGAGTCGTTGGTGATGTAATATTATTAATTGGGCTCCAGCTGTCTGTGCGCGCTTGTGTGTGCGTACATCCATTTGTTTAATAACAGAACCCTAGCCGTTGACTAACTAATGAATAATAATTGGCTATCTGAGCATATGTACACATGCTGGTGATGATGTAATTGTCTAGCCATCTATTATCAAAGCGTGAGAGCTGAGGCTTTAATAGCCGTACATAATTTGAAGAACACAAGTCGTTGGTGATGTAATATTTTAATTGGGCTCCAGCTGTCTGCGCATTTGTTAATGTGTGTGTGAACGAAGTGATGACCGTACATAAATTATTGTGTGAAACAGAAAGCCAAGCCAAGCTAAGTGATTGTCCTTGACTGCACGTGTAGTAGCTCTAGGTTTTTTTTTGTCGTCGAAACAGAAAAGCCAAGCTAAATGGTTGTCCTTGACTGCACGTGTAGCAGCTCTGGTTGATACCAGCTGCTTTCGCGTTCATCCTTGAGATAGCGTATATATACGCTGTACGAATTGCTCACATCATCACATTGTTCAACGAGACTAGAACTCGTACAGTGTGAGTTTTTCATTTTTAAATAAGTTTTCATTTTTTTAATAATTTTTTTAATTTTCGTTCGTTAAGATTCACATTCAGTCGTACAGAGTGAGTTTCATTTTTTTTTAAAATAATTTTCATTTTTTAAATAATTTTTTTAATTTTCGTTCGACGAGATTCACATTCAGTAACTCAACTAGAACTCGTACAAGGTAAGTTTCATTTTTAAATAATTTTTTAATTTCTAAAATATAATATAATCAAGCAATTCTCAACTAGAGCTCGTACAAGGTAAGTTTTATTTTAAAATAATTTTTGTAATTTCTAATCAAGCAATTATTGTTTAATAATATTGATTTTTTAAATTAGTTATATGTAATAACACATGAATGCACATTGCGCAACATTTCTTTTAGCTTGTATATTGAGTGATGATTAGTGTTAATCTTTCAAGGATTTGTGAAATAAATATAGAATAAAAATGTTAAAGCAATATTATTTAATTAAAATACAAGTAATCAAAATATATTAAAATTTAAAATAAATATTATGTAACAGTAAACAGTGGTGACAAGTACAAAATACATAATATGTAAACATATACAATATGACATTTGTGTACAATATTCATCTAAATAAAGTAATTACAAATTAAAATATGATGACGTACACAGTAATGACAAAAATTAATATGTAAACATGTGTGACAATTGTGTATGAATTACAAATAAGTAAAACTAATAAATACATTTGTATACATTTATATTATGTGTAAGCAAATTAGATTTTAATTTATAAATTCATTACGCATAATAATTTATTATTTGTAATTGTTTTAATAATTGTTTTGAATTACATTAAAATAAATAAGTTTAAGCACATTATATTTACTATTTGTGTACGTGTGCAATGACAATTTTGAACAAATATATTTGTTAATTTTGAAGATGTACACCATGTAAGCCTTGTTTTATTATCTAGATATACAGTAAATACATTGATAATTAAATATAATTAAATTAAATGAAATATATGTGTAAGCACAATATATTATAAATTAAAATACAACTAAGTACATGTTAATATATAATTGTACGTGCAGCTAATGACAATTATGTGTATTTACAATGAAAATTATACATGGTAAGTGAGTATGTCCATTCGGTCTTACTGTACAATTTCTACTATGTACGCTCTATCCTTTTCTCCACGAAAAATTAGATGCAGCGAACACGGTACTAAATCTTTTAATTCATCATCTTCGAAAACGCTCGCGTATCTTTTAGGTAGATATACGCGATATTTTAGTTTAGGGTCTTTATAATCTTGAAGAGTGACGAGTACGGCTTTCCCGTACTTCGCGTCTATATTCTGCATTTCTTCTATCGGATATTTTACACCGATTATTAATTCTTTTATTTTTTTATATTCAATTGCGCTAATAGTTGCAAATTTTTCAGTGAATGATGCCATTTTAAAATAAAGAATTTTATATTTGTCTCGCGCGTCTCTCAAGGACTGAACGAATAACGCTCGCGCACAGCGGAATAAATAGGGAGGTAGTTGTGGAGGTGGAACCAGAGAGGGGGAACTACATAACGTACAGTAAGCGTTTATTTTTAACCGTGTGAACAGGATACGACTTGTCTTCTCACGACTCGATGGGTAGGCGGGGAAGAGGAGACGAGTCGGTTATTTTTTTTTATGAATAGACAGAATGATGTAATTAACAGCACTCATGCGTGTTAGAACATGTTGCTGAAGCTAAATTTTTTATCGTACAGTAAGCGTTTATTTTTATCCGTGTGAACAGGATACGACTTGACTTCTCACGACTCGATGGGTAGGCGGGGAAGAGGAGACGACTCGGTTATTTTTTTTATGAATAGACAGAATGATTTAATTAACAGCACTCATGCGTGTTAGAACATGTCGGTGAATCTAATTTTTTTTATATGACTATACAGAGTGATGTAATCGTCAGAAAGGTTAATTTGTTTTACGTAAGCGCTAAACAATAATGTTTTCAATTAGTAATTTATTAGAAACATATTGATTACTCTAAAATCTGATACAACCCACTCGCGTAAAGCGTGTACTCTAGTATTTGTACATATTTCTGGAAGTAAGTGGTGCACGAGACAGACTGTTCCATGTATTGATTGTAATTGATCGAGTTTAGGACAACCGAAATCTTCTAAATTTATAATATTAAAATGTACGATACGCTTCTGTAGAAATTTTTTTTTTTGCCATCCTTTTACGAACACAAATTTAAAAGGAAATGTATATTTTTCTAATATCGGCACAAGATGTTCATACGATGTGTCCCCGTCCGTCCACGCTAGTCCATGATAATGCTCTGTTAACCATCTGTTTGTCCTCGCATGTTTATGATTCGAAACAATCATGTTTGCTGGAGGTGAAAATATCCAATGTCTGCTGGCAAATGCAGTGACATCCATAATGGATAGTTCCTTAACGAGTTCGTTTCCATCGTTGTCGATGAAACAGTGAAAGTCAAGGATGACTGCTAGTTTATCCTCGCACATCCTTTTTTCGTTATAAATAATGTGTTTGGTGTTACTAAGAACGCTGCAGATCCGTCCGTCTTACGAAACAGACACGTTGTATGTTGTGAAACGCTCGTAAAGAATTTTTTTGGAACGTTTATTTTGTACCTTATATTTTCGTCACGGATCAGTGCAACAAATTTACAGGTCAAAATGTTGTATACAAAAATGTCTATAGGGTATAGTATTGTGTGCTTTAATTCACTACAGCGTATGTACTGGTACGGAGATAACAGCTCCATGCGTCCGTCTTCAACGCGTGCTGTTCAAACACTGAGGTATGCGATATTAGTGGACTCGGATTAAACACTTTTGCCACGGCAGCATATATTTTCAAACCTTGTGTTCACTAATCGATTAAATTAAGGCGTGAAAATGAACTAGAAATACGCTCTCATGTAAGCGGTGCATGTGGTTCTACATAAAGGACAAGTATGTAGGGTTATGGCGCAATTCACACATGTGATAAAATGTCGACAGGGAATAAGTACAACTTCCACGTTCTGTGCGTAACAGACTTTGCACATTGTATCACGATTAGAGCTTCCTTCTATGTTTTTTATATTCTCCTTGATAGTGTCGACGTGTTGTTCGTTCTCTGCTGTCGCTATTGCTGTTGGTGCTTGCGCTTCGGTAACGATACCCAGTGCCTTGATGATAAAATTTTTATCTTTCATTAACATTACGTAAGAGCACGCAGGGAAATGACGTGCGTGTTCCATCCAAGCATATTCTCCACGTTCCCATTTGTTTAATCCGCCTCCACAGCAAAAACAAATCACTCTATCGTTGCATCCAGTGTAAAAGAAACCCGCTTCTGATAATTCTTTAGGTGTTATCGTTAACGATACAGGCCATTCTTTAAAACTCTTTAAACGGTTTTCCAAGCTTCTGTAACGCGGGTACGGAGATGTGATTTTTTGAATTAAGATGACTTGCACTTCTTTATCGTCTGGTGATAAGGACTTGATTGTTGTTGCTGTCGCTTCACCGCATTGTTTGAAATAGCGGTCGTTCTTGGGTTTGGTATCATCATCATCGAAATCGTGTGAAAGCATCTTGTGCGTCCTCTCGCGAGTCGTGTTGATGAAACACTGAGCAAAAAAAAATAGGAAGAAGAGGATAATCGTTTCCCCCTCCACAAAATAAAATACATGAAAAATGATTACATTTTTTTTTAATAAAAAATTACATACATGTAAGTCATACATTACATTCTATTTACAGCAAATACATAAAAATTGATTACATTTTTTTTTTTAAATAAAAATCGCATACATGTAACACATACATTACATTCTAAAAAGCAACATTATATTTACAGCAAAGAAAAAAAACAATAATTTATAGTAAATGTTTAATTATGTCTGCGCACTGTGTTGGATAACGGAGTGTACACGTTGAGCGAATCATGCAGTATCAAGCAGTAGGCCGCGGTCTGAGCGGGGAAATTGCTCGATGACTCGAATTCCAATCTGACGTCGACTGGTGAAGACTTGAGCGACTCATCCTGTCTGCTACAATCGAAGACGAATAACGGTGCTTTTGCTATGAACTCAGTAGGCGTTAGAAGTACGTTGGGTTGACGTCTGTGGTAGTATGACTTTTGAAATCGTGTATACATGTCGTACAGCAATGCATAACGTCCGTTATCGATATCCAGGTTCAGGTTATCGTACGGGTAGTATTTGTCGTTCAGAAAGAGTCTCGCATTTGTCACATTGCAGTGATCGAATTCGCCGGCATGTTTTTTCAGATTATTCTTTCTGCTGGTCTGGAAGGTGAGTATCACGTACCGCGGTTTCTCCAGTTGTGTAGTTGTTTTCACTGTCCAAGTCTGTCTGTCAGTCGTTGGTAAAACCGGGTACTCGTGCAGTTCCCAACTACGAAACGGTAAGAATAGTGGTAGGTCTTTGCGTATGATATCCAATAATCGTATCCGTACTTCATTGTTCACATACACGAACGGAATCATCCAAGAGATTTTTGTTAGTTCTATATCAGCGTTAGCGGGCGCATCCGTAGACGAGAACAGAGCGTTAACGTCAGTGGAAGTGCGTAATAGTATCAGTTCTTGTTTCATGTTTAAAATAACATGTGTGAAATCTTCAGCAAATCCCATCAGCATCCTCAACGGTATGCAAAAGTTGAATTCATTATTTTTACCAGATGGTGTTAGCTCGTCAGCTGTAGGAGCAACCCAACCGGCATTTTGCATCGAAACAATCTCCTGCTTGCTGGCAGATAGTATGGTTTTAATAGTGGATGTGATGCCAACACTCTTGGTACGATCTACTTCCACGCCGGCCAATTCGTAACGGATTTCTTCGAAGAGAAACGCAATCGCATTGTTTATCATTTTCACGTTCACATTACCAGTGGCAGTGGTTTTTTTGCTCAACTTGCCTTCAACGTACAGGAAACTTTCCATCGGTAAAGTGAAGACTTCCTGTTGCAGGATAGGTATGCGTATCTCATCATTATTTCCATATCGTGACGCCGACGCGTACGGTGCATGAGGATGATATTCATAATGTGTGATGTTGTCTTCAAAGAACGGTCGACGTTCAACCGATAAGACTATACCGCTGTCCGTCATGTTACTTGTTTCTCTTGAGTTTGAATCCTAGTGAAATCAGGTAGCGTCGGTTAGTTGCTGTTAATCGTGTCAACGACGAACGTCTACTGATACCTTTTCCAAAAGTGTTGTCCTCTTTTATCTTGCAGTGCAAACCGTCGCTACCTCCGCTCTTCATCATCATGGAGGTTTCGGTGAAATAAATTCCCATGATTACTACACACGTTTCAAATGTATACGTGCGGTGATGACTTCCCCTTGAAAATTCACAATATCACCGTCCTGATCGTGTACGGACACTGTAACGTTACGCAAGTGTAGTACGTTAAGCGGAAAATAAATGACGTTTCTAGGCGTTTCGACTATCTTGAATCCTGGCTCAACTGTTGGATAGAACGAGTGCAATATATGCTCGTTTCGACCCGCCTTGTATGAACCTTGAACAGCGTTACACCTTATCTCCAAAACGTTCACTTTGTTAATGTTTACAGGCGCATCCGACGTGTGTAATATATACGCTTCTAATTTGCGGCTCTTGGAAAAACCCAACATTGTACCGATCGTGTGTTCCGTACATCCGAAATCGATATCGTATGAACAATAAATTTCACATTTCAATGTGTTGTTGTTGGGTCGTAGAGAAAATTTCGGGTCTGCTAGTTCTTTTTTCAGGTATGTTTCAATATCACTGATTTCATACACACCGGTCGGTATATTGACAAGCTCTAACGTTTTACGTGCTCCCTTTAGTACAGGAAAGACATTGTTTTTTCCACTCTCCACGTTCGGTATAGAGTTGTACGTGGTAAAGTCCAGCAGTCCTGCGTACCATTCACCGTCCGTCAATTCAAGCGGTGGAAAAAAGTCACAAACCAGTGCGCTCGGATCCGTTCCTGTGACGGTGACCGTAAGCGAAGACATCTTGTAGTTTACTGATCGTTCGATGTCAAAAACTCTAAACATAAATGTCCGCAGATGACTGTATCCGACGGTTGTTTTCGCATGTAATTGTAATGAACGTCGGTCACGTTGGATCCAAAGTACCGCATTAGCTCGACAGGTGGACGTAGATTGCCGAATCCATCAAAGTACCAGACTCTGTCGCCTCGCTTCTTGTAGCATACCCAGTGCGTGCCCGGTCCGCTAGCATCGTCCAGATTCACGATCGCACTTTCGTTCACCCACGGTGATGTACTAGGAAGTGCGTCGCGCATGTACACACCTCTGAAATAGGGTATACGCAATCGTTTCGTGTACTCATAAAGATCATGATCGGACAATGGACGCACGGGTATTTTGATTAGTTTTTTCGGTACGGTCGAAGATAGAGTCCTGAAGCCTTTTTACCACCACTCCTTCTTCGTCGTTTTCCTGTCCCTGTTGTCGTCGTCGTCCTCCTCCTCTTCCTGATTATCGTGCGTCGAACCGGCTTGCGTCGTCTGGTGCGACGTCGACGTTTACGCACACCACCACCACCACTACAGCATAGCCCGCTGCCTAACGCAGATTTCGCCTTCATTGCTGCTGCTACGGCTGCTGCGTACGCTCTTTCACTGATGCCTGAATTCAAAGCTTTAACTCGTTCCCACGCTTTACCGGCTAGCACACGATCCGCTATACCTCGTCGTTCGTTGTCCTTGTACTTGCTGTAAGCGATATCGTGTTCGCGACAGGCTTCGTCCAACTCGTTGATTCCTCGATCACCACGACTCAATCTCTCCTCTAGTTTCGTTCCTGGTCCGCAGAACCTGTAGCCAGGCAGATGTAGTTCTACCGGTAATACGTCCACCGCTCGATTGATCAGTGTAGGTACTGACTTCGCGACGAATGGTACCGCGCTTTTAACTATTTTTCCGATAAGACCACGCCCCCCTTTTTTTTTATCAACACGGCTACGTAGTTCATACATGACTACTGTTTCGTTTGCTCTCGATAAAGAGATCTCCAATCTTGCTCGTTGTTGGATTTGTCCAGATCACTAATCAACACGCTCGTCTCCGTCTTGTTCATAAGTAGTAAGTCTGCCTCTTCGGCACCAAGTGAAGTACGCGCTGCGCGTGTATGCAATTTATAGATATACGATACCACTTTCTCCCAACGATGTTGGAACACTTTTGCGAGTTTGTACGTTTCGCTCTTCGCGTACCGCTTCACGTCCTCCAATTGACGCGCGTTCACTGCATCTGTGGCCCGTGCGCCACCATCGCCAACGTTTAGAATGGTTTTTCCTTGCGCGTTGAAATAAGCATCGTTTACCGCGGTGATTGTGTGTCGGTTCAAAAATTCCAAATTCACTGCGTCCTTGTTGTTCATGGGTGGAGCTAACTGTGTTATCCGCACATTGCCGACCATTAGGTTAGAGTTCGTATCCTTCGGTATGATTTTCGAGTCCACGTATATTTTGGTCGCGGCGTCTCTCGCACGAATCGGTTCCCTCAGAGACTGTATGCGATGGTCTCGTGCGCCGACGACAGCCCCGTTCTTCTTGTTCGGTACCAATTGTGTGAAACGTAAGCACGAGTAGTCTACGTACTGTTTGTTGACAGCGTCCGCGAGATCGACAGGAGCGCCGACGTTGACGAGCTTACGACCTTTCGCATCTATTCCTTGCGCCGCCGTCGACGAATCGCCAGCTAACAGACAATTGTCACGCACAAAGCGCAGTGAAACGGCATCGCTATCATCGCGCGGTTCGCCCAAATTATGTATTTTTTTTCCCGCTACATCAAAGTGTCCGTCCTCGGTCATTGTGATACCAATATCCTCTCGCAGACTGCGTCGCGTCTCTCTTCGCGCTCTGACAGCGCTCTGGTGTCTGCCAAACTTGTCGACACTCATCTCGTGAATGATGCGCCTCGTTCGTTGTGCACGACATTTATACGTATTCACGTAATAAATCGATTAGTTTTGATACGATCGTACTGTCTATGCATTTTATTCCGACAACGGATAGTGCGTCGTTATGTTTTCCTTTTACAATCGTATCTAGAAATTCATCGTACACGTATACGTGTGTGTCTTTGAAGAAATAAATTTTTCCGTCGATATATCGGAACGCACTATCAACGGCTTCTGGTAAGCCGACAAAACGATCTTTAACATAACCATGTTTCTTGATCGTGAACGTGCACTCGTCTATCTCACTGTAATACATATCGTTGTACAACAGAAGAGTTCGACCCGTGTACGTGTGTATTGCAGCGTTTATTTTAGTCATCGTGCGAACACCGAGCGTTGTGATTGAACGCGGATACCCGTTCACCGGCTGCAGACTGTGTATATCAAACATGTATACATAGTTGTCTATGAAAAGCACCACTTCTTCGGTCCGCGGTCTCTGGTACATCGCCGAAACGTTGGTGAACGCCGGCGGTAAGAAAGTCAACCAATCCGTCAACAGAAGCGGACTCTCGTCCGTTCGCTTCGACTCGATATCCAATGTCCACAAAAAGTTATCGTGCACGATATACAGATGTCTGTTGATTATTAAAAATTGGTTAACGTTCTTTAGTCGACATAAATCCGTTGTCGTCCGCACGGTCTCGTTCGTTGTCGGTGTCGTCGTCGTCGTTGACGTCGTCGTCGACGTTGACGTTGTCGTCGTCGTCGTAGCGGGCGGCGGCGGCGGCTTCCCGTACAAGCGTTGAATGCCTCTTATATCATCGTCTCTCAGGTCGAACGGTCCGTCCGAGCGTGGTACGTAGAACGGGTACATGATCGAATCCCTCTCGAGGGAATGTGACAGTCCTAACGCGTGTCCGATTTCGTGCGTTAGCACCTGAAGAAAACTGGTCTGATCGTCCGGTATTTCGGTTGCGTTTGTATAATTCCACGACTCGTAGTAGTCCATATGTATTTCAGTAGTGTTATACGGTAAATCGGGCGGGTAGTAAGCGTGAGCGAGTATACCTCCTCGTCCGTCCAAATCGTACCCACAGATCGTGCACCTGGAAGTCAGACACCTGTGTTTAAAATATTTCATAGCGATAACCATGTCTGCGTTTATGTCGTTGGGTCGATATTCGAATTCCAGATTCGAATGTTTCTGCCACACAGCGAACGCTTGTCGCGACGCTTCTATAGCGCTGACGCTACCGTGAAAGAATCGCCACGACAGACGTTTCTTGGCCCACGGCGTTCGTAAGGTGTACGACACGAAATCTTCGTTACCACATCTCCGCGCACGCATCAGATTCATCGTTTCATTATTCAATTCTCCATTTACGGTTAAATTGTAATTCACTTGAAACGTGCGAAGGTAGGCGTCCATATCGATGGTAGTGTTGTCCGTGAGTCGTAAACTATCGTCGGGCACGTATCCGTATCGCACCAAATAATCAATAGCGAAATCTACATCGTTAGCGTTAACGGACGATGCGACGACGACGGCGCTTGTGCACGCAATAATAAACAGTAGCACGATATCCATGTTGTCACAACCAATCGTGGAATGTCCCCCGGTGCGTGTACGACAGTATTATTTATACTTTATCGGCTTTCAGAATCGAATAGGGAGCACATGGCATTAACGAGTCCTTTAAGATCGATTCCATGCTGCTGCTGCTAATGTCAGATGATATATACCGCTCTTGTTATACGATTATGTCTGCTTCACGTAGTTCTTCCACTATGGAGACGATTTCGTTCGTGTGCCCACTGTTTCCAACACGTTGTGATGCCATTAACAGTCGCAATCTGTCCACCAGTTCGTTCGGATCGTCCCAGTGCACGTAATCGATTTTGTCTTTTTTTCTCGTTAGCGTCATATACGATGTATCAATATTATTATGCCCCTGTCCTGTACGTTTCGATGGAAACAGTTGCGATATTATTCGTTTATACTTTACACCTCTGTTTGCGTTCACCTGTGCGTTCGCTAAGTAATACTGCTTATGCGCGTTGGTGTTACGCAGTATATCTTTGTACGTTTTCAGATCTGATTCCTTGTAAATATTTTCATTAGGATGCTTCATGAATACAAGTTCGTAGAGTCCAGGTGTACCTTTGTATCGTTTACCGTTGATAAGAATCGTATCGTCCTTATCGATTTCGAACTGTGAATCACCAATCATCCATTTTCCGTTTTCATGTCTTACACCGTACGTATAGTCCATCAGACGATCGCGTTCGGACGAAACGATCATACGCATGTACTTGTTCGCTAACGATTCACTGTCGTATTTGTCCTGAAAATATCTACGCGCTTCACGTCTTCCTTCCGGTGTGTCTAACATTTTTTCAATGTTTTGACTAGGATCGTCCTCATCGTCATCACCTGATGTTTCGGCTATCACGGGTGTTTTCAGGAAAGACGGTTTCGTTCGGGAACGAAGTGGTGTTCCTACATCGCTCTTACTAATTGCATCTAATGGATCCTCTTCTTCTTCTTCTTCCTCTTCTTCTTGTTTCATTTTTTTCACTCTTATCGGCTTTTCATTTGTTGTTTTACGTTTCTTTTCAAGCAATGCTTGTGAAATATTTTGTAACGGTTCCAGAATCGGTTTGTAACTTTTGGATAACGTTGCTTCTTCTTCACGAATACCATGTTTTAACGCACGGTATTTCTTCCGTATGTCATCACTGATCGTGTCGATATCACGTGCTAATCGTTTTTTCTTGTCATCCATCTCGATAAACGGTAGTACGACAACTAAAGTCGTTGACAGCAGGACACGTGTATTTAGCTAAACTTTTGACAATTTTTTTTTTGTTTAATCGTTAGGTGCGACTACTATGAAACGATCGAAACCGACTCTGTACCTACCGGTGTCGATAGAAGAATCCTTGTCCACAACGAGAAAGCCATAACGATCTTTCCACGCTTCAGCGCACATGTTCTTAAACGTGTCATATTTCATGTCCGTGTTGACATGATCGTTATACACATGCTTCAAGTTGCGATCGTCCTGTTTGAACAATACTATTAGATTGGCATTATCACGAACCAACTGTTTTGGCACTTGACTGTACGTCTGACAAAGGTAAAACGCGTCCACACCGCTGTGACGTCCCATAGAGAAATACTTGCGTATATTGTGTTGTCTTTCACAAGACACATCATCGAACACCATAATAGAATCAGGATCGACCTCGTCGGGAGGCGGTACCTCTTCGTTATCGTTGTAGGCGTGATAACCCATTCCTTCGTTGGAAAGTTGTGTGATCAAGGTCTCCAGCATCTGATATTTAGGTTGAAATAGTGATTTAGAAAACACGTATAAGTTCGCGAATCTTAATCCGTTTACATCGAACAACAGGTTGAACATGACGTTTGTCTTCCCGCACGCAGAAGGTCCGCAGATGATCGAACGAACGGTATCGGGCAGAAGACGTCCGTGTTTACGTTTTTTCTGCCACAACCACCCCCACCACCATCGCCGCACAATTTCGAATAGTCCACGTCCTTTGTTTTTAATCTGTGCGCTTGTTGCAATATTTTCATGTTGACGTTCCGTGCACAGTCTATTTAATAGTCGCACTATATTGCAGCAGTCGGTAGATATGTAACTGCATACACAAGTGTCCGGACCCGTTTCACAGTTCGGATCCGACCAAACACATTCTTTGTAGTGATCGAATCCGGTACCACTTGGTACTATTTCGTTAAGACGGAATTTCTTCACACGATTGATAACCCGTTGCCAGTACTCGTGCACTGTCAAGATCCTACGCATGCGTTCAACGTCGTTTGCAGTCGTGTTCACGATGTACTCATCGTAACCAGGATGTGACACAATGTCTTTTACACTGTACACAGCGTGCATGTTGTCATCATAACGTATCGATGCATACTGGTTCTATTTCCATGAGTCGAATAGTTGTTATAGCAAGTTCTTCTTGTGTATCCACGAATCGTGTTTACCATCGAATCCTAACCATCTGACTTTTACACGATCGCCTTTACGTTGTACAATCTTTTCTACCAAGTACACGTCACCAACGTTCGATTTACTGATTTCATGTTCATAAAAACCACCTTTCAACACTTCTCCTGTATGATCCTTTAGCGAATAGGTAATGGGTACGCTGCCGGTACGCACCGAATGAACGAGAAATATCTCGTTTGTCCAATTTGGTGTGTATCCTTTGGCGAATGTCATTTTGTGTTTGCTTATACGCACACGATCGCCTACTTTGAATTTCGGTCGTTTATAAACGATGCTCCTCGCTGTGTTCACACGAATCCTTTGTAGCACTGTACGTTCGTTGGATTCTTTCACCTGACACGGTTTCATTCCAATCGTTCTGTGCACGCTGTTGTTGTACGTGTTGACTAGTTCCGGCAACATATCCAACCAACGATAATGACCTTGTTCACTGAACGCACGATACATGTGCGTTTTCAACGTACGGTTAAAACGTTCCACAATGGAGGCCTTTTTTTCACTGTACGTGGAATAGAGTGTGATACCATATCTGCTCAGCAATTTTTGTACGCTACTGTTATAGTACTCTTTCCCGTTGTCTGTCTGCAGATATTTCATTTTATTAGCACGAAGAATCGGTTCCAGAGCTCGTGCGACCTCTACGCCCGTTTTTGTTTTCAACGGAACAGCGTACGCGTACTTGCTAAACGCGTTAATGATTGTCATAAGGTACTTGAATCCCTTGTTCACCTTCGCGTGCGGTATCATCTCTACCAGGTCCGCTTGGTACAAGTCGTGAAGTCCCTTTAACTCCACCGCACTTCTCGGAAAATTCCTTCTTACCGGTCTGTGCAACTCCTTCGCGATAGTCTTGCGAACGCTCTGCTGTATGTTCTTCACCTGTCGTTTCATTCTCATATCGTACGAACCGTGATTCACAATACGTCGGAACGTGGTAAAGCGTTAACTCAGTGCTGAATGTAACTCTCCTCGGTACCGTTCTGGTACGTCTGCTTTCCATCGCGTGACTGTAGTAAGATTTCCACTCCACGTCCAGTTATATCATCTCGACCGAACGGAAAAACAACGCGTTCTTCTTGTGATTGCGTAAGTACGTTAAAACATGCGCTAAACTGATTTTCATACGTCCATTACGCACGAGACTCATACCGATGTAATATCTCATGAGCGTGTGTTGTTTCATGTCCAACGCTCTTACGGTCTTGACGGAAATCATGTCTTTGAACATGACGCTGCGTATAACGTTGGCACGATACTCGTGCATTTCCGCGACTATGACGTTATCGTTTACGGGTAGATGCTCGCACATGTGTTTAGCTTTGAGTTCTATGATCGGACGATGACTTCTCGACTCCATATGCAGGTGTATAAGATACGAGTTCAACAACCAAAACTCGTCTGCCATAGCACCTGTACATCGTTGCCACTGTGCGTATAAACGTCGATCTTTCACTGTGTACCCTTTTTCATGTGAATACTGCAGACCGAAGTATTCACAATACTTGCGGAGTGTAGGCAATGATTCCTTCAGAAAGGCTACTGAAAACAATCCCTGCGCCTTGTTGTTCACCAATGTGAACTGTTTCCCTCTCGCAAGTGTCGGTAACGAAGATGGCGGGCAGCGCACGTCAAAACTTACGTTGTAGCTAGGATCCACTGCGCACTTTGGTGCTATCATAATCGCGCTTCTGTATATTTCAATCGCTGTACGTATCGGAATAGTGCGCTCTGTAATGACAATGCAACATAAAGCGTGTGGGATTGAACTTCCGTAGGCGAGCATGTCTGTGTACACAGTCGCATAGTTCATTTGTCTGTGTGAATCATGTAAGCCGTGAACACGTTGAACGGCATGATACAGTTCAGGAATCGGTCGGAAACGTGAAATAAAATTCCACGCGTGACGTACTGTACACTTGAACATATTCTTTTCATAAACCACGAGTTCAATCGGTACATTGTTTCGATCACACTCTTCGATAAAATGAAGCCATCGTGATTTGTTGTGTATACGATCAGAGATTATCATCAACAGCACGATCGGCGGGAGATAACCGCTACGTTTCTTTATGTGACGCCAACAACGTCCGTGATATTTGTCAACACCAAACTTATAACGTGTACAGTAGTTACCACAAAACCGTTTTTTCTTCACAAAATACATAGAACACAAGTTGGAACGTATCGTGCTTCGTAACGGTTTTGTTAGTGTGAAATGTTTCCCATCATCGTATCGATAAACATCCATTGTGTCATCGATCTGCGATGCAAGTGATACAGCTTCGAAATTGTCATGATATTTAATAGGTATAATTTTTATGAAATCTTTTGTTTTATTTTTTTATCATTGACGCCATCAGTCAGACATTGAATTGTGTACACACATTTAGTAGTAGTACTAGTAATAGTAATATATATAGTACTATTAGTACTAGTATAGTACTAACACAGAGTACTACTAGTACTACCCAAACGGGTATGTTTGTACATGAGTTTATGTTGGCTCTGAAAAGAGCCGTTTTTGCGTGCGTCGACTTCTACAAGTGTTCACGAACGAAACTACATGTAGGCATTGACGCCTTATGGACTTGGACAGGATCATCACCCGCCATCCAATCCATAATTCGTATTTTACAATTGCAGCATCTTACAACATCATCATCGCCTTCATAAATAAACCCGGCTTTGGCTAGGTCAAAAAATCTCACGTTCGTATTCGGAAATTTACGCACGTAAAATTTAATGTTACCTCGACGATGGATGTTATAAAAGCTTTTTAATCGGCTTGCAAAAGAATATGTGTGCACGTCCATATCTGAAGCAAGAATGTTGGTTTGTTGCGCTGCATTTCACTTCCTCAGTGGTAGCTGCGCGCGCAATCGTCAATTGGTCGGTATGAAATAAAGCACAGTAGTGGGAACAAATAGCTGCGCACGCACTCATCATAGATAGTATAAGTGGAGCGGTGATCGCTGCCTGCGTTCACCTTCGAGTCTCGTGCAGGCTAACTTTCACGCACTGCTTATAAAATGTTACTTATTTTCTAACTTTGTATCAGTATTCTAATGTTCTTCAAGTGAGCAATTGATTTTGCTTTTATCGTTATTCTAACAATGCAGACGTTTTCTGTTGATCGTAAACATTCGTTGCGTGGCTCGTTGGTGTCGTACGTTTACACACCTCTTGTAGAGGAAGAAGAAGAATGTGTCAACGATGTCATTACCTTTTTCGATGAAATTCACGATATGTTACGTACGGACATTCTAAACGAACTGACACGTTTGCTTACTATAAAGTGGCATATAGCGCTAAAAGCGAGATTTGTCAAGTACATTGTAAATGCCGACACGAACGAGGACGAAGAAGTGACGAGTGAAGGCTATTTTCATGGACGATGTCATACGACATTGATCGCTGATCAGAACGTATTGCCTGAACGTTTAGAAGCTTCGTACGAAAAAATCATCGAATCGATTTATAAATTCACTCGTGAGGGTAGCGGTTGGGCGTTGGATCATATAATCTCGTTAGAACTCGTTCTCTCACGATACCAACCGCTGGCCGCCTCCAGTTTCATCCGTACACCTCCTGAATTGTCTTGTACTAAATCCATCATCAATGTAAACAATACAGGCGATCAAATGTGTTTTATATGGTCAGTGTTGGCCGCACTGTTTCCACAACACAGAGACAGCGAGCGTGTATCCAAACACAAATCACATATTCACAGTATCACCACTTCTGGTATAACTTATC
The DNA here is from genome assembly GCA_034769895.1 of Magicicada septendecula. Classification (NCBI taxonomy): domain Eukaryota; kingdom Metazoa; phylum Arthropoda; class Insecta; order Hemiptera; family Cicadidae; genus Magicicada; species Magicicada septendecula. Next base: position 310,279 of record JAWRYS010001185.1, on the reverse strand, counting down.
CCACCCGCCTATGCGATATTGTGAAGTTCGAACGAGACAATTCTGACATTTCTATAAATGTTTTTGGTTACGAAGAAAATGAAATTTACCCGCTAAGAATAACTCCTTTCAGTGACAGACAACACCATTTTAATCTATTACTTCTCACCACCACTGACCGAAAACATTACTGTTTAATAAAAAATATTAGCCGCTTACTATCTTCACTAACCAAACACAACGGACGTTCTTTCTATTGCAACTACTGTCTGCATAGATTCTGTGAAGAACGACTCCTTAGTGAACATGTCCCTCGTTGTTCACCGTATGGTGAACAAAGAATTCGTTTACCAACGAAAGAGAAGGAGAAGGTTATGTACTTCAAAAATTACACGTACTGTCATAAAGTCCCTTTCGCTATATATGCAGACTTTGAATCGTTCATTGTACCTTGCCATCGTTGTGATGCTCCTCCACACACATCGTCCACCACAACAGAGTCGTTACATCTTCCTTCAGGTTTTTCCTACCTCATAGTCGACCACGAGGGCAACATTTTCAAACCACAGGTCGTTTATCGCGGTGTGAACGTGATAGAAACCTTTTTAGATAGACTAATCGATGAAGAGCATGAACTGTACAGGATCATGCGTACCAATATCCCTATGACTATGAGTGATCGTGACGTATTATCTTTCACGAATGCTGTCGTATGCCATCTCTGCGAAAAACTGCTGACTGATGACGACAAGGTGCGCAACCATTGTCATCTGACTGGACGATACCTTAGCGCAGCTCACAACGTATGTAACCTCAACTCCAAGTCCGCCCAACATATTCCTGTCTTTTTCCATAACTTACGAGGTTACGACGCACATCACTTGATACAAGGGTTGGGTAAATACAATGATGAAACTCTCACTTGTATCGCTACCACTAGTGAACGCTTCGTATCAGTCACGTTGGGTGCCCTACGTTTCGTAGACACGTTACAATTTTTGAACACGTCCTTGGATACACTTGTTGGAAACTTGCGCGCGAGCGGTGCGGATTTCGCTTTAACAAAGCAATGTTTCGAAGAACACTTCGAGCTACTCTTACGTAAGGGGGTGTACCCTTACGATTACATGACAGGTAGCGAGAAGTTCGACGAAACATGTCTGCCCGCACGCGAACACTTTTTCAATAGGCTGAGTGAATCACCCGTGTTGGACGAAGATTACGCACATGCACAGAATGTGTGGCAGACTTTCGGAATCCGCACGCTGGGTGATTATCACGATCTTTATCTTAAAACAGATGTACTGCTGCTGGCTGACGTCTTCGAGGCGTTTCGTGAGATGGCCATACGGTACTACCAGATTGATCCGGCTCACCTTTACTCGCTTCCCGGCGTTGCTTGGCACGCGATGTTAAAGATGACCGGTGTGCGACTGGAACTGTTGACGGATATAGATCAGCATCTTTTTATTGAATCAGCCGTTCGCGGTGGTGTTAGCATGGTACCCAACCGCTATGCCAAGGCCAACAACCCGCTAATCGCTGATCAGTATGATGCTTCAAAGCCGACCTCTTTCATATTGTACACCGACTGCAACAACCTTTACGGTGCAGCCATGTCACAGCCACTCCCTTACGGTGACTTTAGATGGGTCGATCGTAACGAGATCGACTCACTGGACGTACGTACTCTGAGTGATGACAGTGACATGGGCTACATACTTGAGGTCGACCTACACTATCCATCCGAACTTCATGATCTTCACTCAGATTATCCACTAGCACCTGTGCGTTCCTGCGTCAATCCTGACATACTTTCACCGTACTCTCGACGACTTCACACACGACTACACTATACAAAAGGGTATAACGGATCAGAAACGCCCTCATCGTCCGTCCCCAAGTTGCTAACGACTTTGGACGATAAGCAAAAATACGTTCTTCATTTTCGAAATTTAAAGTTGTATCTGAACCTTGGTCTAAAATTGAAAGCGATCCATAGGGTGTTGAGTTTTAAACAGAAAGCGTGGATGAAACCGTTTATCGATTTCAACACACAAAAGAGAGCAGCAGCCACCAACAGTTTTGAAAAAGATTTTTTCAAACTGATGGTCAACGCTGTCTATGGTAAATCGCTGGAGAACGTAAGGAAACGAATAGACTTCCAACTAGTCTCTACCAAAGGGCAGCTGCAGAAACTTGTTTCCAATCCACGACTAAAGCGTATGATCCGCTACACCGACGACTTGGTCGGATTGGCTTTACGAAACAGAACTATATACCTTTCCCGTCCAGTGTATGTTGGTTTCACAGTACTTGATGTCAGTAAATTGATAATGTACGATTTTCATTATCGGTACGCTGTCAGCAAGTACGGACAACGATTAACATTATTAATGACCGATACCGACAGTTTACTTTACAGCATACAGACTGACGATGTGTACTTGGATATGAAAGAGGATCTCCACCTTTTCGACACGTCGGACTATCCCTCAGATCATCCTTGTCATTGCGACGACAACAAAAAAGTCGTGGGGAAGTTCAAGGATGAAACTAATGGGAAACCCATCAGGGAATTCGTCGGACTCAGAGCTAAATGTTACTCGCTCCTGTTGTCCGACTGTACCGACAAAAAGGTGGCGAAAGGTGTTCCAAGAACGGCAATAAAAAAAAGGTTACATCATCAGTTATACAGCGAGTGTCTTTTCGATAGTCGTACAGTTTTCACCTCTGCCGAGTGTATACGAAGCGATCGTCATAAGCTGTACACGCAACGTGTAACAAAACTTTCCCTGTCTCCTTATGACGATAAGAGGTACGTACTGGACGATGGTGTAACTACACTCGCGTACGGACACTACAGAGTGTGTAAACGTGCGTTAACCAATGACGATACCAGTCCTAACATGAAGAGACTAAGATACACAGAGCAGTAACTCATGGTAATAATAAACTTGTATTGCAAATATAAAATTTATTTATTTACTTTCATTTAATTTTCAATTGGTAGGAGAGGTGAGGTAGACGATTAGACATTAATGGTTAATATTTATAACAGGATGTAATCGACTCCCACTGAGACCTTCCCACACTATGCACATGTGCAGTTAATTTTATTCGCTGACTAGCCATATGTTATCGCAGCGTGTGAACTTTGTGATGGCGAGGGGCTTTGTTACGTACAGGATGCAAGCCGTGTGTGTGTGTGTGTGTGTGTGTGTGTGTGTGTGTGTGTGTGTGTGTGTGGTGAACACTTTGAGGGTAAGGGGACTTTGTCTATAGCAGACTCCTACCAAGCATATACGTATATATAAGCATTTCGTCATAATAAGTATTATCACATTCATTATAATTTTTCAATTTGCATGTAAGTACTTACTATATTTTTACGTTAATATTTGACATTACACACACACACATACACACACACACACACATTATTATGTTAGCAAATTACTATACAACATTTTTCTTGTTACGTTTTACAGAATGAGTGGAAGCGATAATAGATTATATAAAAGAGTCTGTGAGGAGCAGCGACGAGTTCGAAGGTAAATTACAACATTTTTTTTATTTAACGAGTACAAACAGAATACAACATTCGACTGACTTACTGTTTATTTTTTATAGTTCCCAAAGGTTACGTCAGGCCTTATTGGGACCTTCATCAGTATCACAACAAAACTCGAGTCGGTAAGACCATTTTTATTAACAATCACTTGTACTATTGCGTTTACGTTCGGTATTCAAATGTATTTTTTTTTTCAGTGATGCTACCGGTTCAGCTGCTGCTACTGCTGTTGTTGCTGCTGCTGCTGCTGCTGCATCTCAGGAAGCCGGCACGAGTCGGTACGTTTTTTTTCATTAACGTTCACTTGTACTATTGCGTTTACATCTGGTATTAAAAGTGTACTTTTTTTCAGCAATGATGAGATGATGGTTTATGATGACGATGATAGTGACAGTGATACGTTACTGCTTGACGAAAGAACTAATAATGATGATGATGAAAATAATGTTGATGAGCATCAATAACAACAACAATTACCTACCATCACATTTAATATGTAAGTCTTCTTCTTATGTCTACATACTTTCATGTTTTTTTTACATGATTTTTATATTTATTCTTTTCACCAGTGATATTCGTCCACAAGCACGACAAATAACGATCACACCGCCACAATCACCACCACCACAATCGCTATCACCACCGCCACAACCACAGGAACAGCCGCAACCACGTCCGCAATGGATAAGTACAGCACGACAACCAGAATCGCAATCCCCACAGCCTCAACAGCAGCCACAACCTCAGCAGCCTCAACCACAACCTCAGCAACAGCATATGCGGCACGATCCACGATTACAGTCCCCTCCAGAAGACGCGCCATGCGTGTTTTATGATATTATCGACACGGTGGAACCAAGGATGCATAGCGAAGTCGCCACGATGAGACTACTTCTCAGAAGTAGATTTCCAACGTGGCGATGGAGCCGTGGAGATCTCTGCCCCATTCAGGGTATGTTAGGGCACACATCTTGTAGTGTGTGCCAAGAAAATTATACTGAGGGGCAGAGACTCCTCGGCTTAATGTGTGGGCACACATACCACTATCTGTGCATCATCAACTGGTTTCAAACCGTGGCACTGGAGGGGTCGCCGCCAGGATGTCCGCAATGTCGGGTGTATGCATTCAGCAGGCCAATACACCCATTTTATGCACGCATGCATTTTTGAGGTATGTAACAGTACACATTATTCTAATCCATCCTACGCCTATCAATTATACATCACTAATATTGTTTTTGTTTCTGTTACAGATGGTCGTGCACATTAAATATGAACAACGTGATGTTTTTTTTCATATAATGTTTTATTTTCTGTATATTGTATCCGTATTTTTTTTTTTTTTTTTTTTTTTTTTTTTTTTTTTTACTATTGTAATATACAAAGTGATGTTTTTTTGATATAATGTTTTATTTTTTGTATATATATTATAACCGTTTTTTTTGTCTGTATATATATTGTATATAAAATGTAATATAAACTGAACTTTTTATTTATTTTTTCATTAAATTATATTATTTATATGTCTATTTATAATGTTTTTTTCTGTATATATATATATTGTATTTGTAATTTTTTTTCGGTATATATATTGTATATAAATATGTAAATTTTTTGAATTTGCTTAGTTATTTCTTTTCTTTTCAACTATCCTTTTTCCTTCTATCATGCATGTTTTATAAGTGAAGTGTCAATCAAAACAATTACACCACAATAGCCAGTCAACAAGAGTTTCACATCGATGCTGTGCACATTTTTTGTATTTTTACAATATATACTTACCACAAAAGCACACATTCAAATTTACAGTTCATGAGTTGGCAACAATGGTGGCAGTGTAAACATATACAAAACCTGTACACTATAACACCGAGCCGTGGCCGGCACAAGTTGACAACGTCGACGGACAATGGTGGCAGTGTAAACATATACAAAACCCGTACACTATAACACCGAGCCGACAACGGCAGTGTAAACATATACAAAACCCGTACACTATAACACATGCACGAGCCGACAACGTGGCACAAGTTGACAACGTCGACGCTTTTCCAACATGGCCGCCCTTCTGGAAAAACAAAACATATACCCAAACCATACACTATAACACACCACGATCCGACAACGTGGCCCAACCTTAACCAGCACACACGCACAATCCGACAACATCACAGCTTTCCCAACATGGCCACCAGGCGTGGCCATGTTCGCCGTTCGCCCTTCGCCGTCGTCGTTGACGTCGTCATCGTCGCTGGGCGGCGGCCTGGCTTGATCCTCGCCCGTCGTGGTGGGGTCGTCGTCCATTTTGTCGACGAACGGCGGCCACGCCTCCGCCAATCAACGCACACGGAACCACGCAAAATGGACGACGACGACAACATGGCCGAACGCCGACAACATGGCCGACAACTTCGGTACGCCCATCGAGGTCACGTGGGACACACCACTACCCCCCCGGTCCGTCATAACCTCTGCACATGACGACACGCTGCGCCGGAAGTCTACCCCCACCACAGGGATTTTTGAATTTCGCGCCAAAAGGGGGGGCTGTGACGTCACTTCCGCGTTAGAACTCTCATTCTTACCCTACTCATACGCAATAAAATGTCCACAAATATTAAAACTCAACTGTATTACACTTATACCGTCCGAATATAAAACGCAACACTTCACTAATAACTACTTGAACGTACACCGTAATAACCCGAACCGCTCTGTAAATATCGCACTAATACTCTCGAACCGCACAGTCAAAAATCTCGCATTGAACTGAAAAACTAAGGCCGCGACGCGATGTATTTATAGTTACGCTACACACACCAGAAGCTTCCAAACTGCGTCTTATCTCTCGCGAACTACGTAATTGCTGCGGCCTTGACACAGTCCGAGCACCCGAGCGAAGGCTGGCAAAGTCGAGATTTTTCTCGCAACATGCGTTTAGTAGCACGTACACCACACGCTTACGTCGAGATCTTTCTGGGACATTCGATAAACGCCTAGATTGTTCTACGCTGTCGTAGCAATATTCTTTAAGTTAGATGTCTCAATAAGCTTGGTGTATCTATTGGATAAAAATATTTTAAATTTATCATCGAACGTACGCTTATCTTTTTCCCATGTTGAGTATCAATAAATTGAAAATTATTAGCTTTGTACGTTTTACCAATTTCTAACTCACTCATGTTCTCACTTTTGAATGAATTATTCAGTTTTGCAAATAGTTGACCCATTATTTTTTTGAAGTTGCTTTAACATGTTTTGATATAGATAAAAATTTAACTAAATTTTTGTCTACATAAATAGAATGCAGAAACATCTATGGATAAAGAGCAATCGGATCTTCTTTTAATCTTCCTAAACATCATAAAACTCATACCCATAAAAATGTTTCATATTCACTTACACAGTGTTTCAAAAAGAATTACCCATTTTTAAATAGTTATATTTATGGAACCACGGATATCCTGTGAATAGAAATGTCAACATCGACGACCTTAAGACAAGTCGGAATTTAGGACTTGAAAATGGTGGAAGCACTGAAAGGCCTCGACGGAACATGACAAGTAGCAGTTCAGCAAGTAAACATGACAAAGTTAGAATTTCTAAGGAAAAATACAAACTTTTCATGTCGGTAATACGGAAGATATTAAAGATCCATACATTTTCTTAATTCAATAAGAGATGAGGTAATACCAAAAAATAAAAAATATGTTAATACCACAGAGTAAACTAAAAATAAATACAGTGTTCTCATGTGACTTTAAAAATAGAAATATAATTCAAGAAATGAATTTTATAACTGCTAATAAAGTTATATTAATGTCAATAAATTTAAGTGAATGTTGTGAAAATACTGTTCAAAAACTTGAAACATAAATGAGAGAAATTAAAAGAAAAGGATCTGGGTGGTCATTAAATTTAGTAAATAGATTGTAATTAAGAATAGATATAGTCCATTATTCGGATCATCTTATATTGATTTGCCACAAAAAATGTATGGATCAATAAGCCTGTGTTAACGTTCAAAGTAATAGGCCTAATGAAGAGATTTTCAAATGAGTTATAAAATAAGCATTGTATATACCTAATAAAAATCCTCAAAGAGTATCCTATCATAAAAAGTTGGTCTAGAAGTTGTTTCTGAACGACTCTGATTATAGTTTCCAAATTTCCACAAACACAATTTTCCTAAGATGGCTCATCTAAGGATACTATAATTTTTAATATACGCGCCAGATAGTATGTAACTGTTCACTATTTATGAAGCTTTGGTGTAAATAACACATTCTTAGATTTTACAATTGATTTATTGCGTGCATTCTTTCTTTAGAAATAAAGGTAGTCACATTACGCTACAAATTTATTTAAATTTGTATATCCTGGCGTTTCAAGTCACATCTCAAGTCACAAGGCTATCAAGAATACATTTGGGAAATACTTGTATGTAATCTCTCATCATTGGGATTAAAGCTAATTAGCGCGTAGCCTGTATAGGGCTATATCCACGTGTGTACAATATACCATATGATCAATATATGATGATTATTTTCTCGTGTTTTGTTGTGTTTCTTGTGCCCTTATATTTAAAATATTTAAAAATTGCTGATACTGAAGTGACGAGATCCTGTAGTAACATGTATGTTCCCAGATTTCAGTAGATTAAATATCAGTCTGTAAAACAAACATTATTTATTGTTTTATTTCAAATTCATTAGTGCTACTAATTACTCACATCATGAAAATCTGACTATGAAAATACCTTGGTGCTGCTAAATAATTTGAAGTAAGTTTAACTATAACGTTAAGCTAAAACTCAATAAAGTGAATCTCGTATTTGTGATTCCTGTAGCCGATGAAAAACTGAAAACTATACTAGAGATCAATATAGAAAGTGATTACTAAATTTAGAATCCTGTTTGTATTCAATGAAAGTAGTAAGATAAAAACGAGTCTAGAAAACATTTTAATTAATTTTTAATTCCGAACGAATTGTAAAGTATCGGGAAAGCAGCCTCCATTGGAAATACAAAACGTAATAGTTTTTCTCAGAATAAGATTTAAAAGGCTTAATATAATTCTTACCGATTTAAACGCTCAACGGCGGTCAGACTTTACCTGCTTTATTTGAAGTAAGTTTTAAAAACTAACGTTAACATGTAACATTTATTTTATGTTCAAAATGAAGTTGTTCTCTGGGAGCAAATAATGTAGAGATTGTTTCGTTGTCCAATGTACCCTTGACAGTCATTGTCACAGCATTCCAACTGTTATCTGGAGATTGTTTCAGTTGATAGTAAACATTGGCATATAGCCTATATTAAAATTACAACACTTTTAAATATATGTCAGTAATATATATACAGTACTTGCGCAGTTATGCAATGATGTTTATAAGAGAATGTATTACTAATTTCGTTATGCAATTTTAAAATTAATACCTTGAGAACAATTGCTAAAACATTTTGTGGTGCTAGTTATTATATAGATTGTATACGGTGTTTTTTATGTAACATTGTCTAAAACAATGAGATAATAAAATTTTTCTTTTTTATTTATGTAGAAGTGAAACATTATTCTCTGTTCCTATCCAAGGAATTGAAACGTTTGTAAACGTCTGCACAGACTTAATAATATAATCATCTAATTAACCAAAAGCAACACAGATTTTTAAAATATATGTGAATAAATCTGAAAATTGTATTCAGCTTCAAGAACTTTGCAGTCATGTTATGAGAACGAAACATGAAATGAAAATCGTGATCAATCTTGTCTACATAATACGTTCAAAATCACTACCAAGACGAAAGTCATGACATTTCTGAAGAGACATACAATGAATGATAAATACTGCTAAAATAACAAGGCTAGCTCGGTAGAGAGCTTTATGGAAGTTATGCCAGAAATAGAAATATTTTGATCTGAAAAAGACAAAGAAAAGAATGCTTGTAGTTTCAGAAGCTCTGACGGACTTCACTCATTACTAATTCAACCTATAAAATAATGACGTTAATCATAAGTTTCGTAGTTCTGATTCATTCTGTAAAACACGTTATTGCAAAATTGACTCTGTTGATTACAGTAAATATAAAGGTATACAGTATAATATTTCTTTTCAATTATGTCTGTGTTTGTCTGTGAAGGTGTGTGTGCGCACGAGTTATGTGTGTTTGCGTGTAAAACAAATTACACAAATTTTTTTGACAAACACATTTATGCAGCAACATAAACTGTAACAGTGATACAATTAAACAAATGTACAGTTTAAATCTGTAATATACTATTTCAGCTTAGCTCTATAAACTTTATTGATAGACTGAAACTGCTGTAGGACTGCTACTTGAATTTCTTAGAAAATTAGTCAAAAATATATAATAAATATCAGCAACCATTGCAACGGTTTGAAGTAATCATTATCACGGTTACCTAACCCGAGTACGCATGGGTAATTACAACTATCATTGTACGAGAGTAAAGCAAAAAGTTACGGGGCTGAATATGCAAACAACACTATTTTAGATTATTTTGCATTTATTTCTCAGCATAATCTCTATTTAGCTCTATATGCTTTTTCCAACGATGTTCTAAAGTGATTATACCAGACTGATAAGTCGATTTGTCAAGGTACTCTAAGTAGCCATTTACAGCATCGCTGACTTATTTGTCGTTAGTACATTTTTTCCAGAGAGCCATTTTTTGATGTTCGGATAGAGGTAGAAGTCACTCGGGGCGAATTAGAACGAGTATGGTGCTTGAGGAAGGAATTCAAACTTCAATTCTATGATTTTAGCCATAGCAACAACAATTGGAGTATGAGGTCCTTGGTAAAAAACACTCTTTTTCGCTAAACGTAACGGGTTTTTCTTGATTTCTCGTTTACAAGATGCAGTAGGTTTGCATAATACTCGCCATTGATTGTTTTCCTCTTCTTTTAAGGTGAAGATTTCTGTACGGTCGTTCCAAAGAACAATCGTCGTAACCTTAGCAGCAGCAGGAGTTATCTTTGCCTTCTTTTGTGTTGGTTTGCCTTTTGTGGTCCATTGTTTTAACTGTTGTTTGGTCTCTAGAATGTTGCGGTGGACCCAAGTCTCTTCAACGGTTATGAATCAACAAAAAAATTTGGTTGGATTGCTTGTATGGAGTGCCAAAAATCGGTTGAAATATCCTTTCAACACTGTTTTTTGTCAAGTGTCAGCAAAACAGCGACACACTTCTAGAACACAGCTTTGTCGTACACAGATGTTCGTGTACGATATTGGATATTAAGCGTGTAAGAGGTTCCGTTGATATACCACCAGTGTCAGCTACCTCACTCAAAAGTTGGAGACAGCTTCTTTTTTATATCGGTTGCAGTTAAGCGTTTCACAAAAATAAAATTTAATGACAGCACGAATATCCAGTCTCTCCAATGGCGCCCGAGATGCTTACGGCGGTAAACTGTGCCACAAATAATAAACAACTCATTGACTTGACTCATCAAATCAAACCCTACAAAGGATGAAACCCTACACGATCATAGTAGCGCTTTCTGTATGTGAGCCCAGAACTTTTCACCTCACGCTCGTACACTGTATTTTCGTACCTAACTTAAAAAGTATATAGTATGATAGTAGTAGTAACTATAAAAGAAACTGAAATAAAAATATCGTAGAGAAAAGGGAAGGGCAATTTAATGTAAGGCAAATGGCTTGATATATTTAGCTTATTAATGTTGATTAGTTGCAGTATAAAATACGCTACCTTAATATTGACAAAATGACGAGGTAATTAAAATTATAATTTGAATATAATAGACGATGGCAATAAAGTAGAAATGCAAGGCATAATTCATGTTGGCTTCAGCGGCTTCTCATCAGGGGAGACAATGAAGGCTAAGCCTCCCAAGTAAAATTTATAAAATTATTAAAGAATAAACAACTAGTAATAGGCTCTGACCTTTATTGTAACTGAACCTGTAATCGACCTGTAATCACAATTTGGATTTTAAGTTATCTAATTACGTCCAAAAAAAACTTTGTTTTTCAACGTTGTCGATAGTAGCACATGAGTGGCAGCAGAGGCAAGGGTCTGAGTAGCCGCCGTAGTTGCCGTACAGCTGTACTAACATGCCCGAAATGGGGGGGGGGGGCTAGTGAATCTGAAACCGCGCCACGGGGGCAACGACTGAATTAGCTTCTCGGCTCGGTTTAACGTAGTTTGTGATAGTTTTACGCAGTCTTTACGTTCTCGTGCTCCTTGTGCGCGTATATTATTATTATTTTTCTCTTCTTGGCGTGTGTTTGTGATCTCTACTAAGAGGATAAAATGGATTTGGCAGAAAAAAGTAAAAGTGATATTGCAGTAACGAACACTACTGGAAAAATCATTTTCCCGGTTGAGTGACTTTGAGAGAAGAGAAGTGCTGAAACGTGGTCGATGAACCACTTTTATTTCTTAAAACGCACAAAAACCAATCTAGATCTTTCCAAACGTCATTGTACGATCAAAATAAATGGCTATGCGGTAATGGAGTAAAGTAGAAGTTTTCTGCTAGCCCTGCTTACTGTTAAGAAATATAATAATAATAATAATATTATTATTATTATTAGTGTAATATAATAGAGTATAATATATTAGTAGGCTAATATTCCAGGACTCAAGATCGTCTCAGCACCATTACTTTAGTTTCAATTGAAGAAAAGGGTCCTCTGAAAATTGAAAAGGCGATCGACATGGCATGATGATGTTACCGACAATTCTGAGATAAGAAGGGCCGTTGAGTGAATTTGCTTTAGGGTTACAAGTTTCATCACAGCTTGCAAAATATATTTCTACTCAAAAGTTAACTTCTTTGCTTGAAGAAAAGTAAATTACTCTTCGGTTTACCTTGTTAAAGATACGCGTATATTTCTAATGAGACGTGTATGCTGTAAAAATCAGATAGCTATACTATAATTAATAGCGAAATAACGAGTGCCACGGTTGGATTGGATAAACAAATATATTTGCCACAAGTAGGCCTACATGTAGAGAAACTTGAAAAATTTATTTCAAAAAACATTAGACACACAAACGTAAGCCTGCGTGTAAGGCTTAATGTAAGGCTTTGCCTTTAGGCCCTTTATTAGTAAAATACAGAAAACAGTTTTACAGCAAAAGTAGGCTAATATTCCTTCCTACCTTAATACTAACAGATTCAGAATACGTTTTTAACATTATTACTAGTTACATTGTTACTTTTCTAATTACTTAATTTTATGACTCTTTGTATTATAGAAATACAGTTTTACAAAGTTATCGTAGACTACAAAAATGAATGTACATACTAAATCGAATAATAGCAGATGAATACGGATTTCAAATATCAGCGCACAAGACTAAAACAATGGCATTCAGACGGAATCAACCAGTAAGAACTAAGATAGTTATAGATGGAAAGACTATGGAACAATTTCAGCATTTCCGTTACATAGGAAGTTACGTTACATATGGGACAGAAATTAATCTGGACGAAACATTAAAAAAATTTAGGAATAGCTGTGAGACAATTCACAGATACCTTAAAAATAAGACAAAGAAGGAAACAAGAATAAAGTCTTTTGACACTGTAGCGGTACCAGTTATGATGTACGGAGATGAAGCCAGAGTTATGAGAGAAACAGACAAAGCAAAGGTTCAGACAGCAGAGATGAAATTTATGAGGAGTACTCTGGGCTGTACCATTCTCGATAGAAAGAAGAAAGTGAATATAAGGACGGAACTGGGAGTCGTCCCATTGTTGGAACAGCTAAGGAGTAACAAACGAATATTTGGGAAGAATGACAGGTGACAGGATTCCAGTGTTAGCAATGGAATATATAGACCGGTGGGGAAGAGAGATGTAGGATGCCGAGAGCGAAGTGGGTCCCGGAACAGGTTCAGGATAGAGCCTAAACCTTGAGGTTGATGATGATGGTGATGACAAAGTTATTGTTCCTCGTTTATTCTCGGGAGATATGTTGATATTTTCTAATTCTAGGAACGTTTAGTTTATGTTGCCAGAAGTTTTCTGATGGTTAATTTCGTTTCTAATGTTTACGTAGTAAGCGCGAAGAAGTAGAGGCAACAGATAATTATACCAGTAAACTGGAACTGGATCCAGTTATCTAAAATCGTTTAGTCGAAAAATTCGACATGTCGCTTCAGACGTTACCCTTCAGAGGTCGGTAGACGAAAAGCTGTTCCAGCTGTCTAAAACAGTTACTTTTTCCTATAACATTTCTAAAACAGTTACTTTTTTATATAACATTTGCATAGTTGATGTTGACATGCATAATATGACTGACGCGTACAGATGTACTTGTGTGTATGAATATATTTTCAGAATATTGTTTGAGCGCGGTAAGTGAATATACTTAAGATGTAAGTGTCTTTTTAAACATATTTTGTGCATAAATATCTGCTGTACGTAAATAATATATAATTATAGCATATACATTTTTTACATTAGTACACTTTTCATTACTTTAACGCGACATAGAATACTTTATTATTCTTAGGCTTACATTATAAAAAAAAATAAATTAAATAAATAAAAGATTGTATATATTCCATCATGTACCGGTTACAATTATTCATTTTATATGTATGAATGTATGTAATTTGTTCCACTTTCTCAGTTACCAAACGCTAAATATGTTTAATTGCTTTACTTTACGTTCGTTAACAAATGTTAGAGAAATATTTAATCATTGAAAATTTACCTCTTATTTTTACTAGTGAAAAACAAATTATTACGTTATTTTATAACATCATTTTGTTATATACACATTATGTATAATATATTATGTTACTGAAATGACCGTTTTTGACAATTTATTGTGTTTACGACCGTAAATTTAATGGTTGTGGTTATAAATTGTTTACTACAGGAAAGACCATATTTACAGCTGGTAAAAAATTATATACAATAAAATTATTTTAGATGTTCAAAGTTTTATTGTTCTTTAAGGTATATTCTGTTTTCGTCTCTTTGTAAATTGTTTTTTTATTAGTGATACTCTATGTTGAATGTTGAAACACCGCCTGTGAATTATGGTGCAAATACACATGTACATATTAAATGCATCGTTTAATTACCTATCACTTAACTGTGAGATAGATATACATTTTATTTTTAGAAATGTATTTGAATAATCTTGAAAATTACTCAGTCATACTGCCGTGTTACCTGGCCATGAAGATCTGTAGAGAACCTCTAAAGAGATTAAAAGTAATAGTTTAGTAACAGGTTAACACAAAATTAATTTTTACAATACGTAAACATTTGTTACTGTAAGTATTACTAGAGATTTACTTGTGAAGTTGTGTTTTCTGACAAATAGCAAGAAAACGTAAAGTAGTTTTTGGTAATTTAAGTAGTGTCACCCATTTTTTAAGTTGAGGAATGTTGCAAGTTTTTGACCAGTAGCGCCCCATTTATGACACACGCGAGCGCGCGCGCACGCACACATGCATACATGTGTGTGTGTGTGTGTATATTTTCATATTCAAGGCCATCTTATTTTTGCAATTTTTGTGTGTGATGAGAAGATAAAATATCGGTATGGAGAACCATACATGACTTCAATGTTCTAAGATTTATAAATAAAATCATTTTCGAAATAAAATATTTCCATAGAAACTACTTCTTTCAACTTACTGCTTCAGGCTTAACCATAGTACTGTGGTCAATAACGTATACCACCTCACGTTATCGCATTCGATTTTCACTGATGATGGAAGTCGATGGCACTGCCGAAACGTCTGGTTTTGCAGAAAACGTTGGTCTACGGCCAAACAGGCCGGGAAGGAATTTTAACAACAAACTACTCCTTTGTTGCCGATAACGTAGTACATATATAAAAAAAATTATCCCCTCCCCGATCAACTATAATTTTCGTTTATAGAAAATTACCCCCACCCCGTTAACTAGCCTCTTCATTTATAGATACTTCATCTACGATTCATCAGTGCATTAATAAGATCTTTTCTTCAGGATACTTTATTTATCAAAATTAAATACTTTACTCTTGTTACAACAAAAAATGTTTCAGGTAAACCACCCTTTTCCCGTAACCGATCTTCACCAGAATCAATAGGCCTTGAGTCCTCTACAACTCAGGGACATATGTAAAAAATTATTTGATTCTGTTTGAATTTACGGCAGTTATCGTTCGTCATGGAAAAATTTCTCTTGTTACAACATAAAATGTTGCTGGTAAACTACCCCTTTCCATTAACCGATCTTCATCAAAATCAACGGACCATTAGCTCTCGAAAATATAGGGACGCATGCAAAAAATTATTTGATTATGGTTGAATTTACAGCAGTTATCGTTCGTCATAGGCAAAATTATCCTTGTTATCATCACATAAAATGTTGCCGGTAAACTACCTCTTTCTCTTAACTGATCTTCACCAAAATCAACAAGCCTTGAGTACTCTACAATTCAGGGATGCATGCAAAACATTATTTGATTCTGTTTGAATGTGCGGCAGTTATCGTTCGTCATAGAAACAATTACTTTGGTTAAAACATAAAACGTGACCAGTAAACTACCCCTTTCCCTTAACCGATCTTCACTAAAATCAACATACCTTAATTCCTTTACAATTCAGGAACGTACACAAAAATGTATTTGATTCTGTTAAAATATGCGGCAGTTATCGTTCGTCATAAAAACAATTACTCTTGTTAAAACATAAAATGTTGCCAGTAAACTACCCCTTCCTCTTAACTGATCTTCACCAAAATCAACAAGCCTTGAGTACTATTCAATTCAAGGCCGTATGCAAAAACGTATTCGATTCTGTTTGAATTTGCTGCTGTTATCGTTCGTCATATAAAATATCGGTATGGAGAACCATACATGACTTCCATGTTCTAAGATTTATATTTAAAATCATTTTCGAAATGAAATATTTCCATAGAAACTAATTCTTTCTACTTACTGCTTCAGCCTTAACCACAGTACTGTGGTCACTAACGTATACCACCTCACGTTATCGCACTCGATTTTCACTGATGATGGTACTGCCGAAACGTCTGGTTTTGCAGAAAATATTGGTCTACGGCCAAACAGGCTGAGAAGGAATTTTTAAACAACAAACTACTTCTTTGTTGCCGATAACGTAGTACATACATAAAAAAATTATCCCCTCCCTCTTCAACTATAAATTTCGTTTATAGAAAATTACCCCCACCCCGTTCAACTAGCCTCTTCATTTCTAGATATTTCGTCTACGTTTCTACAGTGGATTATTAAGATCTTCTTATCAGGATACTTTATTTATTAAAATTAATTACTTTACTCTTGTTATAACAAAAAATGTTTCAGGTAGACTACACTTACCCCGTAACCGATCTTCACCAAAATCAATAGACCTTGAGTACCCTACAACTCAGGGACAAATGTAAAAATTATTTGATTCTATTTGAATCTACGGCAGTTATCGTTCGTCATGAAAAAATTTCTCTTGTTACAACATAAAATGTTGCAGGTAAACTACCACTTTCCCATAACCGATCTTCACCAAAATCAACAGGCCGAGAACTCTAGAATATAGGGATGTATGCAAAAAATTATTAGATTATGTTTGAATTTACGGCAGTTATCGTTGTCATAGAAAAAATTACCCTTATTATCACATAAAACGTTGCTGGTAAACTACCCCTTTCTCTTAACTGATCTTCACCAAAATGAACAGGCCTTGAGTCCTCAACAATTTAGGGATGCATGCAAAACATTATTTGATTCTGTTCGAATGTGCGGCAGTTATCGTTCGTCATAGAAACAATTACTCTTGTTAAAACATAAAATGTGGCAGTTAAACTACCCCTTTCCCTTAATCGATCTTCACCAAAATCAATAAAACTTCATTCGTTTACAATTCAGGAACGTACAAAAAAAATATTTGATTCTGTTTGAATATGCGGCAGTTATCATTCGTCATAAGAAAAATTACCCTTGTTAAAACATAAAATGTTGCTAGTAAACTACCCCTTTCCCTTAACCGATCTTCACCAAAAACAGCAGATCTTCAGTACTCTACAATTCAGGGGTGTATGCAAAAATATATTTGATTCTGTTTGAATTTGCGGCTGTTATCGTTCGTCATAGAAAAAATTTCCGTTGTTAAAACATAAAGTGTTGCAGGTAAACGACCCCCTTCCCTTAACCGATCTTCACCAAAATGAACAGACCTTGAGTACTTAAAATTTAGGAACGTATGCAAAAATTATTTGATTCCCTTTGAATGTGCGGCAAGTATCATTTGTCATAACAAAAATTACCCTTGTTAAAACATAAAACGTTTCCGGTAAACTACCCCTTTCTCTTAACCGATCTTCACCAAAAACAATAGATCTTGAGTACTCTAAAATTCAGGGTTGTATGCAAAAAAATTTTGATTCGGTTTGAATTTGCGACTCTTATCGTTTGCCATAAAAAAAAATCTACACACAGACAGACACATAGACAGACAGACACACAGGCAGACACACACACACACAGACAGATAGACACACAGACAGAAAAACACACAGACACTTTTCGAAAATGACTTTTTTCATGTTTTGAGAGTAGTACAATCAGAATCTCCAATTATCTCGAACACGATTTTTTTCGCCATCACCATACTTCCATTTCCTTATGGAACATGGAAGTAAAATAATCGTTGTTAAAACATAAAGTGTTGCGGGTAAACTACCCCTTTCCCTTAACTGATCTTCACCAAAATCAGCAGACCTTGAGTACTTAACAATTCAGGAACGTATGCAAAAACGTATATTTGATTCTCTTTGAATGTGCGGCAGGTATCATTCGTCATAAGAAAAATTACCCTTGTTAAACATAAAATGCTGCTAGTAAACTATCCCGTTTCCCTTAACCGATCTTCACCAAAAACAGCAGATCTTGAGTACTCTACAATTCAGGGGTGTATGCAAAAATTATTCGATTCTGTTTGAATTTGCGGCTGTTATCGTTCGTCATAGAAAAAATTTCCGTTGTTAAAACATAAGGTGTTGTGGGTAAACTACCCCTTTCCCTTAACTGATCTTCACCAAAATCAGCAGACCTTGAGTACTTAACAATTCAGGAACGTATGCAAAAACGTATATTTCATTCTCTTTGAATGTGCGGCAGGTATCATTCGTCATAAGAAAAATTACCCTTGTTAAAACATAAAACGTTGCCGGTAAACTACCCATTTCTTTTAACCGATCTTCACCAAAATCAAAAGACCTTGAGTTCTCTATAATTCAGGGAGGTATGAAAAACGTTATTTGATTCTGATTGAATTTACGGCAGTTATCGTTCGTCGTAGAAAAAATTACCCTTGTTAAAACATAAAACGTTGAAGGTAAACTACCCCTTTCCTTTAACCGATCTTCACCAAAAACAGTGAGTCTTAAGAACTCTACAATTCGGGGCTGTATCCAAAGAATTATTTGATTCTGTTTGAATTTGCGGCTCTTATCGTTTCCCACAGAAAAAAATCTACACAGACACTTTTCGAAAAATGACTTTTCTTTATGTTTTGAGGGTACTACAATCAGAATCAGCACTTATTTCGAACACGATTTTTTTCGCCTTCACCATACTTCTATTTCCTTTTGGAACACGGAAGTAAAAACGGAAAACTGGAAAAATGTTTACGCTTTAAAACGTGCCAATATTTTATATCTTTTTACTTATTCTACAATGGTTACGAGTTTTATGTGGAATAAAACGTAGAAACTGTGTACTTTAGTAATATAGTTTACTGAAATATAGCTTATCCTACTTGTTTTATACGAGTTCACTGCGTCAGTCGCGTCTTTGGTAGATTCCAATGACGATAACATATTGTGACTCATGCCTCTTGCTCCTTATAAAAGTATTTTATTACTGTTTCAATACTTCAAGTATTTACAATCTAACAAGACATAACACATTACAAATAGTAATACAAATATAATTTAAATAAACAAAAATATGTATTTTATAATATATTACATAATAATGTCACCTCATTATTGTTAGTGTATGACTATTGAAAAAACGAAGGTAATTGAATGTGCGTGAACTGCTTCTTTACTTGATCCTGAATAAACTATTTTTCCATTGTCAACACACATTACTGGCTATGGCAGTAGTCAGTTAAAAAGTATCACGATCCTGTATACAGTATACCGGCGGTATAAAGTAAGCGTGTCGCTGTGATCATTGTTGAGGCAGTTACTGATGAAAACTGCGGAATACGAAACCTGGATAGACATAATGCTAAAAAACTGAAAAAAGACGCTCACACACACACACACACACACACACACACACATGGGAGCATATTATTATTAAATTAATATAACGTAAACGTGAATCGCAAAATATTTTAAAATTTAGCTGTAAACACTGTTCGTGATTTCATTGTACTATAAACAGCAAGGGACTTGGAAGACTGTTATATTTCCCAAGCGTTTAATCGCATCCATTTCAGAAACAGATGAGAAATAAACGTGGTTGTGAATTATGTATCACGCCTTCGTGTTACTGCCACGTTTGATGGCATGAGGAGAGAATTGGAGATCTAGCTTGAATTCAAAAACATGTTGTCAAGGTCAAAAAAGGCGATAGAATAAAAACAGAAAAAGAATGAGAACTTATGTTCACTTTCACAATGCAGGTTAATTAAAGAATAATTGAATATTGATGAAACTCATAAAATACGCCGGACTTGTGAAATAATGGCAAATTTGTATGTTAAGTAATAAAAAGTAGAGATTATTAAATCTTTAACATCAATATATGCCATTTAATTAATAAACAATATAGTAAAAAATTCAACACATTTTATTTAGTGGTAGCAAATATACCCTATAGTAAGTTTGTATTTATTTGCAGTGAAGTGCAGTGTAAATTTTGTGTTATTATTATTTACTCACGTTTTTATTTCTCTCAATTTATTCAGATCTACAGACTCATTAGATAAATATTTTGTATCATCTCATTTGAGCCGGATTTATACTGTTTACTGTCTTTAAAATATCCGAAATTTTATGTCTCTCTACTTAATATTTTTTATATTTTACATTTCTCTTATCAGAAGTCCGACGTTTATTAAGTATTATTTTATGTCACAAAATCTGATTCTTGATCATGTTCTAAGCAATTCAACGTAAATCTATCAATCTTTACAATTCACGCATATTTTGAACATTTGTGTTTTAGCAAGACTTATGATGCTACAAAATATGTCACTTCAGTATTAAAAATTTCTTACTAGTCAAAAGCTAATTAAAGATGGTTTATATTGTAAAATGATTGCACTTGTCAAGAGATCGCAATGTTGCGTCAGGGAATTTGTAATACTTATTCTCTGATAACAGGACATCATGGGCATATACCCATTACATTACCGGTACATTACCCATGACAACGTGGACAGACGACAAAACAGCTGGTTGGACGTTACGGAATATATAATATAGAAGCTAAATGAGCTCTGTTGCAAGATCCCGAAGAAAACAATTCTTCAGGCAATTGTACAATTTGCTATTGCATTCAATAATTCACGCTATACAAACTGACAGTCAAAAAATATACGAGTCCGTATAATGTTATAAGTAGGCGGCTTGCTATGATAAATATTTTTGACATAGTCATTGAAGAAGACTACCGCAGACATATGAGAATCGACTGGCTGAAGAAACGACAACCAACAATGGAAGAGAATTCTTATAATCAGTAAAATACAAATGGGCAAAAAGTAGACAACAATTGTTGATATATAAAAGTAAAATTCATTCTGGTTTATTGCATTTTCCATACTCTAAATTCAGTTAGTAAATAGATTTCAATAACTTTAAAAGTAAAATTTTATAATATTATTATTTTTATATAGCAAATTGGATATAAGAATGGAGAATGCAAGAAAAAAATTGTAAAAATTATAAATTCTTCCAATATGTAATATTAGGCCTAAGCGTTCATTACAATAAAGATACAAAAAGGATAAATGCATTTAGATATATTTAGGTTTCCTAAGTCTTCAGTACAGTCGATTATTTAATTAAATTTTATAAAATGGTAGCAAAATCTGGATATTAACAAGTGAATTAATAAACAAAATTTTAAAAAGGCTTTTATTTAAATTAAATAATATAGGCACAAAGAAGAAAATAATTGATTTAATAAAAAAAAAGAACACGAATCAAATCTTCTTAAATACAACAATCATATCAGATTTAAGATCACTAATAATAAAAGCATGGGATCACTATTTAGCAGCATCGGAACTGTACCTTTATTCGTTCCTGCAGTACATTTTCGATGATTTTAATATGCGATTGTATCGATATATTGCGGTGTGAGAAAACAGTAGTATGCTACTACTACTACTACTACTACTTTATTATATTATTGGAATTGTAGGCATCGGTTTTTACTTATTTACTTATAGCCTGTATCGAGTTTCAAAGAAAATCGATATTTTAACTTGCCTTGACACCGTTGACCCATTCAAAACTTGTATGACATCGTGTCTTTCGTTGATTTTTTAAATCAACATTAGGGTAGAGAGTATGTACTTCAACTACTATAAGTTAGCAGACCTCACTGCGTAGCGCGTAGTTGTTGATTAATCTGAATGACACCAAGTCGTTGTCCGACTTTAACTATCGCCATTAATTGTTTCTCAGTTCAACAACTTTGCGTGAGCTTTTGTAAAAAAATTCTCGGTAGTTCTGCTGCTGTGTTCGCCTTTTCTTTCTCTTTCTCTTTCTTTTCTAAGGAACCCGTCAATTAAAATTTGCGATCAATAAATTTTTTCAGTCAGTCCAAGTCGATTGATTTGTCTAGCAAAAAATTCTTAATAAAGCATTATTTTTAATTAACCAAAACTTAAGTGTCAAGTTTTTCTTCCGACACCACACCATTGTAAGTCGTACAAAAACAAAATATTCTTCAAAATTTTCACCACCGGAATTTGATATCTGCTCTCTTTTGCTTTATTTAGTCAGTGATCCGCTGTGGTCTAACCCAAAACAAATAGAATGTGGAAAAAAAGAGTACAAGAACATGATTTATTTACAATTATATTTATTGTACTTACACCTATATTCCAGTTAATGTACAGATATTCGATAATATTCAATACAGTAGGCCTATACAGTGATGCAGTACATTGTATCCCTATTAAACAAAATAATGTGATGTCCAATGCTGATTTTATTATTTATGTGAGATACTTGTGTGTGGACGGTCTGCAGTCAATTACAAGCTAACCGGTTGAAGAAAGTTATCTTGGTTAGGCCGAGATAACTTTCCCCTCCCCTGGTTAGGCTTAAGATTACTGTCTGTAGTGTCAATGTACATGATGTACATGCCTGTAGGATGTACAGGATGTCAATGTACTGCCTGTAGCGTCAATATTGATCCATGATTAATATTGATTTTTTGCATATAATCACAGTTAATTATAAATATTATATTTTTGTTTAAGTCAATACGTCAGTGACTGGGTACCAGGTTTACTACAATAATACACCATGTTTAAAATCCAGGGGCGCTTATGAAAACACTATCACAAATTTCAAATTACCTAATAAAAAATTTTGATGTAACATAAAGCTGATGTATACAAGTACTCTATTGTAATAAAATAGTTAATACCTTGATTTCAAAAGGTGTAACAGAGACAAAGAACAAGCTTTAATATAGGCCAGCAAAAAGGACAGACTATCAAAAAACCTTTAATGTTGTAAACAATATATATATATATAAATATATATATATATATAGTTGTAATAAAGTTTTATTCTTTTAATTAAATCAGACATAATGAAAATTTTTATCAGTTTTTGTTTTGCATAAGAGAGTAACTAACTAAAGACACCCAAGTGTAAATTTAATTAAATATGTTCACTGCTATAAATTAAAACACTTTAGTCACAATAGAAGACAAGCGCTAACACACGACACCATATGTAGTCTGTTCTATTTTCCTTGAATACAGATTACTTAAAAGATAATAACAAAGCAAATGTGAAGGTAATATAAAAAGAGTGTGATTTAAAAGCAAAAACTGTGTTTATTCTTAAATGATTATAATGTTATAAAACGTTATATCGCCTTTCTCTTTTTTTAAGAAATCTTCGCGTCACATTATTTCTCAGCAATATCGTTTAGGGCTCGTTTTATACGTCACAAGTTTCGAACATTTTACAGCGATTTCGACTTTCTTATTAATACATAAAGACCCTGTTATAGCACAAGTAAATTAACTGCGCTAAATAATTTTTATATTAAATGTGTAATCACTGTTTAATATTCTAATTTGTGTCAAACTGTACTCTTAATCCCTTAGAGCAAGTATCTTTTGATCATAGATTTATTTACAGAAATTATAATTTCAAAAATTAATTTGACTAAATAAAAAAAAATTAACAAAAATTTAAAGTTTCTTAATTCTGAAAATAAGTTTTGCTATTAGTTTGTGATTAAGAAATTTATTTTCGTTTTATACGTTTGCACAAAATATTTTTATTGAAGAAACAAATTTGCAAATTTAGCTCTTTATACGAGGTGCCTACTTGTAAATATAGCAGTATTACTAAGAAATATATAATTTACATACAATTTCATAGGCTATTCAGTCAATGTAGTTGTCAAATATTGAAAAGAGTGCATCAAGGTAATATAAGTTAAAGAAAATAACAAGCTATAGTCATTTCCTTCTTCCCGAACGGTTTACGTTTCACATGTTGCCCAGTCAAATATTCTTTACAATCAAATCAAACAACTTCTTCTTGAAAAAATGAGATTTAAGTTAATAATATCTATTATATTTGGTCTCCAGTCGCAGTGAAATTGAAATAAATAAATACCTTTTTCTTTATCCGTGCTGCGACTACGTCTTTGATGTCTTACGACATGTTTCGGGAACACGTTCCCATCATCAGGTAAAATTGTTTTTTCTTCTAGTTCATAACGAACGTGTCAAGAATATAATAATTAAAACACATCAACACATAAACACATAACACAATGAGTATGATAGAACTCAGTCCACGCAACAGTGCGCACTGCCAAGCACTCTGCCAAGAGTTACAGTACGGCAGTGCGCACTGTTGCGTGGACTGAGTTCTATCATACTCATTGTGTTATGTGTTTATGTGTTGATGTGTTTTAATTATTATATTCTTGACACGTTCGTTATGAACTAGAAGAAAAAACAATTTTACCTGATGATGGGAACGTGTTCCCGAAACATGTCGTAAGACATCAAAGACGTAGTCGCAGCACGGATAAAGAAAAAGGTATTTATTTATTTTAATAATATCTCCTAGTTTATTGAGCCCATTCTATGGTAGGCTTTTGTGTGTAGAAGTTGCATACCATAATCTGAGTATCTCAAAGCAAACGTCTGACAATCTAGATCACCAATAAAGATCCTAGCACATTAACATGTTTTAATGCTTGGCATGCATTTACAAAGTTAATAAAACACTTATTTCTTAATTACCACGAAGTATATATCTGTTATGCATGTTTCAGTTGGTAACATGACTGTTTTTTTTTTACAGCTTGGGTCAAACACTTTTTTAACCATATTGGCTTAAAAGTCAGGAACAATCACAAGAAACTGTTTGGTTAAAGTTAAAATTAGTTCGTTTAGTTACTGTGTAAACACAATAACACGTTTGAGTTTTCTTTTCAACACAGGAAACCTTTTATTGCAAGGCTATGATCCATGACTGGAAAATATTGTTCAGGGCTTTGGAATTTTACCACCGCGATTTATTTTTAATATCCATATCCACATCTCCGTGTTTTATTTTACTTATAATATTTTATTTTTATGATTATTGACACTGGTAGAAAAATAGCCATACTAATACTCTACAGTTAATTAATAAATCATTGAGGGTTATTTATATCTGGACCATTTTGCACAAATGTACGCGTTGACAAGCATTTCATCAACACTCGTAACAGTAGTAATAGTAATTCCGTAAACGTTTGATAATGTTATTTACGCTTGGGTGTTACAGTGACAATGGAAACAAATGACTTGATTTAACTAACGGAAAGCTATAGCACGATGCTCACTGGATGTTCAGATGTTAACCAATCTTCTGTGTTAACGCTGGCATCATAAGACCTACGTTTTTGTGTGCTCAGGTGTAATATTGAATTTACTAAGCCACATCTGTGTACTTTCACTACCCTGTATGCACTTTACAAGATGCAAATAAGCAGTACACAATTTGAGTTATTGAGTCTGACCACAAGAGAATCTGCCAATTGTGTATTTCAATTGAACTCAATTCTGTAACTAATTCTGTAATCACCTGAAAAAGCGGTAATATAATTCCAAACATTACATATAGAAAATTTAAGTCACTTATAACTGACAAAGAGATACACAAATAAAATCCGAAACTATAGTGGTGCGTGTTAAAAACAAAAGCAGATTTTCAGTTGTTATTGCGATTTATTTTTTACAAATTTTATTTGATTTCAAACAATCTACCAAAAGCAGACAAAAAGTTTATACTTTTTATACTGATTTATCTTTGTACTTACTGAACTTGAAATTTAATGCAGCAAATGCATAACAGAATACTGTCGGAAATGTATTAAAATTACATGACAAATCACTATTGAAAAATACACTAAATTTTGAGATTATAACTTTTCTCACATACTATCAGACAAATAAATGTTACAATAAATTATAGCATGTGTTACAGATACAGTACAAATTACATTAAACTTATGGGTTATAAAAATTAATGTTGGAGATGGCCGATTTACATTAATTTTACTCTCATGTCATGTAGTTAATCAAAACTAATATTTAATTAAATAATTAAAGGTAAATTCTTTTATGAAGTTTTTTATTAACAAATGAAGGTATTTATGAAAGATGTGCTAAAAGTCGAAAATAACGTTATGTTTCCGTCAGTTTTTGATGAAAACAGGAAGTTCATTCTTTATAAAATTACACGAGTTAATGAAGTGAGTAGTGTTAAGGGTCAATAATTTTATGAACGTAAGTAACACAGAAATACATATATTATTAGTAAACATAGTTAAATCACACAGTTAAAAATATAGAAAAAAGTGATTCCTTTCTTATCACGAGATAAAAGGCAAGAAAGTTAAAAAAAAATTACATTTTCAACTTGGGACACTATAATGAATATTGCAATAGAAAAATCAAAATGAGTATTTCGTAACTCTCTAAGAATGCTACTCAAAGAATACACATTTTGAAATATAATGTGTTCTACAAATAAACTAGATAAAGAGAAACACGTATGTTTAAAAACACTTTTAAAGTTTTGTAGTCCACTTAAAATCTTTGGAATTTAAACCTTTACCATATTCTAAAATGTTTTATTTGATAAAGGTGAAATATTTTTCAACTCTTATACTGTCATCAACGTTAGAGGACTTGAGGTTAGGCGTAGCGACATTTTTTACTGATGTTATTAAGATTTAATTTACAATATAATACCAATTGTATTATATGTATATGAATCTGTTACTTAAACTAATCTAGATTCCTGTATTGAAAATGTTGTGTTGTTTTTTTATTTATCTATAAACATAATACAATAAGAAGCAAATACAGTCACATGACAAGTTACAGTCGCATAAGTATAGAGCTTGTTTGTGTTCAGTCCCAATCAATATATCTAAAACTAAAAGCTGAGATACATTGTATGTGGTCTCCAGTATGTTAATTAATTACCTAATCTTCTTCCGACTTATTGTTTTCGTTGATACGATATTTTTCGGGAAAAGTTTCCATAACCAGGTACTAAAATCCTTATCCTGTCATGAGGACGCGTCGATGAAGTTAAAACCAGTTATTATATAAATCATTGAACAAACGCACATAATAGAAAGTACACACGACACAACAAAACAGTGCACACTCCTCAGCGTAAACACGTTCACTGTTCAGTGTTCACCTAACTCACTGATAATGTCAGTCGGTTTTTGCATCCTCACTGTTCCTCGTAGTGCAGCGTCATACAAAATATTTTATCGAAACGAAACATTATCTCTAAGCTGTTGTGTTTTGTATGAAACGTGGTTGCTTTGTATATTTCAAACTCCTCTAAGGCATGCATATATCGAACTTTACTGCAGAAGAGCACAGTATTCATATTCTCCGCAAACCCCGTTTAATTATGTTCTTATTTGTTAAATGATCAAGCGCAATGCAAAATTTGACTTTATTGAACTTTAGGATTTTATTGAACTTTATTCTTTTTCTTTATAATAGATGTCTTAGAATCTGTCTATAAATTTTTTACCTGTATGTCCAATGTAGAAGTTACCACAATCATTACATTGCAGCCTGTACACGTCTGAACAATTCTCCGTTGCTTCTTTAGTCGTGAATTTCAATATACTTTTTCAATAAATTACTTAAACAATAAATTGGTGTTTAATTTTCAAATTTATAGTATTAGGGAGTAAGTCATTATATACAGTGGAAATGAAAGTCGATTTATCATTGTCTGTTTTAACACTTACAACTTGTCTGTCCTTGGGTTTACGTACTACGTAATTTATCATTTTGCACCCATTTGTTACAACAATAAACTTGCGATTTTTAAAATTATTATTAATCTATGGCGCAATATAATCATTACATGATTATAAGGTTTTGTACATTACCCATCGTGAGTTAAAATTAAGAAACATGACGTTTCGACCTGTATAGGATCAGAAGTCGTTTTCAGGCGAACAAAAAAATTAATACAAAGATAAATCTATCACTAACAAATAGATATCGTCAAATCTCCAGCTCTTAGTTAAACAAATTTATTGCTAAAAAATTATACAAATAACAATAAAACAGTACTCACCTTTCCAGCAAAGAAGGATCCTTTTTTGGCTGTAACGTATAGAACGAAGCCACCAAGACACGCTCTCACTTATACAGAGAGTTCACAAGTGGTGGGGAGAGGCGCTTACTTGATTGTATTTATTCCGTATTGAAAATCGTGTTGGTTCAATGGTACATCCAACAGTTTGGGTACCAAGGCGTTAAATGACGTCATTTTTTGTGAAAAAGATGGTCAGAATTGGCATGTACAGTTATGTCTGTGGTGGTTGGCTTCCTCTATATTTAGTGTCCAAAAAAAAACATTATGTTTTTGTATCCATACATCTAGGTAGTTTTAGCTATTATTATTTTCTACTTCCATGGTAAATTTGACGTTTTAATTTATCCTATTCATGCAGTGGTGTAGCCTATCAATTTGTCTATAAGTACCACCAGAACCAGGGATGTATTATCCACGTAGCGTGTGTTGGAGATAATGTTTTTGCAGAAATAGTTGTGACATGATGGAAAATACTTATTTTCATATAAGTTGGCATATATTTTGTATAAGAATTATTCCAACAATCCACTTAAGTGTGAACGTATAGCTAAATCTTCCTCTTGAGTGAACCATTTGTTATCAGAAGTAAAGTAGGTTTGCTTCAATAGGAATTTTAACAAGGATATTAGTTCACTGATTTGTAGTTGGTTTAATACTGCCGTTTTAATTAAGTCAGTTCTAAGAATCTCTACGGTTTCTCTTACTGGAGTATTACTATACAAATTAACGATATCAAAGGACACTAACCTGGGCCTTAACAAAATATCAATAGTTTTTAGTCTGTAGAACCTACAGGGTTCAACATTGCTTTTAACACTATTATTGTCAAATTTTACGCTATGTTTTATTATGTCTTGTGATCTTTATCAATTTTATAAGCTGGGATGTAGTTGATTAATGGACAAATGGGTAAGTTATTATTATGAATTAATAGGCCTTTTAAGTTCTGTAGTGAATTTCATAAATATTTATGGAAAGGTATGTGTTGATTTTTTTAATATTTTATTAACTTACTATTTTCCTTTAATCTCGTAACAGCAGTTATGTACTAGATTATTTAAATTAATAAAAGGTACACACGATTTACAACACTCAGCCTAGAGGAATAGTAAAGTCTAACAGGTGTACAAGAAGTACATAATGTGTGTGTATTACAAAAGACAACGCCAAGCGACCCAATACAGCATGTAATTTTTAATATTTTATTTACAAATTAATTTGCTTAAATGTGTAATACAAGAAAACTGAGTATTAAGGATTCCTCATCGATCCCCTTTACTAATTCCAACTTGAGTATACTGAGGAAAAATTTAACAGACAGTAAAAGGGTAAAATATATTTTACCCTGGTTGAAATTTATTCTATAATTAGCTAAGCTCACAGAGACAGGGCATTACTGTTAATTGAGTCGTTCTGTACTCTAGGGACTATAGCCAATTGTTCCATTTTATTTATTTCTTTGTAAGTTACGAGACTTTTCCCTAGATATATGCTGTGTATATATGTGCGTGTGTTTGGGATAGTGATAACGACTATCTTTGCTAATGAGTTTGCATGAGAAAAAATTAAAATCGATAATTTTAAATTTATATTTCCGACAATCATATAGTAAATTAATTTGTACAAAAATACACAAGTAAATTGAATGTGTCCACACACACACACACGCACGCACGCACACACACACACACACACACACACACACACACACACACACACACACACAACGTAAAGAAAGTAACAAAACCAAAAAAAAACATTAACTGATTCAAAAGAAAATTATTTTTGTTATGTGTGTATATATATTGCAACGTTATTAGTATTATACAAAATTACACAAATAAAATACCATGTACTCAACGCAACTATGAAGTGTATTACACCGGCCAGGTCGCAGGATTTTTTTATTCTCGTTGCGTCAAGTATATGTATTTGCACAATAATAAAATAATTTTCAATGAGGAGAAGATGTTCATGACATGAAATAATTAAAACCGTTTCAAAATAATCATTCTATGATTTATTAATATTAATAGAAATACGCATATATTAAAATTTCGAATTATAAAAATAAATAAATATTCTCTTTTATAAGTTTACAAAAATACAATATAACCTTCTATGCTGCTCATGCAATATAAATATAAACAACCATGTAATCTTACTAGCTAAACAGACATGTTAAACAAATTATCTAAACACTTTTTATTTCAGTGTGTCTGACTTTGACTCAAATTTGAAATGATAATAGCAACTCATTTAGAAACAAAAAATAATATTAAATCTCAAGAATAAAACTAATTGTTGCTACAAACAAAATAGAAAAATAACATTTACTTCCAAACTATTATTTATTTCTACTGACACACCCAAACTTTAACATACAACAGAAGATTAGTAATTTTAAATTTTCGTGTTAAATTAAATTATTTTTTTTAACTACCATTTTAATTTATGTACAGTGATTATATTTAAAACTTTAAGCCCTTACTGTTCATATATAAGTTTCTTTTGAAGAGTTCTTTTCACAAACAAAAAATATAATTGTTTATACATCACCTGCGTACTGCCGACGTTACCGTTGCGCGCGCGCGCGCGTGTGTGTGTGTCCTGAATCCTGAGAGTTTGATGATGATGATTATGCTGATGCTGTGTTCCCTGTCTCTACGGGTTGTTGTTTGTGATGGTCCAGAGTTTCTCCATAAGTCTTGGTGTGTGTGGTAAAGATGTTCGGTCGGCAGACCAGCAGCATGACGTTGTGTGAAGATATCTTGAGTCTCTCTGAGACCGCCCCAAAATTGCCGGTGGTATTTATACTGGACGGCGATCTGACAAGTCCAGGACTGTTTTCGACCTGTTAGATATTGTCACTTCATGGAAAGCGTTCTTTTAATTACAAATCACTTTGTGGTTCATTTTCGCGATTTCGTAAACATACTCGTAGCACGAGTGATATCAACGTTTGCGTAATTTTTT
Source organism: Magicicada septendecula (assembly GCA_034769895.1). Taxonomy (NCBI): domain Eukaryota; kingdom Metazoa; phylum Arthropoda; class Insecta; order Hemiptera; family Cicadidae; genus Magicicada; species Magicicada septendecula. Next base: position 278,861 of record JAWRYS010001185.1, on the reverse strand, counting down.
TCCGGTCACTCACATATAACACATTTATTAATTACTATTTAATTATACTAGTAATTAACATTAAATTACTTAGCGTCTTTATTATGCACTTTCTGTAATAATTTTTTATCACCATATTCGTTAAAATAACCTTAATGTAATGGTGTCTTTATAGTTGGGGTAAGTCTTTGTTCACAGGTTTAAAACGTATTAATTAGTTTATTTTTATCCGGTTAAAACCTGATTACAGACGTACGCATCAATTCGTACGCATCACCCCATCATAGACTTTTGCCTGTCGTAGCTTGCGTTCACACCCACAAACACACAAGCGCTGTGGCAGATGTATTCGCGGGGCAGATGTACGCTTTCTAACAATTCTTAGCCTGCATAATATTGTTAAAAAAAGTTGTCATATATTTTCTGTGCTAAACATTTACAAACATACCGCCCTGGGCAAATATGCAAATATATGTATTGTTGCAGTGTATATATATATATATATATATATATATATATATATATATAAATAGTCAAGTATATCTTAAATTGATTAGAGAATATAAAGTCGTGTACATCGAATTCTTCAATAAAACTGCGAAACTCTTTTAGTGACTCTAATTTATTAATTCTGTAATATTGCAATTAATTTGAGTTTTTAAAATCTTGAAATAATTTTTACACTACATAAGCGAACACATGTATTTAAATAAATAATTACATTTTTTTACTTTGGTATAATGGTCATACATATTACGATTTTTTTTAATAGGCCTATTACGTGTGACATATTTTTCAATTATGTCATTTACTGCTTATGTGTACTACGGAAAAGTAGTATTAGCCCTATTATTAGACTGTAATACAGATGTGTATATGCTGTTTGTATATATTCAAAGATATCAGTACTATAAGTTGCACGTCAGTAAACAGACGCTATTAAGTTAAGAGAGTACTTTAAAATTTTGTGCTTTTGCGGAAAAGGAGTACTAAATTAGAGAAAAAAATTATGTAATGAAAATTAGTGGTTTCAATACGTCAATTATACTCCTTTATAAAATAATTACCACCCGTGTGGTTATACATATTATATTTATATAATATTTAATAATATCTCGCCTGCGTGTAACAAACTGAGACGAACCTATTTTTCTTTTTTAATAATTCCGTTATGTATGAGCACTATCAGTTACTGCTGGAAAATGAATAATTTCACACCATGTTACTCGCATTCTGTGCACTATAAAACAGTGTATGTATGAGTTGTCTGGTAGCTGTGCAAATGAAGTTTCTCTTTCCCGCAGTAATATTTTATTCGCTATGTAGCACGTGTTAAAAAATAACCCTCGAATAAAGTAATGAAGCAAAAGAGTGCACTAGTTTTATGCATGCTGCTTAACTACATTTGACATATTGTCGTGTATAGCCTAATATCGGAATGCGTTTTATAAATACACACAATTTCGATTTTGTTACCTAATTTTTGTTAAGTTTATTAAAACGCTTACTTAAAAAGAGTTTCTACATGATTGTGAGTAAAATGTTAATAAGATTTTTTCAGTATTTTCTATTTCGTTTAGTTATTTGGATTGTTACAAACATATTAAATACTTAATTTCTAAAGCCGAAAATTTGTTTTTCTGTGAAATATGTAATACACCTCGGGAAACATAGTGAATAAGTACTTAAATAATTCACGTACGTACAAATTCAGGTGTTGCTAGCGTACGGTTTTATTCTTATTTTGTCTCCACAAAATGATTCGTCTCGCCTTCGTCACGTCTTTAATTAAACAGTATTAGGATTACTGTCTAAAATACACTAAAGCAGAGTGGTTTCATCTTTTAACTACATTTACAGGTGTGTTACCTAGTTCCTCCTAGCCATCTGCTCCTAAAATCGTCGTTTAATTTGAAAAATATTTCTGTTCTGAGTATTTAAAATAATTTGATTTGTTTTTTGTCAATCATCCAGTTTAAAGTGAACCCTTTCTTTGGTATATCTTAATATGCTATAAGTAAATCATTTTTTTGTGTGACGATTTATATTTCCACACTTACAAAAAAGGGCATCTATTTAAAATATTAGCTTTTGTTTAAATGAATGACAATTATATTCTTTTTAAAATTTGTAGTAATATTACATTTCACTATTAATATTTCCTCTCTACAACATTTTATTTTGTATCTGATATAGTATTTGGATGTAACTCAAATATACTCAAATCCCGCGATCAGATTGAGTGCGGTTACAGAGATTCATGCAATAAGGATGTATATAGTTTAAATTTAATTTACTATTTTATTTGATTCAAGTTTTATTACAGCACTCAATTTTTGCGCGTACCTATAAAAATTTCTTTAGTGACCTTTGTATATTCTTTTAGAGAATCTACCCTCTTGTTATATTCATTACGTTTAAGAAATGTAAGCAAAATGTATATAAATTGGTTTCTTGTGCCTTAGACTGGAAGCATATTTAATAAATCAGTGGATATAATAAAATATAATAATAAAAAAACAAAACATAAGCCCCTGGCAATTTAAACGTACGCCCGAGCCTACATCTTGCCCTCCTTGAAAGGTGTGGGGGGGTATCAGCTGTCACTCTTTAGCTGGGTAACAAAGTACTGGTAACAGAGTATTGACAAGGTTGTAGAAATCCACTTGAAAACACACCGTAACCCACGGTCGGACTGTTCATAACAATTGGTGGATTTCTGTACGTTGACCTCAGGGAATCAGGATGCACTCTGTTGTATTTAGTCCTAGTTGCGGTACTCGAGGGTTCTGCCCCGGTGGTTTCTTTTTTTTTTATGGCGTCACGGTTCGGAGTCGAACCTTAGCCTCCATAATCATCCGCCTCCATTTTCCCTGTCTTTGCATCTCTCGCCACTGCCTCAATACAGCGATGCTTGAGTGTTCCGACATTCCTTCTACCCTCGACTTGACTAAAAGTCAAACTAAAACTAATGATGTTTCCTGCCCATTGCAATCTATGCAGTCGGATAGTGGTGGCCAGATCATTGTCTTTATATAGCTTGTATAGTTCCTCATTGTGACGCATTCTCCATATCCCGTTGACTTGGATTGGTCCATATATATTCTCACAATTCTTCTTTCAAAGGTATTGACTATCTTAGCGGCTCGTTTGTTCATAGTCCAAGTCTCGCTGCCATATGTTATCACCGGTTTAATTATCACTTTATACAATGTATATCATTTCCTTCATTTCATTTATTTCTTCATTATCTTCTGCAGTCCAACATCCCAAATATTTAATCCAATTAACTATTCCCAGGTTTAGTGGTTTGATTTTAAACTGGTCAGGTTTCCAGATTTTCCTTCGAGTGGTAATCATAACTTTTGTTTTATCTGTATTCGCCTGTAATCCTATCTCTTCTGCTTCACCTTTGGGTTCCTGGAAGGTCTCTTTTGCTCTTCTTTGGGATCTTGCCATAATATTAATATCATCTGCATATCCTACGATCTGGATCATTCTAATGTTGTATTTGTATCAATTGACAATTTCCTGATCATATATTCAAGTGCTAGGTTGAACAGGGTTGGTACCAGCCCATCCCCTGTTTCAACCCTCTCGTGAAAATTAAAAATACCGAAAGGCGTAGTCAAGGTCCGCGCCGTAAATTTTCCGTGAAAACGTCGGGATAAAATCATAACAAGTGTTTCGTATTAATATGTAATTTAATTATCAATCTCTTTAATACAATGGTTAAACAGAGTAGTATGGTTACAGAATAGATAAATCACAAGTTTATTGCATGTAGCAAGGGTCTGTGGTAGCTAAAGTAACACACGTACACCTCACACTGTATCGAATTCAAGTGTCTAGTGAAAGTCATATCGATGTTGGTGTTGCCGAGTGATGTTGATGTTGCTGGTGGGTTGTTCAATAACATCACAGTCTACCGTAGCACCCGCCATCGACGCACGCGCATTGATGCCCGATTGACAACACGACGATATTTGGTGATCGCAATACATACTCGTCTGGCGCTGTCACGTTGCCATTGATCTCTATATTATCATTGTTTTCTGTATTGCCTTCCAACGACGTCTGCACATGATTTGTGGACGTTTGGACTGTCGGTGGCCGCTGTACGCCCGATGGGCCACCTACGTTATTGCTTTGCGCCGTTTTTTCATTTTCTTTTCGATGCTGCCGTAGCTCTCGCATTAGCTCGGCACTGGACTTTTTAGGTTTTTTAAATTCCTTTTGATGCGAGCTTTCCTCTGATTTGCGTTTTCTATAATTCCGCGCATATTTACGACTCATATGAGACATCTTTAATTTTTTTGCAATTTTCAATTTAGTACCGATTTTTACATATATTTCGGCGAATATTTTTATTGTTTCACTTTGAGTCCTAGTAGTGCTTCACAAGCTCTTTGCAATGACACCCGAATCAACGTCCTAGCTAAACGCGTTCTCACGCTACACTAATTTATAATTTTACACAACGCTATTTCACAACAATCACGCGCAGGCGCTACACTAGCCCGATGACGTCACAGGCAAAACAAACACTGCACAACAAACACGTATAGACATGCTCTATCCATTGTGACCTCAACCGTTGTTATCGCATTATTAGTCTCGTAGTTATTAGCGATTGAAATCTGACGGTATTTTGTAACACAAGAAAGTTTGAACGGCTATCACTGTGCTTAACGAGCGAATAGACGTTTTCACGTCAAAAGGTTCTCTTGCAACCTTTTGCAGTTTGACTTTGTCAATTTTGTCAGTTGTACTAATTTAATGGGTATTTGAAAGTACAGTATAATTTTAAAAAGTTTATTCCTATCTATGCTGTCAAACGCTTGTCTAAAATCTACGAAGATTTGTGTTAACTTCAGATTGTTTTCCCACATCTTCTCCATCAGTATTTTGACTGTGAAGATTTGGTCTGTAGCGGACCTTCCATTTCGGAAGCCACCTTGGTATTCCCCCAATATTCCTTCAACATATGGTTCCAGTCTCTTCTGTAGTATTTGAATATTTTGTAACCTGTATACAACATTGAGATACCTCTGTAATTTCTTCAGTCTATGTTATTCCCTTTTTTCTGAATAGGTACTCTTAACACCATATAGGCAATATTTTGGAACATATAGGCTAATGTTCCATTCTTCAAGCATATATTCCTTCTTCCACATTTTTTGAATCAATTTGTGCATCTCTCCTTCTATGGCACAGTATCCTATTAGTTTATTTGAGATTGAGTCAACTACTGAGGCTTTTTGAATTCTTCAAATGTTGTATAACACCTTCCACTTCCTGCAGACTGGGATCTTCCACATGATCGTCATTTATTTGTTGTTCTGCAGAGTTTCCTTCCCTTGTACTTGATATCTTTGGATTCAGCAGTTTATCAAAGATTGCTTTCCATATGTGTTTTATTATTAATTCATTCCCTACTATATTACCTTCTTCATGATAACAAAGATTCGCGTTTGCTATAAAGCCGTCTTTAATATTATTGATTTTCTGGTAGGACAGTTTAGTATTACCATTTGTGAATTTCTGTTAATTCTATTGATTTCCTCCATTAAGGAAGTCCTTTCCTTTTTTGGTAGACTTTATTAACTTTCCTTCTAATTCTTCGTATTCCTCCCTTCTCTGTCTAGTTGGTCTGCTGATATATCGTTTATATGCATCACTTCGTTTTTTAATGTATACAATACATTCCTCATCGAACCAGAGATTACTTTCTCTCTTTGGTCTCTTTCCCAGAACTTCCTTGGCCCTTTCTATTATTTTGGTCTTTATTTTCTGCCAAAGTTCCTCAATTCTATTTGCATTTGTATCTGTTATTTGTGGCTCTGAAATATTTAATTTCCTAGTTACTTTCTTATGGTATACTTTCTTTACCTCTGGGTCCAAAATGCTTGTTTATGTCCAGGGGTACTGTTTTATATTTAAACCTCTTGGTGTTTTCTTTATCCGCGATCTACAGATCACTTTAAATGGAAAATAATCTGTCCCACAACATGCACCCCGGAAGGATCTTACATCCATAATACTTGACGCACCTCTATTCTCTATTCATATATGATCTATTCGAGTGATGTTTTTCTGACAGGTGACTTCCAAGTTCCTTTATGTATGTTCTTGTGTGGGAAGAATGTAGACCTTATTCGCATATTCTTGTTAGCTGCAAAATCAATGTGCTGTAGGCCATTGTCGTTGGATTGTTGATGCAAGCTATGATTCCCAATTGTTCCTTTGTATATTTCTTTCCTACCTACTTTTGGGTTAGCATCTCCAACTATAATCTTTATATCATTTGACTGAAGCTTGTCATATATTTGTTACAGTTCTTGATAGAACGAATCTTTCGTTTCATCACCGTCTTCCGTCTTCCGTCTTCCGTCTTCCGTATCTTCCGTCGGCGCATACATGTTGATAATGGCTATATCAAAGAATAGTGTTTTTATTCTTATTATACACATTCTATTATTTGTTGGACAGTCCACCTCGTTTCTTAAACCGCTGCTATGTCAACATTATATCTCGTCTTGAAACGTAGAGGGCCACAAGTGCTAAAAGACACATTTAGGGGAAATTAAGTTTTAAGTTTAAAATGGTTGTTAAAAATTGATAAGCTCATATTCATAAAACACTTTTTCATTCATTTTAACAAAATTTAATTCTCTAAATTCTGTTGTAAAAATTGTCTGGTTTTCTGTGACATATACTGTAATTGTTTTTTCCACTTATAGCCGTCTAAAACAAAAAATACATTCAAGAATTGGATTGGTTTTTATTGAAAACATGCATAAGTGCTATCAAAATAGTACACATTAATCGTTTTTTATACTTTTTAACAATAGTTGTTAAAATTTATTTTTATTGTTATTTTTAAACATCTTTCAAAAAATGAAACATAGTAAACATCATTTATTACAAGAGGCACAATTAAGTAACTACTGAAAGTAACAAAATATAATAAACACAATCAAAAGTGTTAATTTTATTATTAATATGTCTATATTCTTTTAGTAACGATAATACGGTTAACAATACACAAAACATCTATTTTGAATATGTTAATTATTTCAGTCCTTACAAAATATTGAATAAACTTACAGATCATATTCAACTGAATCTACATCTTTTTTTTTATTTTATGGCGTAAGGATTAGATTTTCACAAAATGAGTTATAATTGCTCTTTATAATTCCACTTTGGCAGGAAGGTATTAAATCTCATTTCTTGTCATCAGTTATTACTGTTGGAGAGGTAAATGCGCAATTCAATTTTGGTAATGAAGGCTTGCTGCTTGTATTTTTTCGTGTGTTTATTGTCTTATAATCTTTGCTGAAGCGTGTTTTGTAGAAACATTGAAGAGGCTTTCCTTTCCCTGCTCTGATTTCTCTTATGTCCAGCCAAGAAACTTTCTCATTATTTTTGCTTACTGTAGAGGTTTTCAAAAAATTTTGGAAGATTTTTGAAATCAATCATGTCTGGTGTATCCATTTCTGTCACTTTAAAAGAACTGCCTTTCTTATCAGCCGTTTGAATTCTGGTTGCCCATTGTCCAGGTACATACTAGGTCCACTTTTTAGGACAAGCTTTCTTTGTTTAATTAATGGAAACGGTCTCTTTTATTCTGGTTATGACCAGTACTAAAAATTTATGTGTAATGCTTGAAATATTTCAAGCAAAAACTGCATACATGTATAAAGCAATAATGTGTTTATTTTTTGTTGTCGTTTACAGTTGTCGGAGTTAAAGGCAACCATCTCGCCTTTGCATTCATTTTGTAAAAAATGAAAACACATGAACCGATTACATTCTTTGCTACCTCCCTCATGTGAAACTTACTAATGTCTTGTACTCCTCCCGATATCGTAAACTGTAAAATTCAGAACTTACAGCCGCCATTTATAATATAATATATAACAGAAACGTTATCACAAGGTAGGACTGCCTGCAAATCATAGTATGCTGTGATACACTTATTTTCCTTTGCAAACGCTACATGTTCGGCTTTTTCTTCTCTGCTTAATTTAACTTCTTTTTGATGATTTTTATACTCAAATTGTAGAAATTCTTTTTCTCATGAATTTTTGCATTTCTCACAGAATAAACACTGCTTTTTTCTAGGGACAAAAAGCTAATATAAATTCTGTCAAGAAAATGTTGCTGTAGGCTGAGCAATTTCTATATCTCCTCGCTTGTTCCTGGCATTCCTTTACATAATTTCTGTGTAGATCTGCTAAAGTTATTCCACCACTAACATGTTTTCTACTTGTTTGTTTGCGCATGTAATGTGACTCAATTCGTGGTATAGAATTAATATGTTTTCGAACATATTATATATTAAGTCTGGACTCTAGTGTTGGTTGGTTATTGTGTTTGTCAATTTCATCTATGACGATTCCATCTATTGTCTTCTTGATAATATTCCTTATAGATAATATTCCTTTGTCTCCTTTTTTTAATGTATCTATGAAGAATTTTTTTACAAACAAGGTTTATTTCTCCATCTGCTTTAAAGTGGTACTTATCATTTACATTTCTTGTAGTGCCTTCTATAACTCTCTGATACTGAGGTCTCGATCTGTTCATACAGGTAGATATATATTATCATTGTTTGTTAATCTATACAAGGTTCCAAAACGTCTTAAAAATATGATCATGTTGGTCATCTTGAATTTGCTTACATTTATAATGGCAATTCCCTTGGCAATCTTTTCTCATTATCATTTCTTGTACATTGTTACCATTCCAGTCTACGTATGTCTCACATTATTCCTTGTCACCTTGGCTGTATTTCTCTTCTATTCATGTTCCCTTACTTTTCGTTTTTGTCCTCTTGTCTTCTGTTCATATGGTACTTTGTTATGTAACACTTGAAGCAAGGCTGTTTCAGAAATTTTATATATTATAAGGTTACCTCATTTCTTTCATTTAATTTCTCCTGAATCAGTAATGTTCTCTTTGAAAATATTCTGCAAAACTCAACACAGTCCAACAAAATAATCTTGAACTTTTTCATATGTTATACTAATTAAATGTGAAAGCTATAGAAACAGGCAGGAAAGGGAACAAGTGCTGCCAGCTTAAGAAACTTAAACTATGCTACTCTCAGATATGACCACAATTTTGCAGTTATGCCCACCTTCATTTAAAACCTTCCTAAATATAGTTTATTATTTTAATACAATACAGCCATAAGTGATAATGTGCACTTATGGCCCTCTTGCATTCAGTGTGCGATATGCCGTTATCTGCAGTAGTAGATCTTTCACTGCTCCTGTTTTCATCAATGATCTAACGTTCCAAGATCTATCGCGTAGTCAAATTTCTTGCGCCTTAGTCATTGCCGTTTAATCCCATTCATATTACGAGGCTTGATGATTGGTTCCTAATCATATTGGTGTTATGGGGAGAGGTTGATAGCCCTTTGCTCAACCCCTAATCTGGAGGGCCGGGTCATTTATATTCAGGATTTCCATCCCCTAGGCCAGTTGCTTTCACCAAAGCTTCGAGCCTGGTATACCCTGATTTTCTGTCGGGGTTTACACCCTTAGCCTTTAAAGATCGGTGGTTTGTATACTTCCCCGGTATTCGTGGGATTCACATGAAAGGTTCCTAAAATAATTCCGAGGTTGAATGATCCCTTAAAAACCCTAGTCCAGAATAAAGTCATCTTCACAAGGTGAGAGAAAGAGGCACTACGTTGGTGTAAATGAAGAGAGGTTTTTAGCGCCGTCAGCCCGCACGGCTGCGGTGAAAAAATACATGAACGTTCAAAGGAAAGAGCGGGAGTCCAGGAAATTATGCCCTTTTTAATTGAAAAGTCAATAACGTATTGTAGTGGATTGCCTGTCGTGGCTATTAAGAATACTGCTAATAGCTTAGTGGTCCATAGTTATGAATTACGAAAAACTATATATGTGTTGCTACATTTCTTAACAACACATATCCTGCCAGATGTATGCCGCTAGCCACGCTTCTGTAAGCAGTAACTAACAGTATTCTAGAGCTATTGAATTTGACAAATTGCTGCGTATGTTTACCAGATTCTGTATAGCGAGCAGAAGATCTGCAGGATCTAGTCGAGAAGCTACCATCTCTATTATTCATGTTTGGAGACTTGAACGTCCATGTTCCCATTTGGGGTTGTTACAGGACAAACAACGTTGGATTACGAACTGAAGATCAACTGCTAAACAGAAGCCCGATCACACATTTTAATGTTAGAAATGCCACTTTCTCGGGATGCCTGGTGCCTTGTAAGTGTATTTTAGTTCTGTGTTAAATAACTTCCTGTCTAAGTAACGACATTTGTCTCTCTCTGCCTGAGGCATAGTATAGGCCCTAAACCTCGCCGATGGCTTCCTCTAGTGTTTCTCTCGCCCTTTAAAAATACTTTTCAAACTTTAGTCAGTTTTACTAAAATTATCTGCGTATCATTTGTAGTAAAAGCTTTACAAAACTGTTTTGCACTACTCCTGTTATTGTGTTGTTATCAGTATTAGTAAAAATTATTTTATCGAATAGAAATTTATAGTATTTTAAATTGATCTGTAACTACACTTATGTATGTTTTATTAAGATAGCTTACGACAAGTCTACTAAGGTTGTAAAGCAATAGTTAAAATAAACGCTTCAATTATGATATTCAGGGAAATATGAGTTGCAGAGAGCAGAAAGTTTTTAGCCCAAGGCACAAAAGATTTCTTTTTAAAACAGCCTTAATAAGAGCTGAGAAATACAAGACAATTATCAGTATAAAACCAATGTGTAAATAAAAATTGAGATACACTAACAAATGTCACTATAGCATTATATGTTTATTATAATAATGTAATCAAATCTTCTCCAATAGTTACAAAAATTATTTATTTATGTAGGACAGTTAATAGTATTAAACTACCTTTTAAACATAAGTGAGTGTTTGTGAGATGGTAAAATTTGAAAAGAATAAACTATAACATAATTTAGTTTGATAACGGTATATAAAAATAATTTTTTATAATCTGTAATAGACTTACTGAATAGTACGTAATTCTACATATAAGAACTTGCAACTACTCTCTATTTGGTTACAAGTGAATTTTATTTTTATATAAGACTACATTTAAATATATGGTTCAATATAACGTTTGAGTAATTCTATGTCTACCGTCAGAGAAACAAACTACGCTGTGTCAGATTGTCGAAAGCGACTGAATGTGGTCGTTAAGAGACATTTGCTGACTGGAGAATTCGAGTCCCTTGGGAGCGGGAAGTTGCTGTTTCAACCCCATCTGTGCACGGTCAGTCCCACGTCACTTTTTTCATGTGTATTTTAAATTACGTTCAAAGCAGCAGGGAAAGGAAATTTACTTATGTTAAAAAACATGGAAATCTAATGTCTGTTAAAACCAAGACAACCTAAATAAGAAACGGGTTAGGAAAATTACCCTGATCGAATGGTCGCGCGACACTTGGTAGCACATTTGATTAATACTTGAATTTATTAAATAAACACATGATACAGTTCTACAGATACTTTGTATTGTTCTGACAATTGATTCGCCAATTCTCTACAAGTTTCAAAATTCTACACAGTTCAAATCTAACCTCTGAAGCTGCCGTAACTGGTGAAACAATTGTCAGGAAAATAAAAAAGTATTTGTAGAAATATACTAAGTGACTATTTATTAAGTTAAATTGTTAGGAAAATTAGAGACGTTCAGAAAAAATTATTTTATTTTTGATTATACGATTCTGTGTGGGCGTGTGGGTGTGTGTGGAGATAGGAATTTATGTTGTTCTACTTTGTTTGCTATTACATGCAATAAATTAAATATGAACATCTGTTTGTTTATCTGTTTAACAATAAGATATTCAACATGTTCTTTGCAGCATGTTCAAATTTGAAGGACTAGCACATATAATAATGATTATAAAGGCAACAATGATTTTCCTGGATAACACAACACAAAATTAATTTTTGTAATGTGTAAACATTTTTCACTATAAACATCACAGAATACTGTCTTGTGAAATTGTGTCTCCTGAAAATAGCAAATTGATTTAATGTACTTGTCAGTATTTCACGCAGAGTAGCCTATTATTAATTTGTGAAATAGTATAGTTGTTCAGTAGCATTCCCACTTGTGGTGTACATGACATGTACATGTAAAAGTATTTTCTGTATAATCCTGGATATGTTTGGTAGCTTCAATGTTGAGACAAGAGAAAATAAAACGAAAAAATATTTTAAAAACGTACCAGTATTTTATATCTTATCATTGATTCGACTGTAGTGTAGCTGAAAGCTCTCTGAGGAACGCCATATACCAACTGTATGCTTTACTATTATAGCTTACTGAGATATGCCTTCCTTGTTTTATACGAGTTCACTGCTATAAAGTGTAAGGACGATAACATTTTTATGATTCAGGATAGTTTATTAATACTTTTGTTACATCATAAGTGGTTGTATTCTAACAAAAATAACGCTTATTCTATAAGTGTGAATACTTATAGAAATTCAAAATTTGTATGATTTATATTAGAACAATATGTAATCTGATTCACTTAATATAATATGTACACTCCCAACTTGATTTAAAAGAAAAACAGTAACAATTTTAAGTTAGTATTATATACAAATTTTGTTCTTCAATATTGTTTACTTTAAAATATTTGTTCTTTAAATTTGTCCTTTATTATACAGCAATTTTATGAGTTGCAAAGTTGACAAAGAAACACAGATCTTTTGCTTACCTCCTGACAGCCAATTACTTTTGTTTTTCTGCTGTAAACCTGGTATTAATAGAAGGATAAAACTTAGCTGTTTTGATTTATACAATGATCAGTACTGAATACAGAACTGTCACCGAAAACAAGTTCATTGTGATAAGTTTTAGAAATTAATGTCTCGTATTGATGAAAAATTTCGAATAATCCCGCATCAAGACTCGTGGAATCCTGATTGCAAATCCCTAGTTTATGAAATGTTTCACGCAAACTTATAATCAATATTATTTTCCCAAAAGTCGTAACGCACATGACCTCAGAAAGACACCATTTAACTTTACTAAAATGAAAGAAAGATTATTCATTCTTGAAAGAAGTATCTAAACAAACCAATAAATTACTGTTTACAGCCAAAATTTTATATTCTTTCGTTAACGCCTCGTACTCGAATGTAAAAATGAGTACATATAACGACTTCTTCTCAATTATTTGTTCCCAATATTAGTGTAGCTAATGAGTAGTCAAATTCGTTTTCAGTTACACGTTTACATAAGACTACAAAAATTTACAAGATGAAATAATAAAAAAAATCTTTTTTATGTGGTAGCTATCAAGTTTATTAGGATTATTTACGTTATAATTTGTTCTAGTACTTTTACATGATTCTTTTGGAGTTTAATTTTAAATAGTGTGCGATTGAGTGAAATTATCAATGTACCTAAAATGGGAATACCATAAAATTCCATCTTAATATGAAACATTTATTTTGAATCCGAAAATATATGTTAAGCTGAGGAATTAGATAGTACCGCATCGCTGAGTGACTATGTGACGCCTTACACGTATAGTTGAGGGGCAGAATAACGTAACGCTCTGGATCATTCGAGATACCCCTTCCAAAAGTGCAAGAATCGTCTTTTCGTAAATCTGGTTTGCTGTGCGTTTTATTGTACTATACTTTTATTACTCTACGGACACAGAAAACGTGTTCTAAAACATATATTCACCGTTTTCATAACATGTAACCCCTCTTTAAAAATTTTTTTTATACTTTATAAAATTTCCTTAAAAATTTTTTTTTTTTTTTTAAGAGGGGCCACTAGATTTTTAAAACTAGGCAGAAGGCCTAGAGAAGCAAAAATGCGCTGGGTCCAGTGAGACGGGACTTGCAATTAAACTCTCTGGTAATCAACAATAACAGCCTTTATTATGTGAAGTTACATGCAGCACAATTCCAAAAACCCCGTAATCCCCATAACGTCCAAAATCACATAATTATACATGTATATATCTCCTGTTTATACACATTAACATAAAACATAAGTTTGACATAACATATGTATTTAGGTATATATATTCTCCTCAATCTGAAATGATCATGATCATAAGGTAACAATTTTTTCTGTTTATATCTCGACATTATAAAAAGGTACCCTTGTATATATAATTATCACTCTACCCCAAACACATAACAACAAATAATATCACAATTAATTTCACCCAATCACAGTTACAACTCAACACGCCATACTATTCAAAAGCCTCACGGACCGCTGGTATATTATACTTTCATCACCCCGGATATGTAAATATGAAATAACTGGAACCCACCATTATCTATCAAACTAAATGGAAACTAATGTCATCAACAACCGCAACCCCTTTTACATTTTTATAATGTCAGCAGACAGACTAAGGACAGTAACAATTCTATGTCAGATACAAATATACATTATAACTTGAGAAAACATTTGTAATGGCTGGTAATTAAAAAAATATAATGATAAGTAAAGCTTGCTATAATGATAGGCAAAATGTGAAACTAGTTGATCTATATAATGCACAGAACCTTTCTAAAAATCTGTCATAAGAATGTTAAAGTTTAGAAATTATTCATTTATTGAATTATATATTATTCATTATTTAACCATAACGATTTGATAATAACCAAAATTAACAAAACAGGCTTAGCATATAATGGCCAGAAAATCTAAGTTACAAAAATATAAATACCGCCTGTATATTTCATTCCATGTAAAATTTGATAATCTCAAAATATTAAATATATATAGGCCTTAAAGAAATAAAAAATTAATTTCAGCCATCTGTGCATATATAAAATAAAAAACATGCTGTATAATTGCGGCCAACGCCGTAGCTAGAAAAAATTTTCGGGGGGGGGGGGGGTTTGGTTACCGAGAGGTTTAGGGAGTATGGATATTCTTCTAGGAGTAGGAGTCATACCTCCCAGATGCCCAGGAGTTTCCACTGGAAATAGGTATATTATTAAAAAAATACAGCAAACTCTCGATTATCTAGGCTAATCACCGGACAAATGCGCACGGATAGCTAAAAACACGGATAATGCGAGTTTGTGCTTTTTAATGCACAACGAAACTTTTAATAATAGGGAACATACAATACTGTTTGAAAATGCAATAATGTCAAACATTTAACACATTCAATTATCACTGTTAGCAATAAGGTAAGCCGAAATAAAAATTGTTTACGTCTATTGTTGGTAAAACACTTGAGGTACAAAAACTATACAAGACATCAATTCTGCCATGACTGTTATCACAGAACAGCAACAAAGAACTGCTATACAGTACATTGTTTGGTGTTTAATTCTTGAACAAAGCAGCCGCCAGGTCACTTACAGACGAGAGAGCGCTCGAATTCCAAGCGCGCAGTTCACATTATTCAAAATGCCGTGACGAAAATGAAGGAAATAAAATAATACAATAAACCTCGGGGATGCATAGATAACCAACAAACCGGATAATCAGCACACGGATAATTGTGTTTGGTGTACGTCTTTCGTGTTTTTAGCAAAAACATTAATTTTATTTGCAGAGTATAGGCTACTGTTCAAAGGTTTATATTAAATTTGTTACCGCAGTGGCATTAATACATTGCAACAGTCTCAGATCTTCAAAGAGACAAACTTATAAAACAAAGTCCAATCTTCTATCTTTTTTCGATGCAAATTTATTTATGACTTCATCTGTTGAAATGTCCCTGTTTCTGTGCATGGACATCAACGCTAATCCACTGAGGCGACTCTGTCCACAAGAGTTTCTCAAGTAGGTCTTCAGTCTTCTTAATGTGGAAAAGGTACGTTCAGGTGTACAAGTGGTAACTGGCAAAGTGGAGAATATATTTAACAGAATGAAGATATTCGGGTAAACTCCTCGTTACATCCTCGTTAAAGCTTCGATAGCACAGGATGGGCGGTCAGTCTCATCCTTCTTCTCCCAAAAAATTCTCCATAGGTCAAACTCTGATTGTAACAGATCCAAATTAACTTTGTTTTGGTACAACTTCAACCTTTCAGTGTCTAAAAAAGTAGTAGGCTTACAGCAAATGGTAAAAGAGAGTTTAAATTTGCAAATACTTCTTTGTGATCAAGAAATCTTATTTTTAGCTGATTGTTAAAATCATCGAGAAGTGGAATGGCCATAGAGATGCGAAAATACTTTTCTGGGTCTTCCGTTTGTATGTTACAACGGTTACGTTGTGATGGAGTTAAACGGGGAAGCGTGATTTCTCCGCCAACATCAGGTAGTAAGGATTTTGCAGACTTGTATATAATGGAGAATTCACACTCAATATTCATGGGAATATTCTGAAAGAGGTCAACAATATTTTGAACGTGATCAGTTGCTGATTTCAAATCACAGAGAGGTGACTGCAATACCTTACACAAAGTCAAGGTATAAGAAAACACTTTGGCTAAGAAACAGAGACTAAGAACAAACTCTCCATTAAGCAGAGCAGTTACTAAAGATGAGGTATTCATGTCTGGATCATCGCTTAAATCTTCTAACGTGGTGAGAATGTGTTTGAAAAGGTTCTTGAATTTCAAAAGACTGCTATGATTTTCAACCCATCTGGTCTCGTACTTGGATGTGAAAGTTTTTCACTGGGAGTCAGATTTATTTGATTGCAATACACTCATTCTTTTAGGAGAGCTCTTCAAAAAAGTGATCGTAGTCTTAACTGTACCAACACAGTTTCTTACACTTTGTAAATTGCACGAGTGGCATAAAGCTAGATTTAACGAGTGGGAACAGCAATGGACATACAGAGCTTCTGGATAATCTTTTCTGATTAGTGAATGATCCTTTCATCACAGAGGCACCATCATAGCCTTGCCCAACTATCATTTTGCAATCCAAACCAAGATCTTCCAAATATGAAGTTTTATTCCTAGCTATATCTTGTCCGGTAGTATGATGAAGACGAACAAAGCCTAAGAAATCCTTTTTTGACACATAATAATTATCTTCTTTTTTTGTATATCGTACACAGAGAGATAGCTGTTCATGTCCAGCAATGTCTGCAGTTTCATCTACTAAAATGGAGAACATATTGGCTTCAGTTATATCATTGACAATTTGCTTCTGAATAATTTCTCCACATATCTGAATAAGATCGTTCTGGACTGTTGGACTCATTTAAAGACATACTCTCTGTGTGATTGATCAATTTTCGGTCACCACATAGTATTCTCATCCTTAATAAAGCCCTAAAATTGCCATCATTATGAAAAGGCTCTTCATCTTTTAACGATATGGGTCCTAAATCTTTAGTTCCCCTGAGAGCAAGTTCTTGTCGACCACAAAACTTGATAGTTTCAACTATGGAAAATAACTTGTCTCGATTTTCTTTTACCTGTTTCTTCCTTGTTGAATCAATGATGTTTCTTATGTCACGGTTAGGCTCTTTGGAGACACTTAAGAAGTTGCTCCCTGAAATCATTGTTTCTTTATGGTATGTATTGGATTCATGACTTTTAAATAATTCTAAAGCATCTTTCCAATTTTAATAGGGTTTTTTCACTAACGATTTTAATTTCTGATTACCACCTTTACCAGCTGTATCTTTTGAAAATAGCACACAATATTTACACAGAGCCCCGTCAGTTTTTGTGTAGGCAAGCCAGGGAAAACGATGTAGACACTGTCTTTGAAATCTTAGATTTCTTTTCCCACTAGGTGGGAATTCAAATTCCATTTTAGGAACCCATGGATTTTTCAGAACATTTAGTTTGGTTTCCCGATCAATTTTATCACCGGGAGTGTGCACATATTTTCCTACGTCAACATTATACCAATCATCATGCTCAGGATTTGTTTGTGAATTTACAGTAGGATAAAAGTCGAATTCTGATATTACTTTTTCATTTACAGTAGAAGTACTTGCAACAGGCTCTGCAGGTTCTTTGGGCTCTATGTCACTGGTTTTCTTAGCCTTGGCGAGAAAGTTCTTTATCGACAGTTGTGAGCCTGGACGTTTAGCCATTATAGTTTAACGTCTCCTAAAAATAAATAAAAGAAACTAGAAAAAATAATTTCGCATGGTAGAGAGCATTGTTGAAAATGATTGCATAGTATTTGTATTCCACGAAGGTGTAAAAGTTGTTTTTTATATCGACGGTGTTTTGGTAAAAGGCTGTAACCCTTATATTTTTGCTGTCATTATCTGACATTACTGACTTTTATTCTAATTCCATACACTCCCATTATGTAAAACTTTCCATACTGCATTACTCTATGTTTGAAGCATTATTATCGTTATAAAAGCAATTATATTTTTTTTATAAAAGTTTAATAAGGTACCTTATTGTCTTGTATGGTGTCAATAGTGAGGCTTACAGCATTATTGCCCGGAAACCTGGTTTAACTGTGTGTAGTTTCGGTTAAGAAAAAGGCATCAAGTGGGTTACATCTAAGGAGTGCTGCCTATGTACTGATTAGTAAAATGCTGTAACCCACATTTTTCACCTTAAATGTAATTTCTAAACATTTGAAGTACACTTTATGTATGAAATAACATAACAAATGTGTGTAATAGAACCGTAGGCAATAACCTGAAAAGTTTCAAATATTATGTTCACTATGCTTTTTGTCTCTCCTGAAAAATAAATTTTATAATTTAGGGTTACAGCATTTTACCAAAACACAGTCGATATATTTTGCATGTCACAACTCGCCACTGCTTAAGAGTGTAATCAATTAAATAAATTAACTATATTTCCGGGATCAAAAATCCTATCAATAAGATTCTTAATTAAATTAACCATTCAAGAACGTTTTTTTATATAATTACAAATCTTTATAACCTACGGAGTAAATTCGTAAAGTTAATAGTCATAACTCCAGTTCTAATTAAATATAATACAAAAAATATAATACTAGGCCTATACATTGATATCTCAAGCACAACTGTATGATATGTAGACTAGACATATAATGGAAAGACTCGTCCCAGAAACACAAAATAACTGAATTATTGCACAGTTCCTTTTTTATAAGAGCATTTTTCATTATATTTTTATTTACGTTTGTTTTTATCCTAAAAAATTTCTATTTTTACCTCAACATTTCGGGGGAGGGTTCTAATCCCCTAACCCCCCCCCGCTGGCTACGGCCTTGCTTG
The DNA here is from genome assembly GCA_034769895.1 of Magicicada septendecula. NCBI lineage: Eukaryota > Metazoa > Arthropoda > Insecta > Hemiptera > Cicadidae > Magicicada > Magicicada septendecula. The sequence goes on along the minus strand of JAWRYS010001185.1, from coordinate 259,715 downwards.
CGGCTATAGGAGTTTACCAGAGCAGGCCTGACCTGACAAAATATGACACGTAGAAAACCTGCATGAAATGGCACCAACAGGTGCCTACCTTGTGAACAGAAAACCCATTTATAAAATAACACCCGGAAACAGAATAAAAACAAAACCCCCAGCCCTTGCATACAGGAAAAATAATTAAATATGAAACCCCAGTAATAAACTAAGAAAGATATCCGACCCAGCCGGTTCGGAATCAAGAAAATCATACCTTTGTACTTAATTTAGAAAAAATTTTCCCTTACAAATTTTGCACCCATAATACCTACGAAAACAGCTCTGGTACCCTCCCACAGTGCAGCTCACAATTGCGGTGGTTGTACTGTATTATCAAGAATAATTTACATAGAAATTTTCTTGCCGACACACCCTCGATTTAACCATCTCGCTGAATAAAGTAAACTGTTATCGCACAAACACCTCACATGGGATGTTCCGCGGGCCAGGATAAAAATAAAAAAGAGTTTATATCACCTCATATGAAGCGGCGGTTTCACATTGTTGGCGGCAGCTAGCCCCTCCTCGGTCACAGACGAAGTTTTTTGTGGTTCATAGCTGGTGAAGGTGGCAGTACACCAAGCTGTGGCCAGATCTCCATTCTAGGGCGAGAACCCTAAATATTCAAAATGATTAATGTACTGTCCACTAATGCTAGCACACTTGTCATGTATACTAAACACCCGAACTAGCGTTCCCAACCAACTCAAATTAATGCATAAAATAATTTTAAATTTGTATTTGATTTATATGTTACTAAATGATCATCATTAACTCATAACCAGGCACAGTAATGAGGAATGCATACCGGCTCTCACCAGCCGCAACATAACCTGACATGCTCCAGCCCCCTGGCCACGTGGCGTTACATTCAATCACAAATTTTGCAGATAACGAATATATTAAAGGCTCCTCAGCTACAGATAATTAATAGATACACAGTACTTCATCTAGGGCGGTCTTAAAATTTACACTTAAATGATTTACTTAAAGAATGTTCACACTTCCGGGCACACGTGCGTGTTCATACATAGCTAACAAGATACAGTTCTCACTAACTTACTTAATTCTGTACCGTCTTTATACAAGGCTGAATGAACAATAGTTAATACAATTACAGGCGGTATTCAAACAAAATAACATTAATTAAATATCTCCTAATACTCACACACATCTGATCGACACCATGTGCCTTGTAATATTCGCATCTGGATTGAATAAGCTTTGAATTTAAATTTTCTTACTACCAAATTATTGTGTATATTTATACAATGCACTTACCGGTGAGTCTTAAGCAATTAGCCTGCCATAAAGATGAGGAAGACTACACACAAAAAGGACTGCTACCGAGGAAAGACGGCTGAGCTGTTTATTCAGTGAGAGCGTTGGAGAGACTGGCTCTCGCAATGTCCGGAAACGCAACTCGAGCCTGGCCGCTAGGTCGCGCTCACAGTCGAAACCGTGCCACCGAAATCTCGCTTGCCAACTAATACTTCGACACTTATCCGAAACCGAAAACTAGGATTGCATTTCCTCGAACGCCGGATTGCGCAAACTCTGGCACAAACATAATTTTAAACAAATGTGCTATTCATCTCCAATTCCTTACAGGTAAAGGTGTCAGTCTGCAGACTTACAAGTAACAGTGTTCATGAAAAAAACTCAAGCATAACGGAACCCCGGGATTTAGATAATTTTATTTAATCTGTTTGTGCCTGAATGTTAAATTGAACCATAAGTATCGTAGCGTTACTTTCTGTTGAGTAACTTGCTACTTTAATTCTGTATAATGCAATAATGATGCCTTATAGCATCCAAAATTAATCCTGTTTGGAATTAAGAAATTTATTTTTTCTACATATATCTAGTAAAGATATACCCTGATATTGTCAGTCTGTGTGTAAAAATGAACTGTCCTTCTTAAATTTTGGAACTAGTTCTTTAGTTATTGTATGAATACTTGGACATGTTTTCCTACATACCTTATAATTCCACTAGTCATAAAGATTTTACACACCCATTAACTTAAGAATTTTTAAATAACTCACACAATTAAAGAAAACGAGCAGCAGCCAACTAGACAGGTGTTTCATTAATACGTAGGGCTAAGATATGATTCTTTTGTTGTCATCACTGTTTGCTGCAGAAATCCCACAAGTAAGTGACCTAGGTTGTCTTATTTTATTTTTGACTTAATAATACGAGTTTATGTAGATAAAAAAAAATAAAACGTTGCGAATGGCCAAAATTGTGACTTGTGATTTATGAAACAAGCAATTCAAAAGAGTCAAAGACTGATTCTAGGAAATGACTTTTTTAAATTACGTCTATAGCAAAATTAAAACATTGAGAATATTAAAAACATACTTTATTTTATTTGTATGGTTTTATAGAACAAGAATAGATGAAATAAGACTATATTAGACCAAATTACTAACTCTTAGTTAGTAAATCAATGAGAGACATTTATATCTGAACAATGTTTACCAAATTATATATTCTATCAACACTCAACCAATAAGATTGTTAATTCCCTAAGATCCGCGATTATTCTAATAAAGCTATTTAGACTTACATTTTGTAGTGACAACGGTAACCAGTCATCTGTTTATGTAATGGGAAACTATAGCACGTTGCTAACAAACAGCGCTCACTGCGGGGTCAGATAACCAATCCCTTGTGATAATGCTTGTGAGCGCAGACGTGTACTTTTGCTACCCTGTATGTACTTTACACAGCACGAATAAACAGTGCACAATTTCAGTTATTGTAGTCTGACTACGAGCGAATCTGCTTGTTGTGTAGCCCAACGACTAATTCTGTAGTTACCTCAAACAATGTTGATAGCTCTCTAAATACGGCGTCTAGTTAATTTACCTGTATTATCATCTACATGGTAAATAAAAATGTGAAAGCATAGTGGTTTGTCTTAAAAAGAAAAAGATTCTCGGTAAATAATACAATTTATTTTTTACAAATTGCATTTATTTTCAAGAAATCTATTTACCTAGATATAGAAAGATTATACCTATCACTCTGATTATTCTTCGTATGCACTGAACTTACATTTGTAACAAATGCATATCAGAATAGTGTCTAGGACAGTTTCGGGAACGCATTAGAGTTATGTAACAGTACCCTGTATACCAGGCTGAAAAAATGTAATTTTTGAGATATATCTTCTCGCACATGGTCTCAGAAGAAATACATACCATTTTACATTAAATTACAAAATGTGTTGTAGATGCAGAACAACTAATTTAAATGTAAAGATTATAATTTTCAATGTCGGCAGATGATTGAGTTGAATTAATTTTGCACTTATATACTGATGGGATAATTAACAGCTCATTTCTATTAGAAGCTTTTTGGTGACGTACAAACTTATTTATGAAATATGTGGTAATATTCAGAACTGTCCTTATATTTACGTCAGGTGGTTTGCGGAAACCAAAATTGATTTTATGTGATCTGTAAACTGAAATTTCGATGATACGTGAACAACAGAATAGTCAGTTTGGACAATTACCATCGTAATAATTTATCATGCAACGTTTCGTCCCCTGTGGTCGTCTTCAGGTGTAAGGTAACCTAGTAAAATAAATAAATACTTAAGCCTATCTGAGATTCGTTCACTAACAAGCGTAAACCATCAACAGACAATTAATAAACCTTCACTAACTACGAAGTTAAATCCAACTATACAAAAAGTATATAAAAACTGCTGCTTACCCTCCAAGTCCACTGGACAGATCAGGGAGTAAGTTATTTTTTTTGTAAACTTACGTCAGTGTGTCGATGCTTCCCTGTTCCGGCCAACGGATTTAGAGGGTAAGTAACGGTTCATTTTTATATTGTTTTTTTTTTACACTTGAGTTTAATTTTGTTGGTAGTGATGGTTTATTAATTTTCTGTTGACGTTTACGCTTGTTAGTGAACCTCGGGTACGCTTAAATTTGTGTTTAACTGACTGGGTTAACTTACACCTGAAGACGACCACAGATTGTTTAGTGGTTGAAAAGTTGTGTGATAAATTATTACGATGGTAATTGTCCGACCTAACCTTTCTGTTAATACTTGCTTATAACATTACCTGGACTAATGAAATAAGCGGTATGAAGCGTCAATAATTTTATGAATCTAAGTAACACAGACGAACATGTTATGAGAATGGAGGATGGCAGGAACCCCAAAAGGGTTCTGCTGGGTGCATGGGAGGGAACGAGTCCTAGAGGCAGACCGAGGAAGAGGTGGGAAGATGGCGTTGGAGAGGACGCGAGGGACATGGGGATAAGAAACTGGAGGAGGGCTGCAATGGATAGAGTAGATTGGAGGCGGAGATTGGTGGAGGCCAGGGCCCGACGTCGGCTGTAGCGCCATAGGAGGAGGAGGAAAGTGACATAGAAATACGCACGTGATTAGTAAATATATATTCAAATCGCACAAATATTAAACATATGGATATATTTATGATTCCTTTTTTCCTACGTTTGACGGCACAAAGACATTAAAAAGAAAAAAAAAGCAATATCTTTAATTAAGACCATTTAATTACTGTTGCATTAGAAAATCAAACAGAAGAGTTTGTGTAGCTCTATGAATATTACTCCAAGAACATACATTTCGTACAGTGAAGTGTCCTGAGGAAGAAGTATAGTGAATATACAATGAATAAACTAAGGAAGAAGAAGTATGCTTTGAAATTTTGTAATCGGTTTGAAATCTTCCCAATTTAAGCTTTTACCATATTATGAATTATCTTATCTAAAAATGTTATATGTGCTTCAAATCTTAAACTGCTTTTAAGTTAGAGGGCTTCAGATTAGGCATAGCGACAAGTTTTTATCGATATTAGTAAAACTTCTGGAACACCAACTATAAAATACTAAAATTAATCTGTTACCTAAAGTGGATATGTTTATTATGTGGTTTTTATTACCGTAAAAGTATAATATAATAATGAAATAACACTATGACATGGTACAGACACATAAATTTATGTCTTGGTTTTCTCCAGTATCAACCAGTATTTTAAAACTAAAGGCTAAGACTGTCCTGCAGTAGATATGAAAAAATGATTTGCGGCAGTGTTTAAACACGACGTGTAAGCAACATCAGTAAAAGAGGAATTTTATATTCGTAGTTTATTGTTTTGGTATCAATAACATAATATTTAGAAGAGAAAAATGTTGAGAAAGTCAAAATGAATTCTGTGAATTCTGAATGTGAACTACGAATATAATGCCTTAGGTGTAGATATTGTGAGACGACGAAATACTCAGGCGGCCATGGCAGTTGATTAAAAACGTGATGACTTATCAGTTAACAGCTTCTGCGTAAACAAAAAACTGAATTCTTTTCTCATCAAGTAGAACATTATGGTGTAAACAAGATTGAGTCTATATGTAAAGAAATTTCTGTCACTTGTGGGGAAATGTTTGTTGTATTCATTTACGTTACAAGTAACCATGGTTGCCACGGAGGACGCTACAATCTAGCGTTATTAACCAATGATTTCACAGTGATAATGATGGATATTTAACGAGTATTATGAGCGTGATTATATATTACATTGCAGTCTAATAAATTTATTAATTCGTATGTTCCTTTTATTTATACACAGTGCGTAACATATTTCTCAACTTTGATAGGAGCATTGTATTAAGATTCTAAAGTCTCATAAATATTAAACAAATTTTAAGTGTCAAATTTTTTATACTTTACTAATATATTAATTTTTATTTAACTCCGTACTTAATTTACAATACTCAGTCGGATGGAATAATGAAATCTAATAGGTGTGACATAATGTGTGCAAGGCTATAGCTAGCGCCAAACAAAGCTAAAAAAAAGCATCATTTCTATTATTATGTTTGCAAATGAAGTTTTATAAATATGGAATACAAGAAAAACTGAGTATTACGTCTTCCCCCTTTCGCCCTATATTTGTTCCAATTCGAATATATAAGAAAAAAATTATGACTAAAAGTGACAGGAAAGGGTAAAAATATTTTATTTTGACAGGATTTTAATATAAAATTACACGATTTAACTGACAGTAAAGAGACGGGACGTTATAGTTAATTAAGTTGTCCTGTACTCAAGGGACCACACCCTGTCGTTAGATTTTATTTCCTTACGCTTTACAAAACTTCTCTCTAGCTATGCACTGTATGTACATGCGTGCTTGCGAGCGCGTATATGTGTTTGAGTGTCCGATTTATATATAATCGTCCATTAATCAATTTCAAAAAACTCCCACACACAAAATAGCAAAAATAATAGCACAAAAACTAAAAAGTAACCATCTAACAAATAACCATCATAACATAAAAAATACATACGAATTAATAGACAAACTAAAAATAATAAATATAAATGAAAATACATTTTTCACATCATATGACATAACAAACATGTACACCAATATCCCAGTAGAAGAAACAATTGACATAATAATAAACAAACTTAAAGAACAAAATGAAAACAAACAATATATAACCGAAATAAAAAATAGTCTCCAAGTAATACTAAAACAAAATTACTTTGAATTTAATAGCAAAATTTATCAACAGAAAGAAGGTTTAGCAATGGGATCACCATTATCAAGCATAATAGCAGAAATATCCCTACAACACATAGACACCAAAATACAAAATATCATAAAAACACATGACCCAAATGGCATATGGATAAGATATGTAGATGATGGACTATATGTATCAAATAACAAAAACACAAATGCAGAGAACATACTGAAACAAATCAATAACAAACATCCCAAAATACAATTCACAGAAGAAAAAGAAAAACATAACAAAATCAACTATTTAGACATAACCATCACAAGATACAACAAACACATACAATATGCAATATATAGAAAACCAACTTCCACTAACATCATTATACCTAACCATTCTGACCACCCACCACAACATAAAATGGCAGCATTTTATTCGTTATTTAACAGAATGTACAAAATACCCCTAAACAAACAAGAAACTGACAAAGAAAGAAATATAATATACCAAATTGGTTATGAAAGTGGATACAATAAAAATACTATGATCAAAATAGAAAATAAAATCAAATACAAAATAAAAACTGAACAATTAAGAATTAATCAAACTGAACAACACATAAATAATAACAACAACAAAAAATGGGCCACATTCACATATATAAATAATAAAATGACAAAACTAACAAAACTATTTAAAAACACAGATATAAAAATAGCATACAAAACTAATAAAAATAAATTACAAAATCTAAGTAGCTCACACAACAAAGATAATACAACAACTAACGGTATATACAAAATTGAATGCCAAGATTGCAATAAATGTTATATAGGACAAACAAAAAAACAGCTGAAAAAACGTTATTTTGAACACCTAAATGCATACAAAAAACCAGAAATATATAAATCCAATTTAGCCACACATGCAATAAACACAGGACATGAATTCCCAGACATAACCAATGTAACACTAATAAAACATATACCACACAAAGGCACCGTAATGAACATATGGGAAAACTTACAAATATACAAACATAAAACAGAAAACAAACTAATACCTGAACAAATACAAATCAATACAAAACATGACACAATATTCAAAGCACTCAACATTGAAAAGACGCAAAAAACTAACACATACACCACAATCACACACAATAAAACCAACTTGAAATACCAGAAGCCAACAGGAAGCCACCATTATCAACCAACAACACATATGTACTTCACCAGACAAAAAAACCGGAAGGCTGAGGATGGGAACAAGATAGTACCCGAAACATGTTCCAAATAGAAAAATAACATCTTGAGGTAAATTTATAATAAATAATAAATATTAAATGTAATATATATATATATATATCCCTTTCCCTCGCCCCCTTCATCTCTCTCTTTATATGCATATATTTTTATATTTGTATTCTTGCAAAAGTGATAGTGACTGCGAATACGTTTGTTTGCACAAAAAGTGAATTAAATTCCGTTTCTAAATATTTAAAGCTTTTTTTTCCGATGATCAAACAGCAAATTAGCACCTAACAAAATAAAGAGATAACCTGCCTAAGCGCGCGCGCACACACACACACACACACAACTGACGTACAAACAAAAAAGGTACTGTGATTCATTAGAAAATTATGGAAGTCTTAAAACTTTTATATACTAAGTTAAATAAACAGCGTAAAGTCTAGTAAAACGACATTGAAAGAAGTATTATACTTTTACAATGATTCTAGTATACTATACTTTTATAGTGATTATTGCTGAGGTAAAAATTACTAAATATTTTTACTATTTCTGTTATGAAATTGCTAAACTGCTACAATTTTTGTTCAAACAAAGCTTTTCGTCATCTCTGACATCATCAGGTCTTGAACAACGACCTGATTATGTCAGAGATGACGAAAAGCTTTGTCTGAACAAAAATTGTAGCAGTTTAGCAATTTCATAAAATAAATAGTAAGGATGGCTGCTAATTCAAATAATATGAAGAATAAATATTGCTATTTTGTATTTATGACGATCAAATGGCACATTAATTTATAACCAAATACACAAATAAATTGCTTAAAAACAAACAAACACACACGCGCGCGCGCGCACACACAGAACAAACACACAAAATTTACAGATTTACTAGAAAGTTATCTATTTGATTGAATTAATAAATATGTGAAGATAGGTTCGTTATCTTAAACTGATTAGAAAATACAATAAACAAATCCTTCAAGACCAATATAAAACTGAAACAAGTATTGTAATTTTACAGGGATTTTCATATATAATTTCTTTAATAATTCAGTTAATTTGAATTTTTAAAATCTTAAAATATTTTCTATACAACCTAGGAAAACGCGTGTATTAAAAAAAAACTGTTTATTTACTTTTGTGTATTATTCAGACATTTACAAGTCTATGTTTTATTGTAAATAATTATAATGTATTATTATATTCACACATACATACATACATACATATTATTGTAAGTTCTGAGTGAGACATATTTTTTAATTTTTTAGAGTTATATGAATACAAAAAATTGTATGTGAATACAACAAATATTATTGCTAGTAGACATACAGATTGTAATACAGAGTTGGATGTATGTACACAAAGATAATTATAGGATAAACAGCACTGAGTCAACTTGTTACTAAGAGTAAGGAGTAGTTCAAAATTATTTGGTTTAGGTGATAAAGGAGTTCTTAAACAAATAAAAATAATATAAAAAATGTTATTTAGTGGCTCTAGTTAGTTACGATTATACTTGTATTATTGAATAAAAACAATTTTCTGAATACTGAATAATTTCTCAAAAGTGTCTATGAAACTGACCCAAAGGTTTTTTTCTTTTATTCTGTCGTATATGACAAACACTATGAGTTACTGTCGGAAGATGAGTAATTTTCTACCATATAGAAAGATGAGTAATGTTCGTGCATTTTTGCACTATAAAACAACACAAACATGTTTTGCACTATAAAACAACACAAACAACACAATACAAACAATGTATGCATTCGTCGTGTGGTAACTGCAAACGAAGTTACCCTCTCCAGCAGTAATATTTTATTTGATAAACACTTGTTAAAAATCACCTTGGAATAAAATTATGAAGGAGGAGAGCACACCAGTTTATTCACACTGGTTGATGTTGCCGTATGTAATATTAATATGTTATGTAAATGTACAGTAATTATATAAAATTTCCATTTTTAGACGAATATATTTACACAATTTTAACTTTATTGAATAGTTGTTATTTGAAAAAGGTCCTTATGATTAATGATAAAATGTTAATAACAAATTTTAAATATTTTCTATTCAGTTTTGTTACTTAGATTTGTGTGAGTAATGTGATTTACCAGCAACACTAAAGATTAGGGGTCACAAAGGTTCAAGATACTGTTGGAATTCCGTTTTCTAATAAACAGTCTAATGAATACCTAGCTGTATACAGACGTAAGTAGTTACCGTGTTCTGACGCAACCGATTCTTGTAACATAACAATACACGAGACCTTCCGCATTTAAACTAAATTTTGATTAAAGAAATAGACCACATTACTCACTTTATCTAACACTTAATACAATTACATATGATCTAATAGTTTCATGCTAAACTTCTAGTTAAGAAGTGAACTGAATTTGAATCGGTAGTCAGACTTCAACCTGATGTTTCCACACTAAACCAGTTACTTTAATATATCCGTTAGTTAACAAAATCTAGTCTTCTTTAAACCTAATATATTACATTACTACTAAAAACAGTATAATTAAAATTATGATACTTTAGTTAAGTATGTTTTGTTTATGTTTGTATATGTGTGTTTGCGTGATTGTAGGAGACAAATCTGTATGCTGAAGAAGGCACAGTCCAAAAAAATGTATATCCAGTAAAACATACAGGACTATATAGTTTTACGTTCCTTTGTAAATTCAAAAGCGCTTTCTTCCTTCGGCTTTGTAACAGAGAAATAAACGTGACAGAGACTAATGGATCGCACACTTTTGCAACTATAATTTTGTGCTGGATTTAGCAATAATAAAAGTATTTGAAGAGGAAAAAATAAGGATAGCACAAAATTTTGTAACTGAAAGTCTATAACGTTTTGTGCGACGGATTTCTTCATCAGTGGATATGTCAAATCGATGTGTGCAGAGAATCTAACGTGACGATTTGAGTTACAACCGCACGAGATAAAGATTGTACAGCAGGTAAATGAAAATGGATACAGCAGCGTTATTCATTCATTAAGAATCTCTGTGTTCCGCTTTTGGCAGTAATACAAGATAACAAAGCTACCTTAAGCTTCGATACGTTAATTCCATGTTATGGTTTTGTGAATAAATAAAATTGTCGTTACTGCTCCAGAGGATAATCCACGACAACTGGATCAACGGGAATTACACAGTCGGTAAGTCACAGTCACAGTAAATACTTCTGGTTGATAATTTTACGTGTGAGTGTTCGGCAAGACTGGTTATATGAGATATGAAATCTGCATACCTTCTCTTTCTCTTCTCAAGGATGAGATGAAATGATGCACTTCTCCTTAGAGCCAATTATAATATACAATTTACTTACAATTATTAATGTATTTACCAATACAGTATAGGCTACTAATTTTATCTGTCGATCTGATATTGTATCCATTTGGGAATACAAACCAGTTTTTTTCAAATTATATGGTTTATTAAAAATAATAACTCTTTTCTTACGCCTTTAACTCCTTTTGGACACTTCATTTTCAAAGGTTATAGTCTGCTTGTCATTGGCGCTTGGTGAAGCACAATTCTCACTTACTTATTAAAAGTAATATTGTAGTATTCAAAAATAGGGAATAGGGAAACATAGAAAAACCTATTTTTCTATTGCACACGTGAACACAAATTCATCTGTTTGGATTAGTATATTCTATTGGTATATTTCCGTTATCACGAAATCTTAGTGTCATATTCGTTACGTCTCTGATTAGGAAAGACTAGGATTAATGTTTTAAACGCAGAAAAATTAACATTGTCCCATCTTTCAAACGAACATTTACAGGTCTATTATTTATTACATGCTTCATTCTGGCGTCTGCGTAAAGGCTACATAATTTTCCTGATCAATTTAATCGACTATTAAACTGATCATGTTTGGCAACATATACATATCAAGTACAACGTTCTGGCAATGAATAACAAAATAAAGTTTTCAATACTCGTACGTTATATGATTAATGGAACGTAAGCTATATGGTGCAAGGAATTAACAAATATGCGCCATTTTGGATACAATAATTAATTTTATTCGTATAATAAAATTACATAGACTTGCACACACATACACACACACATACGCACACACACATACACACACACACACACTAGGATGCATAAATTACTACTAGATTGTGATTTGGGAAATATTTTATCAACCAAAGCAATGTGGGCGGTGAACGTGTGTGATGCTTTATTCGCCCACTACAAAATTTTGCGTTTTTTTAGAAGGAAACCTATTGAAAAAACAAGTACACAAATGCGTGTATTGATTACATATATACACCACCCACATTACCACTAATGGACACACACACACAAGAATAACCTACGCTGATCCTAATCCGTGTCTCTTCTTTATTTACCGTAGTCGTGCTTTGTTTTCCACAACCCACATGCCCCTGCATGTAGAAAGGAAATAGTGTATTAAAGGTCAAGGAAATTAAGTCCTGAAGACTTGAAGCTCGGTGTATTGTGTACATTTCAAATGATTATGAGTTTATTTAGACTGTCGTTAAATATTAAATTCTGTTCAGATTTGATCAGGCTTCTGGTTACACATTGGATAAAATTAGTACACCAAAACAAGATTATTAAATTTTAAGTCTTCAACGCTTACGGGATCTACACACTGCTGTATACGTTTGTAGCAAGTGACAGAAACAAATGTAGTTCTTCTTAGAACACTGACACATACATCACGTAAACTAATGACACTTTGTCCAGACTGTGAGAAACAACTTGTATGTGTTTTGCTGTGTAATGTTTTGTGGCAGTGAATAATGGTTTGATATTTATACATAATAAAACATGTTAAATGTTACGGCATAAGCAAATCTAATCTTTGAATAGAAAACAGAAGCAAAAGTGCGCTTAAAATGTCACATGTAAACGTACTTATGTAACCTAATAATATTTTACAATAGGCTTACATAATTAATTAGAAACTTTAATGTACAATGCCCGTATATTTTATGACGTTAGAAATGTATACACGTAAATGGTTCAAAGTTCATTCTCCTTGTGTCCACGAATGTTGAGCTTTTTCTTCTCTCTTTCCGATTCACTCCAAGTATTTAGCTGAGATCCAGTTTAACTCCTTTATCGGATTCCGGCTGAGTTAAAATTTACCTGCTACATGTCGCACTGTTTCATATTTTCCTGTCACTTTCTCTTTTCTTCTGTACTTCCTATTTCTCACCAAAAATGGCGAATTTAGCAATTTACTCTGAAACAGTGTTTAGCTTGCTAAAGGAGGGAAGAATGTTTCCTGTTAATGACTTAATTTTCCTACCAAGACCGGCTTGATATAAAGTAGCTGTCATGTTTAGAAAAAAAAGCATATAAACATACAAACTAATGTAAAACGTACAAATTAATTAAATTTATAAAAAATTATGATGTAAACCTATCCCCAGTGCGTGGCGTGGGTTCGTACTGTAGTGAATCGTGAATCAATTGAAACAACAGTCATTGCTAAATACCATTAGGACAAACAACAGAGATCTAAACCACACACGATTGAGTGCCTGAGATATTGAACTCATATTATACCTGTACGATAAAAATAATAAAATAAGAGCTTGATAAATAAAAAAATAAACGGACAATAATTGATAGTTATTGCATTATAATTTATAGGAGAACTTAACATGTTTACATTTTCTGTAATAAATGAAAGAGACTCGACTAATATTTTATAAAGTAATGGCTGTGGCAGTGTTATTGTATAGTCCTGAAACATGGGTTCCGGCGAAACAAAAATATAATACTGGCATCGGAGGTGAGATTCTTGCGATCTGTAAAGGCTGCACAGGAAAGGATAGACTCTACAATGAAGACATTCGTAAAGAGTTGAACATTTCTAATATCCAAGATTGTATGCAGAGAACTAAGAGAGATTGACTGTTTACCTGAATAGAATGCCTAAGGAATTTTGACGATACAAGCCTGTTGGGTAAAGAAGTATAGGAAGGGTTGATAAAGTGTACATTCCTTTGGTACCGGAACAGCTGATTCGCCTAGTCATTGACAGAAGAGGAAGAAAAAAGAGAAGATATTTTCTGTACTGTTCTTTGTATTAAATATTTTATTATTAACTGAATTAACTGAAAAATATGTACGGACTTTTATGTACATGAAATGACATAATCGGAGTCAATAATAATGTTAGTTTTACTAACAAGATTACTACTAACAAGATTACTACTAACAAGATTACTAAAACTTGTTAGTAAGACGTTTCCTTGACATGTGTAACAGGAATATTCATTTCTGTAGCTGTAGCAGACAACAAGCTTAAGGCTCCATAAACCATATAGGAAACACTAATAAAAATAATCTTCCTAACAAAACTATTTAAATTAGGATATTCAAACTACTGTAAAACTTTACTGTAAAACTACGTATGTACAAAGGTCTTTTTTCAAAACACAGATCTAAAGCAAGAAGTGATATTTATTTTATTTGCTGATTTAGTGTTTAATAAGTTTCTAACTTCTTATTTTGTGTAATTTTATGTTCTGACCATAGGAACTGTTGATTTGGAAAATTTTACATTAACAATGAAGCCTTATACATCTGGAGAGTTAAAATCAAATGAAGATACGTTTTTGATTATTATTATTATATTATTATTGAAGTTCGGAGTTAGGCAGAGAACGTTACGTGATTAAAAAAGTCATCTTAATTTACTCTGCAAACTTCTACTGTGAATAGTGTATCATAACTCCACATCAAGAATAACAAATTTTTACATTTACTTTACTCTTGTTTACCCAGTGGCGTAGCTAGGCTTTTTGGCGCCCGGGGCAAGGTGATCGTCGGCCGCCTCACCTTCACAATTAAAGGGCGACAAAAGAGCAAAAATTAAGACTCATCCAGTAAACAAAGTACTTAATAAATGCGAATGTGTACATTTTTGAATGGAAGCACGTCCAGCAAACGTCTTAACAAATATTATAATATGTTAAATCAAAATTAAGAAATTACATATTATAATATTACTGCTATTCAGTTTGTATACATTTATTATTAACAAATATAGATTATAAAAACGTAGCCTAGTAATATAAAAAATTTATAACGTAATAATGTTATAATAAACAACGCTCCTGAAAACAATATCCTAAAGCCACATAAAGTTAAACAAAGAATTACATTAAAAGTAATAAAATAAGTCACTTACTATTACAGGTTAATGGTTCCGAATTCTATTAATAAACACTAATATTTATTTTTCATATTTAATAAATATTTAAAATGAGACATTTTAAAATGAAACTCTCCTGGTCGTAATTCCTGCAAACTCAACTAAGTTAGATTATATTATTATAAGTCAATTAAAGTGATTATATTAGATCACTATAATCTAAAGACGAAGAAATGTCGTTTTCAATTAAAAGTATCGCTAGATTTGATACCCTGTCTTGAGATATTGTTGATCGTAGGTACGATTTAATCAATTTGAACTTACTAAACGATCTTTCATAAGAAGACACAGACACTGGTAAAGTAAGAAATTTTTTTAAAGCTGTTGCTAGTATTTCTTAGGCTTCTAATCTCATTGAAGAAATGTATTGTAGCAGTCCCTAAGGTGTTAAGTCTTTTTGTTCTCCGTTCACAAATAAAAGTATGACGTCTTTCAAGTCACTGAACAATTCTTCACTGCTTAGGTCATGTGAATACAGTTTTGAAAGCACTGTGCACTGAATATTGATTTGGGAAAGCTGTTCCTTAAAATGTATATCCCCACCATTTACAGGGAAACCCAAAAGGTTTTTCTAACTCTTTTATGTTAGAGAAACTGCTTGAAATTTCAACTGACAGTTTGTCCAAATTTATATTAGAGAACGTCGCATTTCTTGCCGAACCGTTAATGCAGAATCATCTGCATACACCCCTGGCATCGTGCGCTTCTCCTTAGCCTTTTCGTAATACTGACACACCTTCATTACATACCTACTCTGGCTTAGTAACGACATTGTCACACAGTTCATTCCTCCTAACTTTTACTTTGTCCGTTAGCGTCTCCAGAATTGGGAATGCTTTATTTATCCAAAGCATAACAAAGTATCTTAACACGTTATGTACAAAGAATATTTTTATACGTTAAAAATTTATCCAAGTATTTTAACAAAGCCAGAAAGTTTCCAGGACTTGGATCGTTAGTAATTGATTCTCGATGTCCTATCAGTGCCAGATTTTGTACTGTGGCAATGACCCGTTTGAGGATTTCTTTCCATGCTTTACATTTCTTAACTGCTTGAATAATCTGTTTCTGAAGCATATCATGTTTAAAGAACGTTCATGAAACATATGATGTTTAAAGCAAAAGTTTAAAGAACGTTCCAATTCCTTCCATTCAAAAAACGCAGAGCATTTTTTCGTGATCCTGAATACGGGGATTTAACTTTCACTACGACGAAAACAATTTTTAGTATTGAAATGGCTTCTTTGACAATTCTTTTGTGGAAATAAAATGCAACAGAAGCAGAATAGAGATTTTTTTAGTTGGAGAAAAACACATCCACGTGCGATTTACCTTTTTGGCATTTTGCAAGGTTTTATCAAACCAATACTTGATTAAGGATCGTATGTCTTCATCTTCAGGAAAATAGCTGTCTTTGTTCTGCAACTGACTTGTTCCTCTATTCACCATTACATCTCGGAAGGATTGAGATTTCTTGCTTGGTCAATCTCCCATATCTTGAAGAGCAGCACCGGGAACACGGTCTACATTGTTGCTAGTAATGTTCTGTCCTTCGTCGCCTGTTCTGTTTTGAAGACTGCACGATGCAACATCAACCATGGTACTAGAACTAACTGAATCTTGTAAGTGTACTTTGACATTTTCACAGTTTGAAATACTCACGTCGTTAAGTTTACTGTATTTATCAAGTGCCTCGTCGCTAATACCATCCATTTTATGACTGCAAGTTGATTCCTTGTTAAGTGTAATATTTCGACACTCAGGGTTAGATTTTCCTTGAATAAAAGACTTCATAAACTCTTTGGAACTTGTTGTAGTTCTTAATTTTACATTAAGAAAATCTTATATTCCTATAGTTCTTAAGGAATAGTCATATCAAAGAAACAAGTTGTTTCTAGTTTTATAAACTAAAAACAATTTTGTCAAGTCTATACTCACTTTGCCGCCCTCCTGGCTATGCCGCCCGGGGCGGCTGCCCCCTTGGCCCCCCCAGATACGCCTCGGTTTTTACCCTTTCAATTTTGATCCTTTTACTACGCTCGAGAGACGAAACATGTACAAACCTTGTGTTCCGTTAAAGTAAGTATACACAAGACTTATTTACATTACTGAATAAATATAATATAATACCTACATGATTTTAATATTGTGTTGTTTCGTTTATCAAAGGGGAATATTTTCTAAAGTGTAACCACAAACTTATATATAAGTTTGAACGCGTCACCTATTTGAAGTTTATAATTGTGCAACTAAAAACTGATTTAAGCCTACATGTAGTGTATCAACGAAAATGTTAGATGAATTCAGTTTCATTTTATTACAAAACAGACATACTTCACGTGTTCTGTGTATCGTTATTTTTATAAGATGTTTTGGCAAAAATGTAAAATGCAACGAATCAAAATAATTATCAAATCGAATTTTAGTCCAAAGAGTTTAGTAACATTTATAAATTGAAGGAAAAATATTTAATATAGTTGATGATGTTCTTAAACAAACTTTGTAAAATATGAAGATAAATTTTTACATGGAAAAATAACTACGCAGAGATTGGCTTGGTTTGAGCAACGATTGGGCGGATAATCCTGGGACTTTATACTAAGTCAGCTAACCACACATTTTAAGCGGATTACACGAAATGGAAATTGTGTTACCACAAATCCTATGTAAAACGGTCCGCATATTACAATAGCGTCAACAGATGTGTTATAAGGATTCAGTTATAATGAGTAATACAACGTAACATTATCATGTATCCAGATAAACGTTTTATAAGAATACTACGAGGTTTATACGAATGAGTAACATAACATAACATTACTATTTATCCAAAATTTTCTGTCAGCAAAACTTTTTATAAAAGTAGGTATTGATGTTTGTTGCTTTTATGAGTATTTTGTAATACAGCTTTTTTAGCGTCCATGTTATGTCTAGTGATTGGAACGGACTTAACAAAACCTCGATATTAATATTGCTACTGTAGCTTTCAATCGTATTTCTACTTCAATGCTGGTGCTGCTGCTGCCGCTGCTGCTAGTACTACTACTACTACTACTACTACTACTACTACTACTACTACTACTACTACTACTACTACTACTACTACTACTACTACTACTACTACTGCTGCTGCAGTAAATATGAACAAGATAATCTTTTGCGCTGTAGAGATGGCTTAAAACATTGACGAGTTTCATATGTCCGAAATTCATCTTATATATTTTATATTATAACACTGCATCTATTGTGTTACCTCCAGTTAACATTTTGTGATAGAGGCCTTTTAGTCCTTCAGATCTGAGACGTCAAAGTATTAATATCAAATTTGTGCTTTCTGTAAATGGAATTTTATTTTGGTAAAGTTATGTTTGTTTAAAAAGTAATAGTCGATTAAACCAAAAAGTTAAAGTTTGTAATTTTCCAAGTTTCCAGACACACAGTAGTTGTTAGAGTAACATGTTTCAGGTTTCGCATCCACATACTTATAGCGCAGCGGACTACGTTACAGACTGAAGGAAAACTAAAATTGTCGTCGAGGGACTCAATTTACTTTATCCCATTTGTCAAGTTTCATATCAACTCTGAAGTTAGTGTAGTTCTTTATTTCCTACGAGATTCGTATTTCACACGCTATAAAATTTCGTGCGAACGTTCATTCCTTTTCTCAGAAAACATTACTTCTTTATATTTTAAAAATAAGAAATCGATGTGACTTAATAGCATATTTCGTATCATATTGGCGTTTGCATTGACATCCATTCTGTAATTACTTTGACAACCATTATTCAAATTGTATTTCAAAAAAATGTACGTAATTTCTTCCAAAACTCAGGAAAAAAATTCAAGAACGCAAAAGTTTCAGTAGACTTTAGTTTTAATAAAGGTATGAATATAGATTAGAACAGTCAAGGTATTGAAGATGAAAATAATTAATAAGTTAAAAATAAAAGATGAACCATACATGCACGTTAAAAGAAGCACTCACAGTTGCACCTACTAAACTGTTTCATTGTTATTTTCCAAAGAAATATTTTGAAATATGTGCAGTGTAGCCGCTTGTGACAGCATTAGGTAAAAATGTAAATACATTAAAACTTGAAAATAGGCAATTTAAAAAACTTACCACTTTTAGTGGTCCTATGTTCTCGATGTTAAAAATGTAAAAGTCTTACTCATGTCTGAGGTTAGGTTGTCTATTGAAGATCTACAACACGTCTGTATGGACCGCGAATAATAAGTTAAGTTCAACCTGATGTAAATAGGCCTGCTACAACACTTCTATATAAGGGTGCGGCAGCGTTGATAACTTAATAATAAAATTATACGATAAATGGAAAATGCTTTTTTGTTTATTACCCTCAGTGTCAAACAGTAGTTTCAAGAATGCAATTTATCAGTAATAATTTAAATGTGACATCTGTCAAATGACGAAATAGCTGTATCACGCATTCTTCTAAGCGGCGTTGGAAACTGTCCATAACTCCTCGTAACATATCGCCAGGGATACTGGTGATTGCTGCTGTAACACGGTCCTTTAATTCCGATATGGTGGTACACCGTGTCTGAAAAGTTTGTTGTTTCAGGTACTCTGATAAGAAAAAATTCGGCACATGTTATATCAGGGGACCGGAGCGGCCAAAAGACGTCACCATAATGAGAAATTGACCACTGTTGCAAAAAATTCATGGATATACTGGCCGTGTGCATAGTGTTTCCGTCTTCTTGGAACCATACACTGTTCACACCCGCGTTCAGGATCCGTATCTGAGGAAGGAAGAAGTCTTGTAGCATTCTTAGATAACGTTCGTTGCTGACAGTTAAAGTTGACAGTTTTGGGGTATGTTTTACGAATACTAATGCATGCATTAACCGATTTTTGTAAAAAAATTGCTAGCGTGGAGATAGGCTACTTTTTTACACTACAGAATTCTATTGTTTTTATAACTTATGAAACATTTGATTTTTATGAAACATGTTGACATGATGCAAAGTTCAAATTTTGTTTACAGAAATTTTAAACTTTATGATTCTTACTGTGTGCCGTTCAAATATTACTTTTTGTCGGCCAATCACCAGTTAATCTTAAAACTAACGATACAGATGAATCAAAGTTTGTAATATAATTAGTTTTAACATACTTTGTTTTCATTTGTATAGTCTCAGATATTAGCATTTTTTATCAAACACGTCAAAAACAACTGTCAAAAATAAGATAAGGAAAAAGTACAATAAATGTCGTTAATACCTTACAGAAGTAATCCTATAAATTGGATTTTAATTGTGAGTTTCACAGGTTAGCTTAAAGGTGAGAGAGAAATCAAGTAACAGTAACGCGTCATGTATCATGTTTTCACATCCGTCGTCTCTCCTCTGTCACCAACACCATCATCATTACCACTATCAGTAGTGTCGATGTCACCGTATTATGTTCTATATCCAAATATTGTATAAGAAACTGATACGTACGTGTTATAATGCCACACGTCGGTATCGTCAATTTGTAGAAAGACGTAGTTCGGGTCCCTTTAGTTTATTTACTTTGATTAAGTTTAAGAATTTTGTTTTGAATTTAATTAATTAAATTAATTAATTAAAAATTCAATTAGAGTCTTTTGTCGTGGTTGAAAAAATATTTAAAATGTTTTATTATTGTTCGATTATATTTCTTCGAAACTTGTTTATGGTGTGACGTTTCTTCTGTTGACTAGGTGAATCTATGAAGTCGATCTCTCACTGAAAGTACATTTTAGTTTTTGATTAAATAATTACTTACTTGAAGTTAATCTGGCTGACCGCGCAGTGTTGAGGTGACAACGTAATTTTAGATTTAATCACCCTAAATTCAATTTGCCGCCATCTGTATTACCATACATTGAGAGATGTCCACCTGTTCTGTAATAACCTAGTCTATTGAAATAAATCGTCTGACTCTATTTTGCTGTGTAAAATTGTAATTTATTTTATGATAATATTCTTTAAATTGATTTTAAAATATAATAAACTGTTCTAGTTTTAAATTGCTTTACAATAGAATTTATTTTTATGAAAATCTTGTCTCAGGGTTGGTAGTTCTGATCTACAATTATCAGACTGGTTAAACTTATTTTTTGGTTAACTATTTAGTTAAAATGTAGGTTCTTTTAGCCTGCAGAATACAAATAAAATAACTAGAAAACTTATTCTACCATTATTGGGTAGTCGGAGAGTGATTACAAATCAATTACATCTTAATGCATAATAGTAAACACTATAGCCATGCCTGGTTCCGGCGTCAAATATTAACTTGTTGTATTGTCAATCGACAATGAAAGTTAAATGAATTAATAATTCTTTACAATACATAAAATATGAACACAATAAAATAATAAATCAATTCAGTGTTCCTTGAAGAATCATCTGAATAGTTATATTGGATTCCTTCAAATAGGTAATCGTCTAATTATTAGAATAGTATTTCGCTTGGTATGAACTTCTTTTATTAATAAAATAACGAAATATCGTTAGTAGTAGTAGACTCGTTCTTAATTCTAAACATAAATTATATTTTCATTTTTTAACTGTTGATAATTAATCTTGTCAACTGACAATTCTCAATTTCTGACTAACTATTGTTAGTTTAATATTGGTTTAACGATTAATTACTTCATTGATATGTTATTAATTGCAACAGTCTTAGTGTTTATGTTGAACAAACTATCATCACCTTCATAACTCTTAATTAGTAATTAAATAAAATGAATTTGAGAATTCTCTTTATAATCAATTCCTGAATGAAAATAATAGGGTGCAATGCCCTTTATTCGTTAGTCTGTACACATTGTATTAACGTTGTTCGATAAAATGTATCGTCAATTTTTTAACTTCCTTAATAAAAGTAAAAAATCACTTTACTCCCTGTATATCGCGTAATTGCTAGGGATTATACACTTAGCAATTCATGTCGAACTATTTAGTCTTCACTAATCTTCAACTGTAACGTTATTATGATTTCGCACAAATGAGGTTATGTTTTCATTGTTTACATTCGATAATACGCACAAAGTTAGGTTAGACAGCTGTTTTCTGGCGATGCGGAGCTGACGTCTATACTCTTCAAAGGTTATTCAAAATGTGTCTCGAGGTGGCGTCTGTTTCTGCCGTTCTCGTCTGCATTCCTTGTAAAATTTATCGAATTCTCTTGTTTGATTAGCTGAAGATTTTTACTTTAGCGCACATACCCTCTTCGCGGAATTATTTAATTCTTACAATAAGCGTGGGTCTTCGGGTTCAAGAGTATGAACTGACGCTAGACATTTTCCAAAATAAATCAAATATTTTGAAATTGATATAATTTTCTTATCACACCTCAGATTGTGAATCTAAGCTGTGCCGGATTTGCACAACCCGGCGTTCGAGGAAATGCAAACCCTAGCTTTCCTGGATTCGGATAAGTGTCGAGTTATTAGTTGGGAAGCGCAATATTGGTGGCACTGTTTCGACTGTGAACGCGATCTAGCGGCGGAGTTCAGGTTTCGGTTTTGAGCACATGCCAAATGGTCAGTTCCGGCCTTGCTCTCACTGAATAAACAACTCAGGCCGCCTTCCTCGGTAGCAGTCCTTTTTTGTGTGTGTCGTCTTCCTCATCTTTATGGCAGGCTAATTGCTTAAGACTCACCGGTAAGTGCATTAGATACATATACATAATAATTTGGTTGTAAAATTTCAAATACAAAACTTATTCATTCCAGATGCGAACATGTAGAATGCACGTGGTATCGATCAGATGTGTGTGAGTACGGTGAGATATTTAATTAATGTTGTTTTATTTGAATACCGCCTCTAATTGTATTAACTAATGTTCATTCAGCTTTGTATAAAGACGTAACCGAATTAAGTAATTTAGTGAAAACTGTATCTTGTTAACTATGTATGAACGCACATGGGAAACCGGAAGTGTGGATGTTCTTTGAGTAAATCATTTAATTGTAAACTTTAAGATCGCCCTAGATGGAGTACTGTGTATCCGTTAATTGTCTGTAGCTGATGGGCCTTTAAAGTATTCGTTATTTGCAAAACTTGTGATCGAATGTAACGCCACGTGGCCAGTGAGCTGGAAGCATGTCAAGATATGTTGAGGTTGGTCGAAGCCGGTGTGCGTTCCTCATTATTGTGCTTGGTTATGAGTGAATGATGATCATTTAGTAACATATAAATCAAATACAAAATTTAAAATTTTTTATGGATTATTTTGAGTTGGTTGGGAACGCTAGTTCGGGTGTTTGGTATACATGACAAGTGTGCAAGCATTAGTGGACAGTACATTAATTATTTCGAATATTTAGGGTTCTCGCCCAAGAATGAAGATCTGACCACAGCTTGGTGTGCTGCCACCGTCACCAGCTATGAACCACTGAAGCTACGTCTGTAACCGAGGAGGGAGGACTAGCTGCCACCAACAATGATGGAACCGCCCGCTTCGTATGAGGTGATATAAACTCTTTTTTTATTTTATCCTGGCCCGCGGAACATCCCATGTGAGGTGTTTGTGCTATAACAGTTTAACTTTATTCAGCGACATGGTTAAATAGAGGGTGTGTCGGCAAGACAATTTCAATGTAAATTAAACTTGATAATACAGTACAACCACTGCAATTGTAAGCTGACCTGTGGGAGGGTACCAGAGCTGTTTTCGTATGTATTATGGGTGCAAAAGTTGTAAGGGAAAATTTGTTCTAAATTAAGTATAAAGGTGTGATTTTCTTGATTCCGAACCGGCTGGTTCGGATGTCTTCCTTAGATTATTACTGGGACTTTACATTTTATGATATTTCTTGTATACAAGGGTTGGGGGGGTTTGTTTTTTTTATTCTGTTTCCGGGTGTTATTTTATAAATGGGGTTTCTGTTCACAAGGTAGGCACCTGTTGGTGCCATTTCATGCAGGTTTTCTACGGGTCATATTTGGCCAGGTCAGGCTTGCTCTGGTACACTCATGCAGCCGGAAGAATACAGCATGTTTTATTTTATATATGCACAGATGGCTGAAATTAACATTTTCTATTTCTTTAAGGTCTATATATATAATATTTTGGAGATTATAAAATTTTACATGGAATGAAATTGTACAGGCGGTACTTATATTTTTGTAATTTAGATTTTCTGGCCATTATATGCTAAACCTGTTTTGTTAATTTTTGTTATTATCAAATCCTTATGGTTAAATAACGACTAGGTATATAATTAAATAAATGAATAATTTCTAAACATTTAACATTCTTATGACAGATTTTTAGAAAGGTTCTGTGCATTATATAGATCAACAAATTTCACATTTTGCCTATCATTATAGCAAGCTTTACTTATCATTATATTTTTTTTAATTACCAGTCATTCCAAAGGTTTTCTCAATTTATAATGTATATTTGTATCTGACATGGAATTGTTACAGTTCGTAGTTAATTATGCGGGCTGCCGACGTTATAACAATGTATAAGGGGTGGTCTTGGTCGATGACATTAGTTTCCATTTATTTAATAGATATTGGCGGGTCAGTTATTTGATGTTTCTATATCACGGGGCGATAAAGGAGTAATATACAGGCGGGCCGTGGGGGGTTTGAGTATGATGGCATATGAGTTTTAACTGTGATTTTGTGAAAATTAATTGTGATGTCAGAGGCTGTTATGTTTTCTAGAGAGGGAGTGATAAATATATACATTAAAGTACCTTTTTATAATGTCGAGATTAAAAAAAAAATAAATAAAATAATAAACAATTTTTTGTTGAGTTATGATCATGATCAGTTCAGATTGAAGGGATATATATATATATATAAATAGATGTATTATGTTCGACTTTTATGTTTGTTATCAATGTGTTATAAACAGGGGGTATATATGTACAATTATGTGATTTTGGACATTACGCGGTATTACGGGGTTTTGGAATTGTGATACATGTAATTTCACCTAATAAATGCTGTTATTGTTGGTTACCAGAGAGTTTAATTGCAAGTCCCGTCTCACTGGACCCAGCGCATTTTTGCTTCTCTAGGCCTTCAGCCTAGGTTTAAATATCTAGTGCCCCTCTTAAAAGAAAAAAAAAATTATAAGTATTAAAAAATAAAGAGGGGTTACAAAGCTTACTACGGTATGGCGAATATTTGGCTCTTAATTTAGAGTCCACACATGATATGTTTTCGTCCATGATTAAGGAAGATATTGTTTGAAATGAACACTTTGCACTATTTATTAACAAATTTATATATTCTTTGATTATAACTAACTAATGACAATCACATCTCTTCGAGATAATGCTTTTCAAGTCCTTTTACACTCTTTACTTATCATCTACTTATGATTATTAACAAAATATATCTCCTATGCTAACGTTGCCTTAGGCCTATGAGTCTTCTAGCTCTATTGATTAATTACAATTGAGGAATTGTTTCTGGGCAATTTCTGTGGTGTCCGAATTACACATACAGTGTCATTACAACTACTGTTTGACTTAGTTACTGGGAATACATTGTTATTCCCTGTTTTTGATTCTATTTAGTGACCTCTATATTGTACTATCAGGTGTCTCTTTACTTTATTACTTTCTTAATTAAGTAGTGTTCTTTCAAGCCACTATCTTGTTCAGAATTGCTCACTACAGTTATTACATTGGTTTATAATCTAGTGTTTTTTATACATTGGTTCGTTCTTTCGTGTTGAGAATTGAATAACAGTATTTGCATCTAGTGTCACATGACAGATGTGCTTAATTATTAATATTATACTTTACATTAGTGATAATAATTATCTTACAATATCATATTAGTGATATAATATCTTCTTTATTACACACGTATCCCCCTTTTTATTCCTGTTTAATTTTGCAATTGGTTTTATCTAAGTTTTACATGGTGATTCACATTTTGTCTGTTTTTGTTCATATGGTTTACATTAATTATTATATAAATACTACTCTAGGTAGCTGATCTTGGTACTGGTAGAAACATTACCACCTCTACTTGATTTTTTGTCCAAGAGATTTTAGTTTAAATATGTTTTAGTTATTATTTCTTATTAACCTAAGTGGAAAGTACCTGTATTTAGGTTATGTGTCTTCCCACTCTAAAGCAACAATGGGTTGACTGAGCTGATTCTAATTTACACTTTTAATCTTGTTTTTACTAGTACTATGTTATTAATTATCACCTGTAATTTATTAATTAGTTCTTTTTTCTTTCTATTATCATTTTTTCCATAATTTAGTTAATAATTATTACTTTTATTTGACAATTTTGATTCTATTTTCATTTAAATTAATTCTGGTTATAACATGTTATTATACTGTTCTTTACAGCTTTTATTATTCTAATATTATTATTACTCTCACTCTCCTGGCTAATATTGGATGCCCTACTCACTTGCTAGACTAGTGGTCATATTCAGGTCATCTAAGGTAGTCAGTTAGTGTTTTGTCTATCTGTCCTTGTCTCTCAGTTAGTACTTCACTGGTGTTGGCTACTTATTTCACATTTGGAATTCTTATCTCATTGTTATTGTAGTTTCTTGGTTCTTCTTAGGTCACCATTTTGATTTATATCGCTATTATTATTATTTCTTCTTTGTAACATTTGTTCTTCTTGGTTTCTTGGCTTGTTACTGACCGGATCTATTGGGTTATTGTTTATGTTGTATAATCACTATTTAATGCATTTTCTTTCTTGTAATTTATATTATTACCATTACTGTATTAACTCCCTTGTTGTGAGTTCATTCTTCTTTAATTATTTACTTATGTAGTTTTCATGCTTGGCATTCTCATTGTAAATACTTAATGGGTCTTGTCCCCCTCAATTATTATGACATGTTACTTATCTTTTGACGTTTAAAATATCGTGGTTATATGTCTCGTTACAATATTTACAGAGTGTCTTCTTGTGTGAAACCCCACAATGTCGTAATTCTGTTCATGTCTGGAAAGCAGGCCAAAAAACAGATAGATATATGGTTCATTCGCATTATATTGCTTGTCTTAATGATCATCACATCACCATCATAAAACCAGGTTCTAGGAGGCACGTATTTGAGAAGAAAACCAGTTCAGTTTGTTATTTATATCTCTACGTGTGCACGTAGCCTATACATTTATGATTCCTAAAACAACAGACGTCACGTTTAGCCAATTCCCATTGTGCGAGGAGGCATTCAGTCCGAATGAAGGCAAACACAACTGGACATTAACTAATTGGTTCCCTCCTTTGTACACTTTGTAATAACTCGAATTCTATTTGCAATACACAAATGTTAGTAACGTCATTGGCGTGGGGCATAGTAAATCCCACGTTACACCTCAGACTGCAAACATGTAAACCTACGTCGGTGATAGCATAGAGATTTGCTGGCATACTGACCACACGGATGCTTATTGACAGTGTACTGTTGATTACCTTTACGTACACCAAATCACTTCATTAGATTACCATTACAAACAATAAATTGTGGAGTTAATTCGAAAGTAAAAGAATGAATATACCGAAGAAGACTATGTCTTATATTGTAATTTGACGTTTTAATAGCCACACGTTGTTGTCGTCAATTTGTAATAGGACGAGATTTCGCCTCGTAGAATCTTGTTATCAGTTTTATTATTATTATTAATGTTTTGTTTTTTATTATTAATTTTTGTTTTATTGATTTATTCTATCCAATTCAATCTATTATTGAATCCAATATGAATAAATCGGTTCACTTACACTTTGACGTTGTTTATTAATTTTGTTTAGAATGTTTTTTGTTCAATGTCTTGAGTTCGTATCTGAATAAGTGGCGTTGACTTTTCTGCCACTAGCTGCGGTGAATCGATCGGTACATTCCTGTATAGAAATTAATTTAAACACATCATGTATATGATACTTACTATCAGTCGTAGTATGTTAAAGATATTAGATAATATTGTTGGTGAGAATCATTAAATTTGAATATTCGCTCTGGCTCCTGGTACCAACCGTCCCTTGTTACTCACCTAAGCTGTAATTCTAAACTTTTCAATAAAGATCAACACTTTGATTTGTTCGTAAAACAATAGTAGTTTATTTAACTCAAGTAGAATAATTATTGTTACAATATTATTAATTGTCTTCCTTTTTAAAATAATTAAAGTTGAACATGGACTCTTAATATTGTAATAAAACAAATAAAATTAGATAGATATATAATGTATTATGTTGATAATTAAAAATTTTGTTGTTAGTTATAAATTTATTAAAAATTTTATTGTTTAATTAATTAATTGAATAATTAATTAATTGTAAATTTTGTAATTACTTTCAATTGAAGAAATGAGATATTGTGTTTTTTAAAAATATTTGTTCTCTATAGATAATCTAGTTACGTAGTCGGATCTAGTATTCTCTTTTCTAACTTCGCTCCTCTTCTTCTTCTTCTTGGTATATTTCTCTAATAACTCTAAATTATTTTTAGAAGAAAGATGAAACTAATATTTATTGTACAAATAATTATGAACACATGTAAGTGAATAATTGTGATGTTTATTTCTCAAAATTTGAATTTGTGCTCCAATCTTACGCGCATGGACCAGGCATTGATTGAGATTCAATTAGGTCGATTGTGAACAAAAATGACAAAATATAATGTTACAAAATTAATTATTTCGGGTTCTTTTAACTGTCGAAATGGTCAGAGAGGGCAAGGAACAAGATACAATACTTACAATTATCTTAAAATAAATTATTATTTGCTGAAAAATAACAGGATTATGAAAATTGTCAATTATTAAGTAAAGACCGAACCATTTCGTAGAATGACGTCATTGGCGCGTGGAGGCAGTGTCGATGTGCTGGTCGCTCTGCAATGAAAATGGCCGCTGTTCACCTCCTTGATTTCTGCTACACAACGCTGACGCTATGTTCTTCTCCCTCAGAAATAAATGCGAATTCCTTCCTCTGCGAGGTTGCAGTATCCCTGGAAAATTGGGTGAAGTGTTCTTCCCTCCTCGGCGATGTCGTTCTGTGATATTTTGTTGGCGCAGTGTTCTGTGTTCAAATATGTTGAGTTCGTGTCCAGATAATGTTGGTTGAATTTTGCTCAAAATGGCGGTTGATTTCTCCTTCTAGTAATGGGTATTACTATTGTAATTGTTCTGGTTCAGTTTTGGTGTTAGTTATTAAGTAGTGGTGTTGTTTTCCATTTGTTAACCTCGGTAACACTTTTTGAGGTTGTACGTCATTGTTTTTACACTATTTCTGTTTTTTAGATCTTTCGTCAGTAAATTCTGATCTGTTCACATTCACGATTAACAATAGACTGATGATTTAAAGTCGTCGTTTTGTGGTAATTTATAAAATGTCTTTTTCCTCATCCCATTGTTTTTTACAAATTTACATGTCTTGGATTTGATTTCAACTCATAAACATACATGACAAGTTTCCTATTGCTGTAACTTAATTATTTATTAATTTTACGAAAATCTAAGTATTCAGCAATATTCTTAAGCTAATTTTACATAATTTGATATATAAATGGGTCTCTTTTTAATTTCAGATAAGCCTAAAATTTACAATGTTTGCTATTTATTGTAGGCCTTGATTTTATACAATTTTAGTATTTAAATGGTTTACAAGTGATTTTATGTTAATATTTCCATTAAATGATCTTACTCACTCCATGATTATTGTTTGTTGTTAATAATTTGTTGTTATAATACTCCAATATTGATTAATTTACTTTTTATCTGAGTTAAGTACCTCTTAGGCCTAGTATTACTTATTTCCAAATAATGTTAATTTTATTCTTTTGTCATTACATTTGGTAATGTTTGTTTCTGTACTGATTACATTTTCATATCTTTGTTTTGTATGGACTAGTTTCTATTCATTATATACAGTTTGATTGAATTTATTTATTTGGAGTTGACTTTTGGTTTACAATGCTGTTTTGTTTTCTATTGTGGTGTGTTAGTTAATTTGCCTCATTACTCTTTATATGGTTGACAGTTTATAAAAAATACAATATTCCTATTACCTACTTGCCTCCTCTGTCTTAACAAACTTGGAAATTATTGAACATTATTTCAAATACAACTGAATATCTTATATCTACTAAATTTTTTATATCATTTAAACCTAACAAAAACATCCCATGCCTATTATATTTTTTATAATAGAATTATAATGGAAACATCTTATTATCAGCAATATTATCAGTCATTGGCTGTCCTTTTGTTTTTATGTTCCCTTTTATAACTAACCTTATCCTATTAAAACATATTATTCCTAATAACACTTTCAGTTATTAACTGTCTCTTTTAATTACTATAACTATTTTGCTAACACAATAAAATAAAAACATCTTATACCTATTATATTCTTATATTACTTAATTTTTAAAACACTTTTATCATTAAAACTGTTCTTAGTCATGAGACTGTCTTTTATTTTTAGGTTTTTTTATAGGGTAATTCTCTACACTGATGGTAGTCTTTTTAATTGATTTCTATTTCTTACACTATTCTTTATTATAGTGTGTCACTTATTATTGTCTACACTAATGGTAGTCCTTTACATAATTTTTTACACTATGGTAAGTTTTGGTTGGTTTCTACAATATTGGTAGTCTTTATAATTGTTTTCACTCTATTCTTAAACTAGGCTTACAATTTAGTTTACAATTTTATTTTAACTGTATTGTATCCTGTAACTTGTTATTTGGTCTGACATTTATCATTGGTTTCAATTGTGTAAAAATTGGGTATATTCATTCCTCATAATGTTTTAGTGGATATCCTTTCTTGTTGATGTTTTCCTTTTATGAACCTTGACATATTTTGTCTCTTCCTTCTCATTATATTAGTATTTTCTTATCTTGTGGTTTCATGTCCTTTTCTCATTTACAGCTCCTTGTTAATTTGTTATTGGTTTTGTGTCTTGGGGTTTCTCTGCTTCTTAATTTAATAAATTTCCCCTTATTAATATTTTGTTTACCTTTTTACCTTTGTCTTTTCTTTTACTGCTCCCCAAGCAACTGGGTATACTGCTGTTGTATTGGGGTTTTATATAGTTGGTTATTTATATATGGACCAAGAGTTTTCTTTGTTATTCAGTTTAATTTTATTAACATTTTATCGACTTAATGAACAGTTTCTTTGGTTTATTTTTAACCATTTACTTTTTCTCACTCACTGTTGACCTTTTCTTCGTTATTCATGTGGTATTAAGTTAAATTTTAAGGTGATAATTCTGTTATGCTATATATGCTCTCCTGTAAAAGTGATTAGTTCAGATCATACTCTTAGTATGGATGATATAATTACTACTAATTCTTTTTATTTACCATATATTATTCGTGATTTCACTTTATATACCTTCTTTTTCCACCGTTGCTTTCTCTCAGATGATATGTATCTCCTTCGTTAGCTTCTTTTTTCATTAATAAGTAATCATCAGTCTTGTGTATAACATTATCATTTTATATCTTTTCTTATTTGGTGCTTCCTCTCCTGTATGTTTACTCCCTAACATTCCGTTACATGTGAGTTGGAACAGTTCAGAGTGGCACATTTGGCTTCAATCTCTGCTGGCCATACTTCACTTACCTGAGCCCCGAGGAATTATCGTCTCTGCTCAAAATATAAGACTGATGGAATTTTTCTACATCCAGTCATAAAAATAAATAATCAGTAAAAGTAGTCTCTTTTGACTAATAATAAACATCCTTGGATTCTTCACTTCATAATATTTTATATCAATTAATACTTTTATACACTTGACTCTTCTTCTCTATCAAAGCTCATTCCATATTATGTGGTTTAGGTATGTGGTATAATATACATTTCATCGTTTCATCGTTTCATCATTTCATCTTTTTATCTGGTTTACATAGTAATTAGCATTTATATAGATTTTTTATCATTTGGTATCCAATGAGTTATTTTATTGCTCATGGCATAACATTAATTCCTTCTTTATCAATTATCACTATAATAGTGGTTATTACAACAATATTATCATCATGGTACCAGGGTTTTTGGTTTCTGGTCTTAATACTTGGTTTTTTCTCAGTTGGTCCTTCTTCATTGTTTCATCTTTATGAAGTTATTTTCTTTGTGAGTTTGGTGAAGTTGTTTTGATTAAATTATATTATATTCTGGTTTCTTCTCTCTTTTTCATGTAAAATTCTGTATCATTTTTGTCTTAAATTGTCTCATTCACATTGTTGATAATAGTGGTTATAGTTAGCATAGTCACTATTACAATATAAACTATAGTATAGTTTTTATAGCTGTGTTAGTATATTTAGGGGTTTTTTTCTTTATTAACACATGTTGTTTTGAAGATTTGCTACGTTCCTTCTTATGACACTTTTAACATTTATTAATATATTGTTCTGGTAACATTAAATTATTCAATTGTTTAATATTGGTTGCTCTCTTTATTTACTGGAACATGTTCTTTTGCTTTGTCTCTGGAGAGTTTGAGAAAGTTTACACATTTGTACTCCATTTATTCTCAAATTCTTCTATGTAAGAGTTCACTCAAATTATGAGTGCAATTTGTTCTTACTCTTTTAGAATTTTGTAGCTTTTTCTCACAAAACTTCTTTTTATATTTAATAGTTATATCTCCTCATTCGTGTGAGTTGTACTTACTATTTTTTGACTTTAGATCTTTTCTCCAAAATTCTTTTTACATATAATTGTTTTCAATAGTTTCTCTCAAATAACTCATGTAAGTTGGTCTTACAACTTTTTGAATTTTCTTATTTTTATAGTTTCTTCCAAATAATTCTTGTACGTTGGTCTTACAACCTTTTGAATTTAGAGATTTTCTTCATCTAAATTCGTTTCTATTCATGATAGTTTTTTCAAATAATGCATGTAAGTTGGTCTTACAATTTTTTTTGAATTTTATTATTTTTATTCATCCAAATTATTTTTTATACATAATAGTTTTTTCAAATGATTCCTGTAAGTTGGTCTTACAAATTTTTGAATTTTGTTATTTTTATTTTTCTTACTATTCTCACAACATTTCTTTATATGATAGGTCCTTAAAATAGTCCTTGCTGTCTGGATCACCATTGTTCTCAGAAATATCTCTGTTCTTGCGACATCTATCGCTTCTCTCTTGCATTTCCTTTTTTCTGTTGTTATTTTCTCCCTTGTTTCAAAGCTTATTTGGCTCATTTTATTATATTGTTTATTAAACCAAGATGTCTCTGGTTTATCCAGGATGGATGATATCCCAGATTTTTTACCATATGTTTCTATTTCCTTTGCATTCCATCTCTTTATATCCCCTTTAAAATGGTAATGTACGGTTTTATTGTAAGTTATTTCTGAGATTTGTCTCGACCTGCTTCTATAATCTACAACATTCATGATGTCCTTTTCCCTGGTTATTGGGATATTACTTACATTAACTAAACCACTGTGCATCATCTCCCATTCTTCCTGTGTTCTTATTAAATTCCTGGGATGCATTCTTCTCATTTTCTTTGATTCCCCTTCCATATGTTTAATATTCTCTTGATTCCTATTAGGTTTAATTTCTGACAATAATGTTACTTGTTCCCTTGTTTCATCGTTTGCCATTTCTTCTATCCCTGTTTGGTTGCCATCTACCTTCTGGCTGGATTGTTCTGTCGGTTGGTTCCTCTCTTTTCTTAATTCTTCTCTCCGCAGTTTACTATCGTTTATTTGATCATCTAGCTTTTTATTCTGAACATCTAGTTTCTCTCCCAATTTCTTAAAACTATTCCTTAATGATTGGTTGTGCTCTTTCATTTCCTTTCTAAATTGCAGGAACATTTTCATCATCTTATTCAATATTGTATCTTCTGCTTTGGTGGATTTCTCTAATTGTTTCTCCATGAGTACGGGCTTGTTCGGTTCTGCTGGAGGTAACATCACCTCCACATCTTCCACGGGTGTCGCCTCCTTATCTTCCATATCGGTTTCCTGTTCGGCCTCCACCGCCCTTTTCTTTGATGTCGCCCTCCTGTGCATCTTGTTTCTTTTTCTGACCTGTTGCCAGCTGCAGAGCAAAAATAGGAAACTGGACGAATTGTCCTTATTTTATAGATCTACCGATTCTTGTTTTCAGCCCTTTAGTTGGAAGCCAATTTGTTATAAAACAAATAAAATTAGATAGTGATATAATGTATTATGTTGCTAATAAAAAATTTTGTTTTTAGTTATAAATTTAATAAAAATTTATTATATTTTATTTTTTGTTTAATTAATTAATTGAATAATTAATTAATTGTAAATTTTGTAATTACTTTCAATTGAAGAAATGAGATATTGTGTTTTTTTAAAATATTTGTTCTCTATAGATAATCTAGTTATGTAGTCGGATCTAGTATTCTCTTTTCTAACTTCGCTCTTTTCTTCTTCTTCTTCTTGGTGTATTTCTCTAATAACTCTAAATTATTTTTATAAGAAAGATGAAACTAACATTTATTGTACAAATAATTATGAACACATGTAATTGAATAATTGTGACGTTTATTTCTTAAAATTTGAAATTGTGCGCCAATCTTACGCACATGGACCAGGCATTGATTGAGATTCACTCAGGTCGATTGTGAACAAAAATGACAAAATATAATGTTACAAAATTAATTATTTCGGGTTCTTTTAACTGTCGAAATGGTCAGAGAGGGCAAGGAACAAGATACAATACTTACAATTATCTTAAAATAAATTATTATTTGCTGAAAAATAACAGGATTATGAAAATTGTCAATTATTAAGTAAAGACCGAACCATTTCGTAGAATGACGTCATTGGCGCGTGGAGGCAGTGTCGATGTGCTGGTCGCTCTGCAATGAAAATGGCCGCTGTTCACCTCCTTGATTTCTGCTACACAACGCTGACGCTATGTTCTTCTCCCTCAGAAATAAATGCGAATTCCATCCTCTGCGAGGTTGCAGTATCCCTGGAAAATTGGGTGAAGTGTTCTTCCCTCCTCGGCGATGTCGTTCTGTGATATTTTGTTGGCGCAGTGTTCTGTGTTCAAATATGTTGAGTTCGTGTCCAGATAATGTTGGTTGAATTTTGCTCAAAATGGCGGTTGATTTCTCCTTCTAGTAATGGGTATTACTATTGTAGTTGTTCTGGTTCAGTTTTGGTGTTAGTTATTAAGTAGTGGTGTTGTTTTCCATTTGTTAACCTCGGTAACACTTTTTGAGGTTGTACGTCATTGTTTTTACACTATTTCTGTTTTTTTTAGATCTTTCGTCAGTAAATTCTGATCTGTTCACATTCACGATTAACAATAGACTGATGACTTAAAGTCGTCGTTTTGTGGTAATTTATAAAATGTCTTTTTCCTCTTCCCATTGTTTTTTGCTTATTTCTTTTATTTGTTTCTTAATTTAATAAATTTCCCCTTATTAATATTTTGTTTACCTTTTTACCTTTGTCTTTTCTTTTACTGCTCCCCAAGCTACTGGGTATACTGCTGTTGTATTGGGGTTTTATATAGTTGGTTATTTATATATGGACCAAGAGTTTTCTTTGTTATTCAGTTTAATTTTATTAACATTTTATCGACTTAATGAACAGTTTCTTTAGTTTATTTTTTAACCATTTACTTTTTCTCACTCATTATTGACCTTTTCTTCTTTATTCATGTGGTATTTATTAAGTTAAATTTTAAGGTGATAATTCTGTTATGCTACAATATTAGTAAATTCTCAGGGTGGTGAGACTGCGTTTGGCAAGTCGATTATTTTCTGTTTGTAAATAATTAGGTTATGATGCTTTATAACATTAGTAGGTTCTTTGAGTCTGCAAGATACACTTCTACAATAAAATGCACTACTGTGATAATGAGTAGGCGGAGAATAAATATATAAATTATTGCTTTAACATAACATAAAATATGAACGATTGTTCATTGTTTACAATTGAGGTTAGTAGCGGTTCATTATAACCTTGTTTACTTAAAATTGATTAATTGATGCTTCTTTGAGGCATTACTTATTTAGCATATCATTATAATGTATTACATTCAGTGTTAAGTTCCTGAATAATCTCCAAGATTGGATATAAATAAAACAGGTAATTCAAATTAATTCACTACGACTAGGGTACACTCATGTGTGACTTTGAGTTCAAGGACTACAATTAAATACAATAAAATCTTAAAATTATTAATTATTAGGGTTCATTTTCCCCTCATTGATCATTCAACGTCTCTTCTTAAATTAATACAATTGATTTCAATCAAAGAATTAAAATCGTCATCATTAAAATCTTTCCTTTGATTATTGTTTATTTTATTTTTTTTCAAGTCCCCTTCCATGTGGAATTTGGGTTATTTATTAATTAATTCAAACAAATTAAATCTGCTATGAGCGTTCCTTAATTAATTAATGATTTGTCATATAATATAATGATCATTTGCACTGATACTTGCGTATTCTGTTGATTCGAAGAATTAACACTTTTTTAACTTTTTTATAATTAATTAATATTTTAATTAATTTTCATAAATGCACATCACACACTGCCTATACGCATGAACTCCGTTATAGAACACTTAAAAATAGACTGCACTGTTTTCTTGGTTTGACCTAATTTCAACTCGAAGTTTCGAGGTTAGATTGTGTATTAACCGCTGTCGGCTGTCAAACCCACGTTGTCATGGACGTTCCGCTAATGTGGAGTATCTCTCGTTGTTGATGATAGACTGGCTATGGTTACCTGGTCGGGATTCTACACTTCGTATTTTTTAATGAGCTCTGATTGGCTAATTGTCTTTATGTCGTGTACTCTCGGTGAGGTTCGTCAAAATAGACGCTTAACAGTTGCTGGGTTCAAGATTTTGATTTATCGGTCACATACCCAAGCGCAAGGGCTTGTCACTTTTTAATTATTTCTTATAAGTCAAATATCTTATCTATAATTACACTGACAATATTTTTATCATTCCCATCGTTTCTATTTTTTAATTACGAGTAATTTGCATACCCTCATCATATAGTTCTGATTTGGGGTTGATAAAACCGCACTTGGTATAATTCATAATAACTTTTAAGTTATTTAATACTTTAAATACATTGTTTTTATCCCATGTTTTCGTGGTGATAACATATTCTTACAGTATTATTCACTTTTCCCTTCTAGTCATGTACAAATAATTATAAAACATCTATTATCATAGATTCAAATCCTAGGCTTACTGTTACATATTTTGTTTATCAATAATATTATACTAACAGTAATTGTTAATTATATTTTCTTATGGCCTATGCATAATGCATTGGTCATTATCACTTCTAATAGTGTCCTTTTTCTTTATCATTTGGTTTTATTACCTTAACTATAGTGTGTTAAGTGAGTTTACTATACTATATAAAGTTACATTTTTACAGGAGTTGTAATCCTTTCAAATTATTCTCATTATTGTTTGAATATCTCTTATCAGTGTTTTGATAACACTGTTATTATTGTGCAGTAGTTCATTCTGCATTTATACTGATAATTGCTTTGGTTTAAATTTACCAAGATTACTTGCATCTAGCTGTCAATATGGTTTATTTATTATTATTGTTATTATTAGTATTTAGGTGGCTATAATCCTGGGATTTACTTATTTGAACGTTATTCTGCCTCATTCAATGTTATTAGTTGAGTCCCTACTCTTTTATGATAAGTTTACAAGATAATTTTGTTGCATCATGCACCCATTCTATGTCAGGCATATAGTTATATTAAATTACATCAATTCAACTTTATATTTCCTTATTACATTATCTATTGCACAATAAATGTTCCTTATATTATCTATTTATGTCACGCTAAAACACATTTTAATTCAACATTGCTTTAGCCTTATTTTTCTATAGTTTTAGTGAAAACTAGTTGGTCAGATTAGGTTATGTTATATTCTAAACATGCAACAATGGATTACTGTCAGTTTTGTATTTCTACATTACATCTGACTTATTTGCCTTTATGTAGCACTGGTATATTTATTGTTTATTATTAGATTACATTTTGTTCATCTTCTACAGTCTTTATTATTGGTAATTAGTGGTTATTTACAATTTCAATTCCACTTTACAATTGGTCATTAGTGTTTTGGTCATAGTCCTTTTTTCATGTCTACACATCATTTAGCTATGAATAAATCATACTGTTATTCATCCTCTTTATTACTTTCTATGTTCAATAATTGACTCTTACTGAGTACTGTTTGTATTACTTTGTCAAGGAAGGTATTTACTTAATAAGTTTTAGGTCAGTGTCAATTTTTCTGGTTAGAGATTTAAATCATGTTGCTTATTCCACTTATACTTTCTTCTTTTATAATAATTCTTTTATTGGCATATATTAGTTCACTATAATTCATGTTATCTCCCTTTTTGTGTTTGATCTGGATATTTTTCTTCTTCTCTTCACTGATACTTTCCTCACTCTTAATAAGTTTCTTCTTGGTGTTGTTTTCACTGGTTTCCTTCTCACTGTTTGATAAGTTTCTTCATGATTTTGTTTTCATGGGTTTCCTTCCCACTGTTAATAGGTTTCTTCGTGATGTTGTTTTCCTTGTTTCCTTCTCACTGTTTGATCTATTGGGTAATTATGTATGTCGTCTCGTCGTTAGTCTTGATTTATCTTCTTTAGTTGCAAATTTACTGGTAATTCCTTCTTCATTTTATTTGCTTGGTTTAGCTTATGATACTTCCTTTATCCATGATTGTATGCTCGACCTTGTAGGTATTCTTATTTGTAGTGGTTTTCAACTCATTTGTGGTACGTTGGTGTTGGTAGTGTTATATGTACCATTACAATATCAGTAATATTGTAGTGCAACAACAGCAGTTTTAGTTTCTATCAAAACGATTGCTCAGTTACAAAAAAGTTTCCTCTTTTACTGCCGTAAAATCAGAAAATCAATAATAATAATAATAATAATTAGTATTATTATTTGCTTAACTCTAGGCTCCCCCTTAACAAATATTTGTCTGCCAAACTGGTAAATCCTTTTCAGTCTGCAGAAACTAGAAATTTTGATTTCCAATTCTTGAAATTTCAAACGTCTCTTCTTTGATTCCATTTTACTTTCCAGTTCGCTCATAATCTCCCGCTAAACATCCTCTTAGCGGGATCAACAACCTTTGCTGATCAACTAACAAGCGTCTTCTCATCTCCTAATCCTTTACTGTCTGCCTTATATTCCATTACATCTTTTTCCTCTCCTAAATTTTGTTTTCTGGTACCCAACATTTATCATACACTCTCCAGACACTTACCCCACGGGCACTTCCTTCAGATCAGAAACAAACACAAGCCTCTTCGTGAGTACCATAGTGTTTAGTGTTATTAGAAACAACTAAGGGGAGAAAAATGAAATTGGAAAATATCAGTGTGTTTTTGAATACTTGAATTTTTCCGCGTAATTAGAGAATCTGTTCTAGTGACAATTACTTTTTTAGAGTTCAAGTGGTTGCTGTAGTTTTATAAACTACTTTCAATTTAAACTAAATTTTTATCTGAGTCAACTTCTATCATATTGAACAAGAATTGTTAGTTTATGAGGGACTTCTGGAGTAAAAGGGGCTCTACTCCGGCTCAGGCCAATGTTTACAATAGAATTACCCTGTTATGTTACAGCCTACATCGCCTGATTAATTGTTTTTGCGGTAAACTGTCCTTACAATTACGCCTTCTCATTTACACCTAAAATCTCTTCGAAAAACGTTTGTCTTAGACTACTTAAAAAACAATTGTTACTACCAGAAAATTTATGGAGTCGGAATTTGGATACACAGTACGTTGCCCAGTTCGTATAAGAACAAATCAAACCAAAATGTTATCTTGAAATTTAAAAAAATTGTTGATTAAAATTTGTAATTCTAAATTTCACAAAATGCTACTTATAAAAACTATCTTATTACATAAAACACGAGCGTTTTTATTCGTAATTTATATCTTTTAAATGAAATTATGATACAAAATAAGAGATATTACGTTTTTTAAATAACAAAAGATTTGGACTGTTTATCCCATAAAAATAGCAGCTATTATTTGCATTTATATTGTTCTATCATCATTAGTTCTATAAAAAATTGCTGAAAATTTGCTTCAGGTAGTTTAGCATGACTTTAAAATATTTAATTCTTCCAATTAATACTCTAGTTTACATGGCAATTCAATTCTCAAACTCATATTTAGTAGGATAACAGAAATATGTCAATGTGCTCAGTATTTTAGAAAGTAGAATTAATAAATAATTGAATATTTATTAAAATTTATTACATTTAGCATTTGGAAATTAGAAAAAATAATCCAGTTCTTTAAGCTTTAACAACGCAAAAACTTCACGGTTACTCTGAGGGAGTTAAGGAACACGTTTTGTTAGGAACGACATTTTAATAGCGTTAAAATAATAGAGTTAAAATTTAAATTAATTGCCATTTAAAAAGTTTTTAAGATAATATTTTTCTTTGTTTTGTACTTATAAGAAATAGTTCACTTACTGTGTATACTAAATTTTAGCATTACACCTTATTCTCTTTAGCAGTACTTAATATAAAAAGAAACACACATAGTAGGAAAACAATGGATTTTATGGCAAATGTTTACTGAATATTTTTCCTTCAGTTTTTTGAAGTTTCGCATCGCTTTTAGGGAACACTTTGCATAGTGTACTAATTTTAACATTATAAGATTTTTCCAAGTAAAACAAGTGGTAAATAAAAAAACTAACGTTGTTTTTTTATTTGTAGTTATGAAAAGATTCTTAAAATGCTATTTAATTTTTTTGGAATTGTAGAAACGAAATAACGTATTGGGAAATTAGTACCGATCATGCAATAAATGGTATTAATGTACAGATCATCTTATGTACTGTTTTAAATTAATATACTAAGTTTCTGCGACATCTGAATACAAAAACAGAAAATTATTGAAGGAAACGTTGTGTAATTAAAAATTCTTACAACTGTAATACACCGTGCAAACGCTAAAAAATATTTTACATATAGTTTGTTACTATGTTGTATATCCGTTTTATACATTATGAAGCACGTTGCTAATCAACGACGAATGATCCAGATGAGCAAAGAAACAAATCCCCAATATATTTAAATATAGTGTTTTTTCTCACGGTGTACAATCAATACCATTTGCTGCAGTAAAAAAAATTTCCTCAATTTTACGTACATTTTCTACAATAAAAGTGACATGTACTGAATGCGATGGATCATTTGATGTGCAGTAGAGTCGACACATTCTCATTACTGAAGTAGTTTTATCATTAAATTTTAAGAGTTATTAAAAAAACCAAAGTAATACAAGACTGTTGAACGATTAGATCTATCGATTGTTTTCTCCTATTCTGATAATTTAAAATAAATAACATTCTCACTTTGCGTCTTAATTACACAATAACATAAATCTATTGTTATAACTGATGTGTACCGTCAGTTACACATTTAAGATTGGTTAAAAATGTAATTTTGAGTTTAGTTTTTGTAATTGTTAATAAGACATTATAACTGAAATAGCTACGAGTAGTTTATATTTTTAGTAAAAAAACAGGTGAATTCATGTCGTAGTCGCTCAGTAACGACAGTTATTCTTATAATTAAACATGTCTTTCTACGTGTTAGTCAAATCACATTACCCCATTTAGGCGCTAACTACGGATTTATAAATTCTCAAGATCAATGCGTAAATCCCTTTC
Organism: Magicicada septendecula; assembly: GCA_034769895.1. Classification (NCBI taxonomy): domain Eukaryota; kingdom Metazoa; phylum Arthropoda; class Insecta; order Hemiptera; family Cicadidae; genus Magicicada; species Magicicada septendecula. The sequence continues at coordinate 217,990 of JAWRYS010001185.1, read as the reverse complement.
GAGTGTAGGCTCTCTACTAATTCAACCACTAACAAGCTACTCACTTCCGGTTTCCAGTAGCTTTTGACAATATACCTTTTCATCAGATTTTTACATTTTTAATTCATATACCTCACGTATTCAAATTAATGTAAGGCGTGTTCATAACAAGCCTGAACGTGTTGAATAGCACACTAACCGGCGCATACAGAGTGCTACGCTATGAAGCATGCCTTGCGACATACTTTAACAACAAACTGCTTTCGTACCAATCCACTACCAAATTAGTCTTCGGATTGGATCCGCTAAAGGATAATTTACCAAACCTAGAACGTTACAATGAACAATAAATAGGACATTTCCGTGATTATGTTCAATCAAGAAACAGATGGAATAGTGATTTTTAATTCAAAAAGTTCATAGTACTGTATATCAATATCTGCTCCTGCTGTTACCTGTACCGGTAATTACCGTCACCGGATCCGCATAATTTCCAGTATGACCGTTAAGCAAAAAATGTATAAACTCTGAAAATGTGAACACGGATATGTTGTAAATGGCAAAACCACTCGTAGGAGTAAAATTTATTAATTTGTGTGTAAAACATTAAAGTACCCACAAATATGTCCACAGTAGGGCGTTAAGTCGCTTGACACTAGAAATCGTCGTTAGTTTAGAAGCAACTGAGAATTAAAAAATTATAGAAGTTGTCGTGAGATTTGGCCATTAAAAACAAAGTCCTAAAACGAATCTGCCTGTGTTTCGAAAAAGTTTTTGTACAATACAAGTATTAGAGAAATAATCAGGCGTTTTGTGCGTAGCTGTTTTATATTACATGTGCTTTATATTTACATTACTAAAATTGTACACATGTATTATATTATTCTTACAATAAATAAGATATAATTATAATATCTCATAGGCCTACACATTAATACTCATTAAACGGGTATTATTTATGTATTTTCCGTATACAGTCCTAACGATCATAAATTTTAAAAAAATTGTGTAACTTTGACAGAGACATTTTAAAATTGTGAGTATTCAATAATGGAACCTTACAAAACCTTTTATCACTTTAGTAACATGTAAAAAATAATAATTATTCCTAGAAACTTGTATAGTCGAATCTATGTGTTTGAAAATTTTTATCCGCGTCTCTTACAAGGAAAACATAATGCTGTATGTTCAAAAAAACTATTGTACGTAAACATAAATGAGCGCTTCCTTATTCTACAGAGACAAAATCGTAATGTAAAATAAAAGTCTACATAAAGAACACGAAGCATTTACATGTATAATGGTTAAATGTGAAAGGAACCAAGTCAAGACAAGAAGTAAATTTAAACTTAAGTTGGGGAAGAGGTACGTGACTGTATTGTACGCCAAGCATAGCGAGACGTACAACACACTGATATTTCCCCCAACGATTATTCGCATCCATCTCAGAAACAGATGAGAAATAAACGTGATTGTGAATTATTTATCACGCCTTTTTGTAACTGCCATGTTTTGTAGGCATGAGAAGCAAACTTTAGCTGCAGTCTTGAATACGAAATTTGTTGTCAAGGTTAAATAAGGACGCCAAACACTAGCGATGAATAAGAATAGATAAAATAAACATTTGGTGACAACTATATTATGAACGTTTTAAAGCAATGTGAATTAGAACAAAGGTTTTTTTTTAAATATATAAACACTTGGCACGTTTCACCGTTTTTTTATTTAACTCTGACAGCTGTTTCGACTTTTTAAGCCAAAACAAAGAGATTATACCAAGGTCATACCAAGTGTTTATATATATTTTAAAAAAACCTTTGTATTAATATGTTTTACCAAGTGCCCAACGAGTCATCAATTATTATCGTGAAAAGTGAATTAGTTTTTTAAATGAGCATTGTTTAAAGGCAAGTAACACATGTCCACATGTTTGTGTGCTTTTTATGTAAGAAGCTACAAGTTACTTAGATTACCAGTGTCATGACAAAAATTTAGATCAAATAAGTTAATAACAAAAATGTGACAGTTTGTAACCTCTTATCATCTATCTGATATAGTATAATGTAGGTTACCAATGTATGTTGTATGTTTTACATAGTGAACAAACATTTTTGTGTTTACAAATACAAATATACATATTTCTTTAGAAACCTAAAAGAAACATATATTTTCCACTTTTAATTAAGAAAGCTGTGTTATTGGTTAGCGTAAAATTAACGACAATTATTCCGATTAGGGCTTTCAAGTTTCACAGCTCATCGTCCGATCGGAAAAAATGAGCTGTGAAGCCTCAAAGCGCTAATCGGAATAATTTTTCTATAGTGGTGTGCAACAGTGATAATTCTGTTTATATATTTTCCTAGTTTTTACAGTCACATCTAATGTAAGACTATAATCCAGATCAAATAAAGATTTAGTCACATCGGTCGATGAAAGTTGAAAATTTAAATTTACAGTTTTGAAGTTTATTTCTACTAGTCTTCAGCGACGTATTTACTTGAGAGTCGAATGGGACAGGACCCCCTCATAACCAAATTCGCTAATATAGTAGTGTGCCGTGTTTTGGAAAACTCGGCTGTGTTTTTTTTTATGTCAACGAGAACGGACTGCGTTGAAATAATAAATTACGTATTATCGGCGTCTGTCTTGTTATGTTGCCACCGTGCCGATCCGCGCGCGTTCTAGGTCTGTAGCTTCGAAAAAAAATTTTCAGCTGTTGTAATAACCAGTTCACCGTCAGCATTCAACGTAGTAGCGTCTGTATTCGCCTGGCAGCTCCGAATTGGAATTTTACCTACTATACTTAACTATGCCTAGATAAACAACTACGCGACTCCCCGGTAAGTGTGTTTGAGATATATTAGTTACCATTTAATAAAAATAAATTGTATTTTACTTAATAACAACGCTGATGCCGGGCGATATATTTGCATTAGAGTCAACACGTGGCGTGCATCAGGCTAATTTCTGTTTGTTCATATTTCAGATGTTAACGCTGGCTAACAGATAGTGTTTTACAGTTTTTGTGCCTGTTTATATAATTCATTATATTAGAATGGGACGTAAGTTAATTATTTTGTGATTTTGGTGAAATGAACATACCTCACGAACCTGTTAGAGTTGCTAGCTCATGTCGAAAGTGATTAAGTGCTTGACGAAAACTTATGAATAACTATATATTTGAAATGATTTATTATGCTGAATGAATATATTTGAATGTATTATATATTAAAATATTTATATATGTTATTTTTGAAGTGATTTATTTAATTCAATGGGGTTTCAATGCATAAGTAAATTTTCTGGAGATTTTAAACTGGGCATGTCCTGAAGTGTGGGTTCATCTGGGTGAATGGGGTATTGTGATTTACTGAACCTGTGAGTAATTACCCATATAATTGTGCAGGGTTTCCGAATTAGTCGTCAATCTGTCTCGCTCCAGCGGATGGCCGATCACCTGCCTTCCATGAAGTAAATCCAATCACTTTCCGTCTAGCTGTCAGGACGAAGACGGACGCACAAGACAGGATCCTCACACCTTATGCTGTTAACCAGGTGACATTTATGCCTTTAAAAAAAAAAAAGTTTGTGGCCGCCACACTTTACATTGAGACGTTTTGGAAATGCTCCAGTTTAGAACTTTGTTGCGCACAAGTCCAACGGGACATTTAGGGTTACATATTATCTTTCCTTTTACTAATGCTTACGCCTCAGAGAATTTGTAAACTCAGCCAGGGTCATGCATCACCCGAATTGATGTTAGTTAATTTTACTGTAAATGTGGGCGGCACTGACTGTCACTAAGTGATTAGCGTTAAGTATGCATGCACGGGTGTCTCGGTACCCTGTAGGGGAATTTTCGGGGTTATATACATTTTCATTTAATTGGGTTTTGAATTGGTTATTAATTAAGGGTTTGGGGGAGGTGCTTTAACCGGTGGACGACACCTGTTGGTGCCTTTTTCCACAGGTCCATAACATGTCATAGTTTGTTGCATCTAGTCCGGGCGCATGACCGTGCCTGAGGTCAAGTGGGTTCTTTATGAACACCTCAAGTATATTTTATCAAATTAAATCCCTAGATTCTGCTTTATGAAATCCATTCCTACTGTGTAACTAATTTTGTAACCACTAAACGTTTGCCATAGCCAGCACAAGAATTGTTAAGTTTTCCTTTTTTTAATAATTCATTGATAAATGTTAAAGAATGTAAAACAAATCAATACCAGTTCTAAGTTATTTATGGGTGGTTACGTTCCACTGATCTTGCTTAAAAATTTGTTTTTTTTTTGGTAAAAAAATAAAAGAAATGAGAATAGGCAGTTTATGCAACCGGGCAGCCATGTTGACCTCGTGATGGCACATTTATTATTATTTGGGGTACGAAATTGTTATTTACCTTTTATGCTTGGTACTTGTGTGCCGTTCTGACTATTTTGCCAATTTGACTTTGGCCTTTCACATACTTGGAATTTTTGGGGTGTTTCAACTCTGGTCTTTTGTGACTTATTATTTGGTTTTGGGTTTGTTAATTGAGAAGTTTTAAGGTGGGCCGGGTACTTGATCTGATTAAGGTGGTTTGAGGGTGTTACGATGACAATATATATGCTGTTAACCAGGTGGACATGGTGTGTGGTATTTATATGTAGATGTGTATCTATGTTAATTATATGTTGTGTGTCATGCCTTTATTTGATTGTTAGATTGTTTATACGTTGTTATGTATATATATATATATATATATATCATGTTTATGGTTTATGTGGCTTACTGGGAGGGTCGATACTATGCGCCGTTCTTACATTATTTAGAAGTAACTGTATGCTGCTCAGTGATATCAAGGTCAATTATTTGGCGATGCCTATGTTTAGTGTTGAATTATAACAACATTTTGAGCTATTTTTAGGAAGTGAAAGCACTTGTAAGCCTAATTTGATTGTATGAAGATGCAAATATGTGCATATGTATAATATTGAACTCTATTAATGAATTTCATCTATGGATTGTGTAAGATTAACTTAATCATTCAAAGGCGCATATATCATATACTGGGGAATTGATTGTACGAAAAACATAACTCTAATAAATCTTGTTATTGTTGTCTTAGAGCAGAGTTTCACTTGTAAGTCCCGTCATACTGGACCCAGCGCATTTTTGGCTTCTCTAGGCTCTTGCCTAGTTCTAAATAACTAGTGGCCTCTCTTAAAAAAAAAAAAGGATTTATATTTTTGTATATATATAAAAATAGGAAAAAAAAGGAAATTGAAAGAGTGGTTACAAATGGTAGCAGAGTGTGGTTCATTCTAGGGTTGAAGCCTTGGGTCCTTTGGTGTGATGGGGCTTGCAAACTCGGAAATAGTTTGGAAAAAACATCAACTTCAGAAATATTTGAAAATGAAAATAGATAGATGCAATGGCAGGGTTGTTATCGTATGTATGTATTATATATGAATTATTGCTATGTGATTTGAATTGTCAGCCTGGTGCCGCCACGTGGCATGTGTTGTAGTTGGGTTTTGTTGTTTTTGAGACTGGACCTTACCGGAGATCGCGTGGGGATCGGCTCCCTTATTTATTGTATGGAAGTAATAGCGCGTGCGGTTAGCGGGATGCGGTATGGCCCGACTGGAAGTCGGTACCGTCCGACTGAAATTTGTTCTAATGTCTTGGTTGAAATGTTATATGTTGTGGTAGGTGTTCGGTGGTGTGGATTGTATGTTGGTGTTAGTGTCTGATGTCGTTTCTTCCTTTGAGTCTGGCGACTGACGGAGAGTTAGTTCTGGAGCGAGTCAGGTTTTCGCAGCGCTAGGGAACCCGGGGGGTCTTCTTGATGGAAGGATAGTACTCAAGGTTTTCCAGTTCAGTATTTGGTGTTTTCGTGTTATTTATTGTTGTGTGTGTCGTGCGTGATAATTAGAGCGGTTGGCGGCATGAGTGGGATGAATCCCGACCTGTTTCTTAAACACGAGCTAGAGTTTGAAATTAAGTCCCGGGGTGGGAGGCCCCAAGGGGATGTCGCTTCCTTCAGGAAGCAATTAAGGGACGCCCTCTCCTCCGGAGGGGCGACGTCGATTGTGAAGATTACCGATGTGACAGCGGAGCTCGAGTTGTGCCAGGAGAAGTGGGGAGAGTTGCGGGAGGTGATGGAAGATTTGGAGTCGGCCCCGTCCAGCCTCAGGGCGAGGCAGAGATTGCGTCAGCGAGCGGAGCATCTGCAACATCGATTGGAGAACTTGTCCGCACAAACTACGATCGCTGAAGTCAGCGCCACGCTGAAGTTGATCTCGGAACAGGTGGCGAAAGCGTTGCGGAATTTCGAGCCCGGGAAATCTCACCCTCCCGTGAACTCTCCCCAGCCTCCTGAGTTGGACATGGGGCAGACGCTGAGTCCGCCGGCTCAATTGCCGACGTTCTCGGGCGGATCGAGTGTGTCATACAACAAGTTACCTAACCCCCTTTCCTCCAGCTTCCGATCGTTGATGGTCTGGATGTGGATAAGCTGATGGCATTTTTCAGAATTTTGTTCCAGCTGTGCGACTTCCCGGGGATGTCGGATGGCACCCTCCTCGAGCTCGTGTATCCCTACTGTCGGGGGTCCATGGCTGAGCGGGTCGCGCAAACTATACGATGTGGCGGCAGTGTGACGTCTTTCCATCGGGGGGTGTTGGACGCATCCGTGCCTGGCCGATTGCGGGAGCAGCTGCAGCATAAGCATTGTTATTGGGTGCAAGCCCACGGGGAGAATTTTGCTGAGTTTGCGCGTAGTATCCGTGAAGCTGTAAGAATTTTAGGGTTGGGACTGCCCGAGGTCGAGGTGGTACAGATGATTGTCGAAGGGGTCACTCCCCAGGAGAGGTCGAGTTTAATTTTTGCCGAGCGACCACGCAGTTATGAAGACCTCGATAAGATGTGTGTGTTATCCCGGGCCATACAATCGATTGATGAGTCCCGTTGGCCCGTAAGGGCTAGTCCGGGCGAGTTTCGAGCGGTGGAACGACGGGTCGTTCAGTCCCAACCCCGACCGGAAAGAACCACCGGCGATCGAGGTGGACCGTTGAGAGGCGTGGGTTGTTTTCGTTGTCGAAGACAGGGGCATGTTGCCCGCGATTGTACGGAGGGTGGTCTGCGTCCAACGCTTCCCCCGAGGGTCCGGTCTTCAAAAAACTAAGTTACCAGGGGAAGACAAGTCGGAGGTTGTCTTCCCCTCGTCCTAAGACTTTTCGGTGATCAAGTGCCTCCAGGCCAAGGATAGGTCTTGACTCTTCTGATATCAAGGTCCTTGCTACTTAACCGCAAAAGGCTTCTGTATGCCCCTTCCTATCGCTCGAGGTAAAAAAGTGTCAACTCAGAGCGTTAGTTGACTCCGGTTCAGCCCGATCTATCATCTCATCTCGAGTATGTGCGGACCTTGAAAAGCAGGGTTTAATAAAAGGGTCGGATCGGTCGTCCGTAGTATGCTGGACTGCGTCACGGGAAATCCTGCCCATCTCCCGGGTGATTTCCTTCAAATTCAAGATCGATGGTTTTTCTTGGGTGTGGCCTTTTCTAGTTTTTCCGGCTCTGGGAGTTGATTGTATTGTTGGTGCCGATTTCATCGCTAAAAGTGGTCTCGTGTTGGACATCCATGGGCACCAGTGTTATTTCAAATTTAATCGGGGAGTCGTTATTCCTTTCCTAGGATACCAGGGAGCTAAGGGAGGTATCAAAGAGGTAGCTTGCCCCATTCTGCACGAGATCATCTCACTCCCGCCCCGCAGAGGGCCTTAGACCAACTGTGTGAGGAATTTCCCTCAGTGTTAACTCCTGCCTTGGGACTCACACATTTATTGGAATACAAAATTCGCCTAACTGATTCCAAGATAGCGAGGTCACATCCATATAAATTCGCCCCTCCAAAAATGGCCGTTCTAAGGGAGAAGGTTCAAGAGCTTTTAGAGCAAGGGGCATTAAACCTTCCAATTCCAGTTATGCCAGTCCAGCGTTCCTGGTACCCAAGCCTGGGGGTAAGCACCGCATGGTGATTGATTACCGAAAGTTGAACGCTAACATTGAGGTGGATTCGGTTCCCCTTCCGGATCTCCACTCGGCTTTTGATTGGTTTAGTGAGGCCAAGTACTTCACCGTAATTGATCTCAATGCTGCATATCACCAAATCCCTTTATCCAAGGAAAGTAGACCTTACACTGCGTTCTGCGTCCCGTGGAATTTATACCAGTATACGCGGGTCCCTATGGGTCTGGCAGTAGGCGCCCAAACCCTCACGCGTCTGCTTGACCTGGTATTTCAGGATGTGAAATTTAAATTTATTTTCAATTATTTAGACGATTTGCTAGTATACAGCAAAACGTATGATGGACATCTATGTCATCTAAGGGAGGTGATGTGCAGGTTGAGAAACGCGGGCCTCACGGTTAATCCGGAGAAAGTGCGAATTGCACAAGAGAGTATATCATTTCTGGGGCATCTGGTCTCGCACCGAGGTGTTACGGTGGACCCTGAAAGGACACAGGGTATTCGGGATTTTCCCCCGCCTAGGGATGCCAAGGGCATCGCCAGGTTCGTGGGCATGGTTAATTTTTACAGACGATTTATTCCTAACCCAGCAGAGATAGCTGCACCCTTAAACGAATTGAGAAAGAAGGGGGCTAAATTTGTGTGGGGTGAGAGCCAGCAGAAGGCCTTCGAAACTTTGAAGGAGGCTATCATCTCCCCACCGGTGCTACGGATGCCGGATTTTTCTCAGCCATTCATCTTGCAGACGGACGCGAGTTCGGTGGCGCTCGGGGCGGTTCTGTCCCAAGTCGTTGATGGTGCTAGGCAGCCTGTGGCCTTTATTTCCCGAACATTGACCCAGCAGGAAAGAAAGTCTTCAGTGTATGAGCTAGAGTGTTTAGCTGTTGTATACGCTCTAGATAAGTTCAGGCGTTTTCTGGAACACACTGAGTTCCTGCTCGAGACCGATAATCAGGCTCTCTCTTGGTTTCTTGCTCATCCCCGGCAACTGGGTAAAATTGGTAGATGGGTGGTCAAGATCTCATCCTTTAAGTTCAAGGTGCAACACATTAGGGGAACTCAAAATGTAGTTGCAGATGCTTTGTCACGAATGTTTTCCCAGCCCAGTGAAGTCCAATCTGAGCAACCCTGTTCTGTTCTACTAGACTTTCCGTTAGCCTTCACTGATGTGTTACCCCATCAGTTGAACGATGAAGAGCTGGGTCCTATCATCCAGAATATAAAGGAGGGTAACGTACAGACCCCTTACTTCTTGTCCAAGGGCGTCCTGTGTTGTAGAGAAAGAAAGGGACGTGCCCCTAAGATCGTGCTGCCTAGCAAGTTAGTCTTCAGTTATTATGGTCTTCAGTTATTATCATAATTCCCCAGTAGGAGGCCACAAGGGAATTTCGAAGACCATTTCCAGTATTAGAAGTCATTTCATCTGGAAGGGCATGGATAGGGACATCGCTATGAGGGTTAAGAGCTGCCATCTGTGTGGCTTGAGTAAACCTGCCCAGAACACCAAGTTAGGGTTGTTGTCATCGAACGTGGCGAGCAGACCGATGGAGAAGTTATTCATCGACTACGTGGGACCCTTCCCGCGTAGCAAGTCAGGTAATTCTTACCTACTTGTCTGTGTGGATGCTTTTTCGAAGTTTGCCTGGCTACTGCCCTTACGGCAGGCAACGGCTCGTTTGACCATAAACGCGCTCCAGAACCAAATCTTTCAGTATTTCGGCCTTCCGACCATCATTGTCTCCGACAATGGTCCCCAGTTCATTTCGGGTGAGTTCCGGCGGATGTGTTTCGCCAGCGGAATCAGACATGTAACCACTTCTCCGTATTACCCACAGCCGTCCCATGCGGAGAGATTCAACAGGAATCTCAGGTCCGCACTCATTGCTTATCACGCTGAGCAACAGACCACCTGGGACCAGAATCGGAAGTGGTTACAGCTAGCCTTTTTTACGGCCCTGCATGACAGTCATAAGGCCGTTCCCTTTGAGATCATGTTTGGATTCTCGCCCGCACTCCCGTTGACTAACTTGTGGAATATTGATGATCTTCTACCACGGGAGCCAGATAATGGAACTGCAGAGAGATGGAGGGAGGCTCGGAAGAATTTGCTGCGATCGCACGAGCGGGTCCGTCGACGATACAATCAGGGGCGAATTCCTAACCCCTTTCAGACCGGAGACTGGGTCTACTGTCAAAGCCATCCGATCAGCTCAGCTGTGGACAAAAGAGCCGCTAAGTTATGCTATCGTTGGTCGGGGCCATATCGTATCTTGGGGTTCGCGTCACCGGTGACGGCTCGGTTGGAAGAGCCGGGTGGTAATTCGAAGGAGATTACCACGCATATCTCGAAATTGAAGTTATGCAGAAAGGGGTAAGCGCGCTGACAAGGGGGGGGAATAATTGGTGGTCTCTGTGTGAGTAGGGATTTTGTCATTTCAAAGGGGTGTGCTCCAGGGGTGTTATGGAGAACGATAGGGTAGGGGGTAGATGTTTCCCACAGTCCCAGTGGGGTTCGTCTACTTAAGTGATGCGCCCCTGCCTGAGCGAGCCTTGGCTTTCTCCATTCGTCCTCATTTCCGGAGGGAGCCATGTCCTTACCTTTAGTCCCAGCCCATGACCTTTCAATCATCCTGGCCCTTTCCGTCCTCCCGATTTCCTAACCTTCCTCCTGAAAAACATGAAAAATCAAAAAAAAAATTCAAAAATCAATAAAATAAAAAAAAGGAGTTAGACAGAGTAGTGGGCGCAGTAAGGTGGGAGGGGTCGGTTGTGTACCTCGCCCGCCTTGCTGCTCCCGGCATGCCCTTGGAGCGCACATGTAAAACTTATTTGTATATTGGATAATTGTCATATTGACAAGTAGCATTGCTTTGCGTCCGGTCAAGAGTGGGGAGCATTGCATCATGGAGACCATCATTTCCCCTTTTTTCCCTTGCCCCGTGCAGTGACGGTATTGTTTAAGATGGGTTTCGTTATTAGGGAATCCCCCCGTATGGATATAGGGCATGGTGCCCTGTTAAGGTGGAGTTGGTGTTCAGGCTTGAGTGGACAAGCCTCAGGATGTCAGAACTCAGGGAGCTCCCGAACTTTTCTTTCGTCTTTTCTTCTCTATCCCTTCTTGCTGTGGGCTGGCCCTGATCAGGTCAGCGTGCAGCACCCGCACACTTACACATAACACGTCTTCTTTCATCTCTTTCATTTTCCTTCTGAGCCTCTGTTCTCCTGACAGCAAGTGCTGCTGGGCCGCCATGAACACAAAGTCCACTAGGTTGTTTTGGAATGGGGTACACTGCAGGGTACCCTCCCTGAGTTTAACTGTGAGGCAAACAAGTTGCCCTTTTGGGGTGGGGGTGTGCCGTGTTTTGGAAAACTCGGCTGTGTTTTTTTTTATGTCAACGAGAACGGACTGCGTTGAATTAATAAATTACGTATTATCGGCGTCCGTCTTGTTATGTTGCCACCGTGCCGATCCGCGCGCGTTCTAGGTCTGTAGCTTCGAAAAAAAAATGTTCAGCTGTTGTAATAACCAGTTCACCGTCAGCATTCAACGTAGTAGCGTCTGTATTCGCCTGGCAGCTCCGAATTGTAATTTTACCTACTATACTTAACTATGCCTAGATAAACAACTACGCGACTCCCCGGTAAGTGTGTTTAAGATATATTAGTTACCATTTAATAAAAATAAATTGTATTTTACTTAATAACAACGCTGATGCCGGGCGATATATCTGCATTAGAGTCAACACGTGGCGTGCATCAGGCTAATTTCTGTGTGTTCATATTTCAGGTGTTAACGCTGGCTAACAGATAGTGTTTTACAGTTTTTGTGCCTGTTTATTTAATTCATTATATTAGAATGGGACGTAAGTTAATTATTTTTTGATTTTGGTGAAATGAACATACCTCACGAACCTGTTAGAGTTGCTAGCTCATGTCGAAAGTGATTAAGTGCTTGACGAAAACTTATGAATAACTATATATTTGAAATGATTTATTATGCTGAATGAATATATTTGAATGTATTATATATTATAATATTACATATGTTATTTTTGAAGTGATTTATTTAATTCAATGGGGTTTCAATGCATAAGTAAATTTTCTGGAGATTTTAAACTGGGCATGTCCTGAAGTGTGGGTTCATCTGGGTGAATGGGGTATTGTGATTTATTGAACCTGTGAGTAATTACCCATATAATTGTGCAGGGTTTCCGAATTAGTCGTCAATCTGTCTCGCTCCAGCGGATGGCCGATCACCTGCCTTCCATGAAGTAAATCCAATCACTTTCCGTCTAGCTGTCAGGAAGAATGGACGGACGCACAAGACAGGATCCTCACACCTTATGCTGTTAACCAGGTGACATTTATGCCTCAAAAAAAAAAAAAAAAGTTTGTGGCCGCTACACTTTACATTGAGACGTTTTGGAAATGCTCCAGTTTAGAACTTTGTTGCGCACAAGTCCAACGGGACATTTGGGTGACATATTATCTTTCCTTTTACTAATGCTTACGCCTCAGAGAATTTGTAAACTCAGCCAGGGTCATGCATCACCCGAATTGATGTTAGTTAATTTTACTGTAAATGTGGGCGGCACTGACTGTCACTAAGTGATTAGCGTTAAGTATGCATGCACGGGTGTCTCGGTACCCTGTAGGGGAATTTTCGGGGTTATATACATTTTCATTTAATTGGGTTTTGAATTGGTTATTAATTAAGGGTTTGGGGGAGGTGCTTTAACCGGTGGACGACACCTGTTGGTGCCTTTTTCCACAGGTCCATAACATGTCATAGTTTGTTGCATCTAGTCCGGGCGCATGACCGTGCCTGAGGTCAAGTGGGTTCTTTATGAACACCTCAAGTATATTTTATCAAATTAAATCCCTAGATTCTGCTTTATGAAATCCATTCCTACTGTGTAACTAATTTTGTAACCACTAAACGTTTGCCATAGCCAGCACAAGAATTGTTAAGTTTTCCTTTTTTTAATAATTCATTGATAAATGTTAAAGAATGTAAAACAAATCAATACCAGTTCTAAGTTATTTATGGGTGGTTACGTTCCACTGATCTTGCTTAAAAATTTGTTTTTTTTTTGGTAAAAAAATAAAAGAAATGAGAATAGGCAGTTTATGCAACCGGGCAGCCATGTTGACCTCGTGATGGCACATTTATTATTATTTGGGGTACGAAATTGTTATTTACCTTTTATGCTTGGTACTTGTGTGCCGTTCTGACTATTTTGCCAATTTGACTTTGGCCTTTCACATACTTGGAATTTTTGGGGTGTTTCAACTCTGGTCTTTTGTGACTTATTATTTGGTTTTGGGTTTGTTAATTGAGAAGTTTTAAGGTGGGCCGGGTACTTGATCTGATTAAGGTGGTTTGAGGGTGTTACGATGACAATATATATGCTGTTAACCAGGTGGACATGGTGTGTGGTATTTATATGTAGATGTGTATCTATGTTAATTATATGTTGTGTGTCATGCCTTTATTTGATTGTTAGATTGTTTATACGTTGTTATGTATATATATATATATATATATATATCATGTTTATGGTTTATGTGGCTTACTGGGAGGGTCGATACTATGCGCCGTTCTTACATTATTTAGAAGTAACTGTATGCTGCTCAGTGATATCAAGGTCAATTATTTGGCGATGCCTATGTTTAGTGTTGAATTATAACAACATTTTGAGCTATTTTTAGGAAGTGAAAGCACTTGTAAGCCTAATTTGATTGTATGAAGATGCAAATATGTGCATATGTATAATATTGAACTCTATTAATGAATTTCATCTATGGATTGTGTAAGATTAACTTAATCATTCAAAGGCGCATATATCATATACTGGGGAATTGATTGTACGAAAAACATAACTCTAATAAATCTTGTTATTGTTGTCTTAGAGCAGAGTTTCACTTGTAAGTCCCGTCATACTGGACCCAGCGCATTTTTGGCTTCTCTAGGCTCTTGCCTAGTTCTAAATAACTAGTGGCCTCTCTTAAAAAAAAAAAGGATTTATATTTTTTTATAAAAAAAAAGGAAAATTAAAAGAGGGGTTACAGTAGAAACTCTTTTTTAAATATACAAATAGGTTTACTACACAACATTACGATATAAGTTTGAAATATAAAATATAGAAAAATCAATTCAGTTAATAAGTTATCTTTTAGTAATGTTTTATTTAATTTAATAATGTTTAACGCGTATTTTTATTGTGTTATTACCGTTTACTTTAATGGGACAGCTTTCAAGATGTTATCATGCGTTTTTCATCCACTTTAAACATAGAAATGTTGATTGACATTAAATTTTTTTTTTGGCATAAAGTCGACTCGACCCCGGACCCCATCCCCAAAGTCACATTCTAGATACCTCACAGCGTGCTTTCTCTATGAACATGTTATAATAGGTAGAACTATTTGTAAATATCAAAATGTTACAATAAAACGGTTGTTGTAACATACTAAACACAGCTGGTATTTCTGCTGTCTAAGGCAGTAACACGCAAAGCGTCGCAACTATGACTTATGTAGATGCAGATCTTAGTGAGTAATGACGACTAGTCATATACAGTTTCTATCTCAAAGTACTCTAGTATAAATGATTCTCAGGATTTTAAATTTTCATTTTATGTAATCAATGTGTTTTATGAATATTTTTAATGAAGTTTAAAATCGACAAAATATGAATTAGGCTATCATCTATTTTAAAAGTATTTCTCGCATAATTAATTCAGGTTCATGATTTCTTTAAGCCTTTTTATTTCATTCCATCTTAAGTTTGGTTTGGGTTGCTAAGTCATTTAAGACATTTAGCAAAATGTTTGTTTGTGTCTGCTTTTTGTCCAATAATTTTTGAAATTTCTTATTTTTCTCCACTCGGGCAGTAATAGGTCTCCTAATTTTCGTATTTTTTCGCACAATAAAGTTGGTGTTTATTTTAAGTAAGCGTTTTCTGTATTCGTTGGTTCCTTGGTCTCTAGTCACCTGAGGTGTCTTACTATAAAGTCCCGGGTTTATTGGCATCTTCGTTCGTCTTTCTTATCCATTGACTTATTTATTTACCAGGTAGGCCTACCTGATTTTTGATGAATATTTGATATCTATAAAAGTTGGCTTAATTTTTTTACCTAAGTCCTATAATATTTTGCCATTGACGTTATTTCGCCTTTGTTGTAGGATCTAATATAAATTTCCTCTTATTTCTTTTAAAACAATTCAGATAAATATTATACGCTGCTTAAAGCTTATGTTTATGTAAGTTTGTTCATTTAAGGGAAGCAATTAGCTAATGGAAATCTATGTCTGTCTGAGCTTAATCTAGGTTCCTTCTACTTATATATTGGTCTTCAACAGATACTCAATACTTAAAGAGCCTCATCTGGCACCAACTGTCATATGAATGTGAAAATCTCTGCACAGTTTTTGAAGACGTTTGTCTAATAACTGTTAGACATCCTAGCCCAACAATTTTGTTACAATATTTGGAACTATTTGTTATAATTATTATAATAAACTATTCAAGACAACTGGGATCGTTAATATTTTGATGTAGATTATTGTTTCCTCTTGCAATATTAATCTTGAGTATGTGGCGGACAATGATCTGACGCGTTAAAGAGCTTCTCTTTCTGTGCAATCTATGTCTAATTTTAATCTTTATTTTTGTAACCACGATGTTTCAGGCTGATGCAGTCCCAAATAAAGTAATCTTACTGTGCTACTATAGCATAAGATATTTTCAGCAAACTTTACAGTTGGTAGTAAAGATTAATAGTTGAACGAGATATTGCGTACGTTATTAGTAAAGAATCACGAAAAAAATTATGAAAGATTGCTTAGTGTAGGCGATTGCCTCAGAGAGGAAATAAATGTCCAGTCCACGTAATATAGAAGGTGGGTGGACACACGGCACACCGGAAGTTCATTATGTGGAATCCCAAGGCAACAATTTCGGCTCTTTTTGCCCTCCTCTTTGTGCTACCCAAACACATTTGTCATGAACTCGGAACGATTTATAGCATCTAGAACACTGCGTAGTAATTACATGAACTATTGGACTATTAAAGAATATTCCTCTCCTACGCTTTGTAATGAAGCTTATCAACAATGATGACAAGTGTGTTATTTGCAACTATAATTATTTACTATCTTAATTTATTATTGGACATCGTCGGAATGTTTAAAACGTAGTTTGTAAACGTCAGAGGTAGAATATCAGTATTGTCTATAAACGTATTAAAATTCCTAAAGACCTGGTTCAATTCCTAAAGACAACGGGATAGTAACTTGGTATCCGAATTATGTTATTCGAATTAGTGAATAGTTTAGTGACATTAATACTAGATTTCATAGTATCTGACATAAAAAGTAAACCAACAACTACAGGTATTTGTTATCACTTTGGCTACAAATCACTGTTCTGGGTTTTGTTCGGCTGGTAGAAATGAGTGAAACAATGGTTTAAATACTAATCAAGTCTAAGGCCGTTAGAACACTAAGCTAGATTGTCTACGAAGACTCGCATCTCTTAACTTTCAATTCGTTTACCACTACTTCCTTCTAAGTACATTTCAATCTTTCTGTTGTTTTCATAAATGATTGCGTGTAGGTATACTAAACAGTTCTATTGATGTAACAGTTCTTTTGAATTCGATACACGATTTTATTATTTCTAATAACATACAGCTCATACATACTAAAAATATTTTATCAGAAATATGTTATAAAATATTAAGAAAGGAGTAAAAATTAACTAAGTAAACAATAAGAAACAAAATGAAAAAATATAATATTTGTAAATTACTGACGTTTTATTATTGGCTAAATTAATATTTACATACTCACCAAAATAGCAATTTCAGTTTTGTTCACGGAGCAGTAAATTTACAACTTAACAAAATAAATTTGATTAGTTTAATTTTCCTTTAAAATCTGTAAGTATTAAAAAAAATAGAAAAAATTAAAGATTTTCAAAAAATAATTTTGAGGAAAACGTAATAAGGGAAAAACATAGTTTTTATGTAAAAATATTTTATTATGAGTATCGATTACTTTAATTTTATAAAGTAACTTTTTGCTTCACTTTATACTGATGATTTATTGTAATCATTACCTAAATTTATTAAACTGGTAAGAGCGGTAAATTTTACAATAGAAATTTCTGCTAATTTTAGACGTTTTATTAAAAGCTGTTGTATACCTGTTTTTAAAATTTGTTTTTAAATTAAATGCGTATTACGTTATAACGAAAGACTCTTACACGTTGTTTGCGGCTTGCGAATTTCTTATATGTTTAATCCTATCCTGTTTATTAAAATTTAGAAAGACCCTGTAGTATTCAATAAATTAATTTATAAAGTAACTTTCCACCTAACAAAACAAACATCAGGGTAAACAAAAAGAACTAAACTAAACAACTAAAAAATAAACAACACAAGTAACAGACGAATAAAAATAATATTTTTTTCTATTTGTAAATTTTTAATTATTAAGCAAAATAAAGTTTTTTACCTAAAAGTGTCGAGGAATCAAGCTCAACGGAAAATCCGTTACCGACAGTTTGCCACTATCAATCTAAATAAGTCTTCCTACTATCTTTGTTCTTGTCACTCTGTGCTGATTGCAAAATCTCTGTACCTTATTAACCGTGTGTTAAGTAAATATTGTTGAATGTTATTTACCGGTCTTCGTAAAGAACCTGTTTGGAAACATACTGTAGAGCATTCGTACAGAACGTACAGAACGTACAGAACAGTAGAGCATACAGAACATTTTCGGTTGGAAGACTTGAAATATTTTTTTTTGTACGCGTTTGGCCCAGGTCATAACTTGACTCCGAATCCAGATTGGCTCCAAATTAGAAAATCTTGGCGCTGTTGGGGAAGAACAATTGAGTAGATTTAATCAAGACATCAAAGAAATTTGGAACAAGGAAGTTGGAATATCACATGATTGCTGACGGCTGCCGGATTTTAAATTTTTCGCTGAATTATCACAAAAAAACCACTAACAGAAGTTTTAAGATAGAAAAAAAGGTAATTATAAAGACTTATAATTACCTTCAAGAATTGTTTACACGTTTCACTATCAGATTTAGCAAAGATTTTGTATTTAAAATTTTCTATAAACGATTTCATCAATAATGCTTTGTTTTAGTAAAATGTAAAAATACTAGTTTTAAATTTTTATAAAATGATTTGTCAAAAACCGTAAGTGATAAATAATTTTAGAGGTAATGTTTGAACTGAGCGCCTAAAATAATAGTAAATTAACACGAAAAAACTGGGCCTATAAGCACTTTTTCATGGCCCTAAAATTTTCAGGCCTGTGTTATCTATTTTCAATTTTGTCTTACTTTCTTGGAGATGTATGTAAAACATGACTTGAGATGACGGAGTCAGCGTAAGCCCTTATCCAGACCAAGAAACCGTGTAATTTGGTAACAAAAATGGACAAGGATAGATAAAAATAAATATCTGAAGATAGAATAATTGTAACATACACAATAAAATGTGTACATACGTAATAATAAATATACATAATATATCATTATGAAAATTATACATAATGTTTTACATAAAGTCAGTAAGGAATATTTAATGTTCCAAAAACAAAAGCTTTTTTGTATGGCGTTTACTATCGCACATTACAATACTGTCAAAGTAATTATTGGGCTTCAGTTAATCGTGTTTAAACACTCTATTTCCATTTTAAATACAGTGCGAAACTGAGTTAGCCTTCATAATATACAGAAAAAAATTCTAAAAATGGTACAATAATATTTCAATTTAATTTATTTTTGAAATCTTATGGGGTATTGAACGTTTTATTTATCACAGTAAAAGAAAATAGTGTAAATAAAAATTTAGTATTTAAGTTATCTTGTAGTTCCCTCTCTTTTCCCTTCTCTCACTTATTCTCTCTCGCCCCCTTTCTCTGTCATTCTTCCCCTCTCCATCTCACTATATGTGTGTGTGTGTTTGTGTGCCCGCGTGTGACTGCGTGCGTTCTTATGTAATTTAGCAAGGCATGTCAAACTCAATTAAATTTAATTTGTACCAAACAAAACTAAGTTATATCAGTCTGCATTCTACGAAAAATTTTATTCCCTTGGTTAAACGTTTACTCTAATTTGATTATACCAGGGTAAACGTCCAGAAAAAGTACTAACTGTAAAAGGATAAAAATATTTTATTCTCGTCTGAAGTTAAAATAGAATTATGATTTAACGGAGAGGACAGTGACAGGGCGTTATCGTTAATTAAGGTACCCTGTACTCAAGGGACCGCATCGCCCGTTAGTTTTTAATTCTTTGTTCTTTTTTTTAAATAAAATTCCGCCAGTATATGGACGCGTGTGTGTTAGAGTGCTTGAGTTTGGTTTTTATACTGTTTGTGTTGGGAAGAGATCCGCTTTTAGTATATCTCCTAAAGCATACTGCAAATATACATTTATTTTGAAATATTTTATTCCATTTTATTTTTGTTAACAAAATGAAAAAAGAATAATTGATTTTATACAGACACGCTCAACCGCATATCGTATACGTAATGCGTATATACATTTTTGTTTACAAATTTGTTTATCACTTTGACAGGAAAACTAGCCTGTGTATTACGTAAACAAATCGTAGTTTCAACAATTAAAAAGTTAGTATAAATTAACGACATTTACGTGAGCCAGTCGTTAAGATTAAAAATTTAATACTTGGGGAAAATAACAATTTATGACCAAAGACACTCGTACACAACAACTTTCAAAGTTTATAAAATTATAATTCTCCAACACACAAGAACCAGTATTGCAACAAAAAATAATTATCAACAATAAAAGCTGTTACGCAGAAAATTTAACAATTGACACGTTACGTGACACGTAATCGCTGTCAAGTAACACGCACCGAGTAGCAAGCCACAAGTACTGGTCTTCCTCTATCAAAACAGGGCTACTTAGTCTCCGCGAAGGAATACCTTTAATAAACACTATAGAAATGTGCTCATAAACTACCATCTTAACTTACTTCACTATTTAAATGAACACAAGTCAGAATTTCTACATGCTTTATATAATAATAAACTCTCTAGGATTCGTGCGTATGATTAATTTACTTTAAATAATAACCTAAAGATTGGCGTTTGTGATCAGAACAATTTTTTTCAATAAATGATTTCATTTACTGTCCATAAACAGCAGTCAAAAGGATTCTCGAATATTATATTTCAACACTAAATGATTGTGGGGTTTATCTAATAGTCTAAGAGTAATAATTAGGCTGATAATCGAAATAAATTTTAATCGACTGACTAGCTTCGGCTAGTCTATCGACAATACACCACGATACGCAAGGAAACTACCCGAATCTGTAGAAACAACCGATTGCCATCCTGCTATTAAAATCTGAAAAAAAATCTTTTAAAAAAGAAAACTTTTTACCAGTATCGTTAACATGCTGTTTAGGAAAGTTATTGGAGAGGTTGGTTAATAAGCGGCTCATCAGGCAGCTTGAAAGAGACTGCCTCTAAATTTTTATCTGGAGACCAACTAGTGTATCTGGATAATATAGTACAATACAGTTTCAACCAAGGAAAGCGCACCGTTGCTGAATTCTTTGATTTGGATAAAGCGCTTGGAAATATAACATCTAAAGTAATGTATACTATTGCCGGTTAATAGATGATTTGGCAAAATCTCCAGCTTTCTCAGGGACAGGACATTCCGTGTTCGGGTCGGGCAATTACTGTCACCCCCACCGCAATCATGAGTTGAGAGGGACGCTGTTTATTATAGTGATCAATGGGATCTGTAGGGGTATGGAACATCAAATAGGCAGTTGCGCTGTTGTACTCAGATGAAACAATGATCAAGCGGAAGGACGCAAGGAGCTGTAGACAGAATAGTTTAAAATTCTAAAAGCATAGGTTTTTCTTTCTTAGCAAAAAAGAAAACGTATGTCTACTACTGTTGAAAACGAGGGAGGGTCACAAATACCATGTACAGTTTGAACAACAAACGATGAGTGTTCGGCTGGCACATGAAACAAGAAGTAAATGTTTACGGCTAACCTTTAACAAACATTTGATGCAAAAGTAGTATGTGGAAGATCTAGATGCAAAAGTGAAGGTGTAAATCTTCTGGGGGGATATATAAGCGCCAACGGGCCGGCTAAGCAGTTCAATTATAGTCTTGGGGATAAATAATCCAAATGCGATTCGGAGTAATTGTTGCGGATTAGTAGAAGTGCTTATTATTATGTTAATTAGTGGGAAAGTGCAATAATGTAACATTTATTGTTGGGTGTTGGACAAATTTAACTGGACTTATTGTATAAGAGTTTGTTTGTTTGTTTGTTTATAACTGTTGTTTTTTCCTAATTAAAGTTGTAAATGGTGATTTTATTAGTGACAGTTATTCTGTTTTCACTCTAAAACACAACAATGCGTGTCACCGTCGTTAACAATAAGATATAATTTTAATGGTTCATAGATATTAATATAGTGTTACGTAATGCGGAAAAGTGTTAAACTTTTACAGAACATTCTACGTGTTTCTCGGCTGTTCCAATGGCATCCGCCTGTAAAGTTGTGTGCGTACATGATCTCAACATGCGTTAGCGAGACTTTTCTAGACTTCGTCGGCCGCGCCCACTGTGTCAAGGCCGCAATCAATTACGCTCTAGTGTAGCGCTGATGCGTAGTATGGACGAGTCTGGAATTTCAGAGGGGTATAAATATAGGCATTCAGCGGCGCTTAGTTTCAGTTTTAGTGGCGAATTATTCCAGTGCGGTTCGAAGTATTGTGGCGAAGTGTTATGTGTTTTGTAATTGTGCGGGACAATTGTAATACAATTGTGGTTTATATTAGTTGATATTTTTATTGCGTGTGAACTATTTTATTTGATTTGTTGTAAGAGACTACTTTGTTCATTACAAACTGTTTAATTGTGATAATTAGTGATTTCATTGGTGTGTCTTGTATTTTGTTTTTTTCCACTGTACCATACGACGATCAGTAGACAGTCGGAACAATATATATCTTAATATATAAGTACTACAGTATACTAATTATTATAATAATAAGTTATGATTAGAATTGTGTGTGCGTGTGTGAATTGCTTAGAATATATGCTATTGCTTGAACACATACGTGTAAGAGTGCATGCGTTCCAGCCATATCGTGTTGCACTGGAGTGTAACTTGATTACTTACTAGAGTGTCAGAATAAAGTAACCTTTCAGTTTCAGTGCCTTGACCAAGTAAAGAATTTACGAGAAATTCAAGAGGCTCAGATTTATTGAAAAGTTTAAGTTATAATTATCGTATACAATTATAGTTGTCGTATTTCTACTGATCGATTACTGACTTCTAGCTACAAGTCTAATCGACTCAAACGTTACACTATCTCAAACCTACTCGATTCCACTTAAGTGTACTCAAATTTCCTCAAGTCTAACAGGTCGTTGGAGCTGATGATCATTTAGTTTCTTCTTAGTTCTTACATAATGTGGTTGTTTGTAACGTCATTACGATAATAAGATAGAAATGTTCAGAAACTATTTTTTAGGCACTTAACCGTTTTCTGTAACTATCCGTGTAATAATAAAAAATATATAATCATAGTTTTATGTATTGTAACGCTACATATCATCACAATACTTTTGAACCAATTTTTCAACATAACATAACATAAAAATGATACCAGAACCTACCAAGGATTGTGCGAATGAAAGAATTGTGTACCAAGTATTGAAATCAGTTAAAGAATTAATCACTAAAGAACAAATCTACAAATAATAAATAAAAGTAGTAATGAGAACAAAACAAAGAAGAAAATATATTAAATGTGATTAACCCAATGACCCAATAGATTAGGTAAGTGAGTAAACAAAAAACATAGATAATAAAAATGAAAAGAAGTGAATGACATTATGATAGAACTCAAATAAAAAGATAAACAAAAAAGGAGACAAGACATATCCTACAATCTACAACAAAAGAGATACAACAGTGAGATAAATAAAACAGAACAAGTAAATTACAGAGTGAAGGACTATTAATGACACCAAACCATTGACAGACTATTTTAGGTGACTTGACTGTGACCATAACTCTAATTTAAAATAATGGTATAATCAATAATGATCAGGAGAGTGAGATTAAAACTTGTATTAGTATGATCTAATAATGTATAAAAGATAACAACAAGATTGTGTCTTATCTACTATTTATTTAAGTGATATAGACACAGGGATATCATAAAAACTGATAATCACAAATAATTTTGTAAATATAATATAAAAGAGACTGGAAAATAAATACCAAGCAATAAATAGTAATTAATAGAATTACTACATTTAAATAATTGAGTAAAATGTATAGAAACGAACCACCTAATGAACCCATTGCTGTAAACCAGAGTAGGGACACATAACCAAGCTCAACAAGCAGTTTGCACTTATAAAGATTAGAATTGATACTGAAAGCGTTATCAAACCATATTCTATGATACTGTACTTAAGCTAGATGTTATCAGGACCATACCAGTAACAAGATTAATTACCAAAGGAAGATTTGTATTGTGATTAGTGTAAATTAACATACTGAAATGGACAGCTTAGAATTTACCTAATGAACCAATCTAAAAAAACCTTTAGAAATACTAATAAAAGAGAAAGATTTTGATATCAGTATAATCAATGATGTATAATACAATTAATATGATGTAAACCAATAACTATTATCATGAAATTGAGTCATAATAATGTAAATTAAATATACTTGTCATGTAGCACTAGATGCAAGAACTATTGATGAATTACCAGCACATGACAATATCCTGATGTAAACCAAAAGATTGTAAAACGTTATAGTGACTATAATGAGTATGTTTGTCAAAGATGATGACTTAAAAACAACTATATAATTTATAATGAAGGTAATTTGTGTAACACCCTATAGTGCAAAACTATGGGTGATTATAAAGACTAAAATCAACAAAATAAAGGTGTAATAACAGAAACTGAGGTGATCAGAAGTTGTAATGGTCATCTCAGAGTAATTGTGACATAATAGAAGTTTTTCAGAAACCACTATTAAGATATAATAAGTGAATCTAGTTTGTAGTCTCATATGCCTGCTAAAACATAGGCATAGCTTAGGCATTTTATGAATAATTGTAAATAAATACTGTGTAAAGAGGACACAAAAGGACTTGGAAAGCATCATCTCGATGAGATATGATAGCCATGTGTTAATTTAAGTTAAATAATGTTTAATTGTATTAAAAATTGTATTAATTATAAGTTCAAAAAGCTATATTCATTAATAGTGAACGAAAGTATTTCATGTGAGGACTCTATATAACGAGCCAGACAATTGCCATATCATGGTAAGGCTAGATCAGCAGTTAAAAGTAACGTACGAGATTTATATCAGTTGGAATGTATTTGCATCATTTTAGACAAAATATTGAGCGTCACTTTTTCAATCTTCACCCCAAAACCCAAGCGCTCAAATAATTTAGAAAAGGAATGTCAAAGAATGCCACGCTCAAAGGAATTTCAGAAGAATTAAATTGAGATTTGGTTTTAGAATGCCACTGTTCGAACTTTGTACTGTATCTCTTATCTGTGTGTTGTAACCACCGCATTGCGGCACGCGCGGATGACGTCACTTTGCTTATCAAGCGCCGCCGGCAGTCAGCTGGGCTGACGGTGGTCAAGTTTAGTTCAGTTAATCAAGAGACTCCGAGCTATACTCTCGTTAAAATTAATCTTCCAGCCGCAGCTTCTGGATCATTAGTGCAGCTTGCACTAAATTATTCAGACGACCTTCGTCTATCTACCATGGGTTTTGACTTTTATCAAAACTAAATTATCGGGCTTTATGGCCTTAAAACATCCGCACGTGTCGGCAATAGCATCTACAACTTAATATTTTCAAAAAATGAAAATTATACTTCATCAATACAGTCCACTTTATTATATTTCAGAACCAGCCCTTTCCACTTAGCGTCTTTGGAACAACTCTAGAAACTTCAAGACTTTCCAGTACGCAACAGCCACGCTCAAAGGAATGTCATCAACCTTTCACCAATCAGAAGAATTAAATTGAGATTTGGCCAGAAAACCGAAGCCAGATTTGAATTCACTTTTACATTGTCGTCGAAGCAAGACAGACGACAGCTCGGTATGCCAAAAGTCGCGAATTAACCTACCAGTGCGGGCATCGAAATGTAGACATCGGTCAAGTGTTACAAAAATTTTAATTAACGAAGTTTAATGAAAGCGTGATAGTGCAACAACATTTGCAAAGTGTACAATAAATTGCGATTGCTTGAAATAAAGGGAGTATAGTGACAATTAATCATACTTAGGGAATTTATAAACTTATACGATAACAATTTATCGAGTATAATTAATAAGATGATTTAATCTGAACACAAAAAGGAGTTTTGACCGTATTATTTCAATTAATTTATTTAAAGTTAAAGAGATTTAACGACAGCTGATTATACTTTTAAGAGTTGTCATTTGACCTGATGTATCTTTATCAGAATTAGTAAATAGGATGATTTATAATGAACATTAAGAAAGCTATGGACCGTATTACATTTGTTAATTTGTTTCTAGTTAAAAATATTTAATAACAAACTAATCATGTTTACAAAAGTTATCAATTTACCTGATTAAATTTATCCAATCTAGGGAATCAGATGATTTTTTTATGAACACTAAAGGAACTTATAACCTTATTATACCTGTATTTTGTATGTTGTTAAAATTATTATCATTAATTTAAATTTAACCGGTTTCTATTCAGATACGCCAGGTTAACCTACAATGTTGACGCCAGACGTCTTTTGAAGTTTTATGTTTATTTTTAAGATTTATTTTTGTAAGATTTATTTTTATGTAATCACTCTCCTACTACACAATTATTATGGTAGTATAATTCTTCAAGCTTTTGTACTTTGCAGTCTCAAAGAACCTACATTTTAGATAAAACATTTTAACCAAAAAAACAACGTGTAATGTTATGGTTACTAAGAATCAGAATAACAAACCCTGAGACAAGAGATTTTATAAAATTAATCATTATTGTAAAAATGAACGATTATTAATCTAATTATTATTTAACCTAATTTCATCAGTATTATCGAAGAATAAACCACATTTTTTACCAGATAAAAGAGTTAACCAAATTATTTCATTAGACTAGACGATTACAGGTTAGGTGAACCGCTCCCAACAGTAGGCACCACTCGGAGCGGCAATTGAGATAATTTAAATAATTTTAAATTGTCATCTCAACTCTGCCTTGTTAACAGAACGATTAACAAGTAAGACCTCCACTCAAAGTAAGTGCTGAATTAATAAATAAAATCTAATTTCATTGAGAATTCAACTTATAAACTGTTAACCAAAATTACGACGGCTGACAAAATCAACAGGTGTCAATCAAACGGTCAAGTTAGCCGTTTCGTCTCAATAACGACTGAAAGAAACCGAAATATTAAAACTACGAATTCAACTAAACTAACACTTAAACCACGATGTAAAAACATTCGAAATAATAATAAAATTTAAAAAAATAACAAGTAACAATAATAATTGAATTTTAAAATTTTAATTCAAACAAGGTAAAATAAATTATTTGCGAGAGGGAGAATCTCGGTTTACTACAGTATTTTTATGTATACTCTGTTAACTACTTATGTAAGATACTTTTTTGTTTTGGTACGTGAATGGCAGATAGTGGCCAAGAAAGCCTACTTCAATTTTAAAACTAAATTTACGTTTTTAAATACATTTACACTGTAATTTTAATACTAATTTACAACTTCTGTGTGTATGTGTTGTTCTGCCAAAGCATGTTATTGCATAATACTAAGAAGTTAGTTAGCTAAAGATTAGTTAATATCGTTCTGATGATGACAATAATATTTGTCAAAACGTCGATTTTTCAAATTGGGTTTAGCTAATGACCTCATACAACCGTCCATTTTTTTATTACTTAACGGACACTACTAAACTAAGAAATGGTAACGAATGAGGGTAACGAATAATATATTGACGATGATAATGATGACAACGACGACTACGACGCTGATTATGATGATGATGATGATTATGATGATGGGATACATAAGACACACAGTCTTGAGGATATCATTTGATATCTTATGATATCATACATAAGACACCTCCTTATCATTTGAGGATCGTGTCTATTACTCTTCAAACACAACAGTTAAATTAAGACACCTTACAGAATTGTCTCAAAGTAATTGGAAAGTTGAAAGAGGTAATACGAAATTTATTAAAAATGGAACTTCATAAAGTACTAGTTACCCAAGGACACTACTACTTCTATACTAAGAGTTATTACTAGTACTGTAAATGAAGTTTATAATTCTCAAAGCTTGTATTTGAACCGTCTCCAAAGTCCGTGTATACCAAATGCGCTGCGTGTAAGTACTAGACGCTGTAATAAACTAAACATCGCCATAAATTTCAGTTATCTCAGACAGTAACACGCAAAGCGCGCAACTATGAAACATCGTGCATTAAGCAGATTTTCGTGTACTTTCATTAAGGCTATTTTGTTCACTACATCAGAGCAGTCCATTTGCAACAGTGTTGCGTTCCATTAACTTCACTACAGCTGTGTATTTTATAAATGTGCTTAATTACAGCGTAATGTGTACGATTTGTCACAATTGTCTGTAATGTCATTACGTTATAAAAGTAATAAACCTACATTAAATTACACGCCTAACAATTATACCTAAGACAAAGGGCATGAAATTTAAAGTCATTTTTTTTTATTAAGCATCGTGTTTTCATAGTAATGTTAATAGAAAAACAAAAGTCCCAAATAGAATTAGATATGACACTAGTCCACATATGACACTGTTCGTCCAGATATAACTGCGCTCATGTTTGCTTTCTTGTCAAATTTTTGACACTCTTTCTTCTTCACCAATGCTTTTTCAACAGTGTGACGTTTTTCTAGGCATTTGTTCTATTTTTCGGGTGTGGTCTGTTAACTTTACCCTCTGCTCCTCGCTCACTGCACTGTTACACTTGCTACCTTTCCTATCGGTTATGAGGGAAATGTTTCCACGGTAGCGGTATGTGGCAAGCGTCGACTATGGTGTTCAGACAACGAAGACATCTGTGATTCTCAAGGGAATGTCTTATTTTTGTTCTTTTCAGTTCGCTAGTTTTATGTTGTATTTAAATTACAAGGCGTGTCCGATTTCTGGGTGATGCTGGGTATTTACTGTGGACACACTTTACAGGACTCATATGTTCGATTCTCCTTTCCGCGACCCTCACAATCGGGTTCCAACGAATCGGGTATTTCAGGTTTCACACAGCATTTCATTCACATCTGGGCGTTCCTTGGAAGTCGGTTGGTTCGATGACCTGATGCTGGTGCTAATTTTCTGGTTCTTGTTATAGTACAATCATCTTTATCTATATCACATATATCATATATATAATATATCGTATGTCAAAATTAAAATAATATAATAATGTCCATTAATGTAACGAACACTGTATGAGTCCATGTAAACCGCACGGATAAAAATTATTTGTATTATAATTCTTATATATCTGAATCACCGAAACCAATCAATAGTTTCATAAATGCATACAATTCTGGTAAAGCCAAGTATTTCCTGAGGTACGCCATTTGTTTATACAAAAATTTTAAAACAAATTATTCTAGATTCTATTAAAGGTTTACCAGGGTTTCGTGATGTAGAATTAATACGAAGCCTTAACACTGTCAGCTTAAGCAATACGCACCATCTTTCACTCATAATCAAAAATCTTGTTCTCGTTTCTCAAATAAAACAAAACATTGCAACCTTAAAAGCTACTAACACATATATCGGCGATATGAAAATAACCACATGAGGCGTTATTACAAATTTTAAATTACAAAACTTAGTCAGTTTGTTAATAGTGAATATATAGGTAGCATTGCGTATAGGTCTAGGCCTATAGGTTTACTATCTACAAGGCAAGGAATGTAGATTACCATAACAAACAAATGTAGCTGTAAACCTCAAAAAACAAAAGAAACAGCCTGCTAAGATCAAGAAACAGAATTGAAAACGATAAAAAGTTTTTACACGTTTACAGCTTTACATCGTTAGCCGTGGGAAAAGATTTAAGTCTGTCAGCGTTATTTAAATAGCATACAGATCAGAAACATAAACAGTAAGCCTTGTGAATGATACAAAAACTACAGACGGTATAGAGAAACAAGAACCCAATGTGCTTGGAATAATAAACACGGTGAGTAAAAGTGAAGAAAAATTACTCATTAGTGAAAGGCTAATAACGATTGTGATAATAACATAGACAGAACAGCACATTACCTGA
This sequence comes from Magicicada septendecula, assembly GCA_034769895.1. Lineage (NCBI taxonomy): Eukaryota > Metazoa > Arthropoda > Insecta > Hemiptera > Cicadidae > Magicicada > Magicicada septendecula. Next base: position 188,589 of record JAWRYS010001185.1, on the reverse strand, counting down.
TTAATATGTATTTTACCTGGTAAAGGTGAAACACCTTTGTTGCATTCGTAGAACATACTTACTTAAGTAACACGGTTTCTTTTTGCATTTGAGCAAATCTCAAACAAACACTTCCGTTAAAATATGCAAAACATACTCAGGCAAAATAAAAAAAATATAGGATATGTCGCAGATAAAAAGTGGCACACTCTAAAACCTGTGAGGTTTTCTTCATTTGTTATTTTATAACATGTTATTTCTTACGTATTATATAGACATGGGAGCACGTTGCGAAACAATTCTGAATGTTTTGCATGTGTTACACGAAGTGAAATTAAATTTACTTTGTTTCTATAATTAGTCTCTAAAGAATTAAAGACTGTTGATCACTATCTACAAATGAGTAATGAATTACACGTGAGACGCTATATAGGACAGGAATTGCAAATTTCTATGACACAACTAGCAAAGTTTGGTACTTTGTAAAAAATGCGTCTGCCCAACTCTCCTCGTTTACCATTTTTATTAATAAACATTGTCTAGGATTCTTTAAAAGTTGCAATATTTTGTCAGTTTTACTTTTTTATGTAAACAAACGTAACACTTATGAACATTTAGATTAAAATAAAAAATAATGTAATAATTTTTTCTTTACAAAGTTTAGAAGACAAACTTGAAGACCCATATTTCAATATATAAAAGGCACGAAGCATTTTCTATATTGAAACATCCTGACATAATGTGTACGTACTTTATCAAGACCGTAAATAACACTACACGCTTTAGTCTGACACGGATCGTTTACTAGCATTACAAATAAATAAATAAATTAATTTAGTTTTACTTTGATATAACACTATAATATATACTAAATTACTTAACGGTAGGTCTAGCAAACGTTTTTATACGAAATCGTATTAAATAAAACTTAGATAGTAAATTAGGCACTCCTCCTAAAATGTAAACTAATTTGTCGAAAGCATACATTTGAAATATATAATAGAGCACAATAAGATTAAATAAGTGCTTAGGGATTCTTAGACTTTATTACCGGCGTTTAAGATTCTTGTCAACTTGTGTTTTTAACAATTTGCATCCCGTAAAATAATTGTGTTTTCAAGTAATAAAAGTTTCAAAGCAAAGAGCTACAAATATATCTACAAATATTAATCTTCTGTAGATAATATTTTTCTGTTTTGATTTATGTACATCTATTTCTTCTACACAGTTAGTAGCTGTGTGGATTTATATGTATTTTATTGCCGTCCCAGCAGAAATATCTGAAGCAGTAAGCAAAAAGTGAGCGAAGAGGACAAACAAAGTTATGAAATATTGAGAGCGCGGACTCAGAATTCAACCCTTTCAAGGCCATACAGTTGCCTCATGGTTACTATACTGTATGGGTAACAACTCCGATTTTGTATCATCATTTATTTAGATATATTCGTACACTCAGTAGGCCTATTAAAACATTTTAAATTCTGACTAATGCATAAATAAAACTTTCTACACTTATAGATCAAGAAGAATATACATTTAAACTTGAATTACACACCACGTTATTTGTTTATAAAAACGTGTATTATTTAATTTAAAAGTTTTATTAAAAATGAATATCGTAGACAATATAGACAATATTAAAAATAGAAAGAAAAGTAAAATAATATATATGCCATACAGAGTAATTTTTTACTGTTTGTTTAATATTGTTACTGCGTGGCTTGAATATACCATAATAAAATAATAAAAGTAAAACAAATTTGTACTGACAAGTTAAACGATATTGATTTGGTTCTGACAGTGACTAATTAGTTATAAGAACACTTGTTTTAAACTTTTTCTTATTTGGACTACGAAGTGAAAACAGAAGCAAAAGTTTATAAATATTTAAAAATATTTATTAAAAGATACATGTATAAGATACGTTTTATTAACTAAACAGTTTACGTGATACACCCGGAACATATATATCCTGTAACTATGTAACAACCTGAAAGCAATTAAGTTATTTTATACTATGGCAGTAGTCTAAAAAATGAGCCGTAGGGATAGTTATAGATAACAACAGTTTACATTAAATTTAAGTTCGTTTGTAAAACTATCATATGGTTTCCACGAGTAGCGGGGAAAGCAGCCAGCTGAAGAGTGCAATAATAATACCTTATGATGATGATAATAATAATAATAAAAGCAATAACGCGTCTTCAGAAATTCAGCCCTACTCCCCGGCTATATCTAGGCCTAGTGGAAAGCGGGCGGGCAAAAGCTGCCACTTTTAGTTGGTTAACAGGGCAGTGGTAACGAAGTTCTGACAAGGTTTTGTATACTACTGTAAAACACACCGTAACTCAAGGTGGGACCGATCGTGCCAGTCGGTGGATCGCTTCAATTTAGTGAGTAGAAAGCGATGGCCTTAAAGCACCAGGCCGGTCTCCTGTACTTTCTCGGTATCCATGGTGCTTCTATTTTAGAGTCACCACGAAATTCAGGGATTGAGGGGCTTCCTAGAAAAAATCCCTCCTCGTAGGGCGAAAAGGATGAGGCAAATCACTACTGTAGATGGAGAGAAGTTTTTCACGCCGTTAGTCAATACGCCTGCGGTGCGTAAATATTTATTAGTTAAGAGGAAACAAGGAAACTTCAAGAAAATGAGTCCCTTTTTAATAGAGGAATCCGTAACTGCCTGTGCTGGAGCAGTTGATCCCGATATTAGGAAAACGGCTGGTGATCTGTTGATGGAGACACCAACCGACTAGCAACGGGTACGGTTACTTATGTTGAAGAACGTCGGAGACATAGCAGTTGAAGTGAATCCGCTCACCCTTCTGAAAATCATGAAAAGCGTAGTTGTTTTCCATGACTTACTAAACTGCACTGAAGAGGAGATAACAGCAAAATTAGCGCCACAAAGGGTCATAGTATATTGAGGCTGACGGTGCACACGCAGGGACAGGCACTTCCTTCCGCCTTCCACGACTTAACCTTAAAAAGACAACACTGCCAGAAAAAATAAAAGCAGGACTTCATCGGTTTTATCCCTGATCCCTTACAATATTTCCAGCGTTTTTTGTTTTGGATACGCGTCAACCAGGTGTGCCCGTGTCAAGACTTGCTTCTGCTGAAGGTCGGTCCATGACAACTAACGCTGTGCAGAACCGATGAAGTGCATTAACTTTGGTGGCTAACATTCTTCATGGTTAAGTAATTGTCCTGTGTAAAACAGGAGCTAAGTATTCAAGAAATGAAAACACTGAAGACAATCAGCTACCTGGTAGCCGTGAAAGTTGGTTTCCCGGCGGACCAGGGCTGTCTGTTATGCACAGCTGTTAAGTCTACATCAACACTGACGCCGACAGCATTCGTACAAGAGATAATGCCTGTAATTATGCGTTTCATTTAGCAATAATTCAGAGAATTGTATTCACCGTTATAAGCGAGAAAAAACAGTGCAGTGGTATCCAGCATAAGTGCAGAAATTACCGTAAAGTCTGCTGTAAGACCGTCAGCAAAGAATCAATAATTCTGGCTCCTACTGCAGCTATGTCCTGTGGGGCCGAGACGGCCAGAGGGTTCCGCCGACCATCGTCCCTACTCTCAAATACACCGTGGAGAATTTTTTAAAGACGGGAAACAAGAAATATCCCGGACGCCTAGGAGATATCTCACCAACCTCGGTTACCTGGGAGAGATCGGTAACTCTTACAAAAATGAGCTACCGTCTTCATTACTATTGGTTGGTGACTTCAACGGTCATAGTCCCACTTGGAATTTCATTGGACGAACAGCGCTGCATTAAGAACTGAAGATCTATTGCTTAAGAAGGCGTTTGTCTTTTAAACACAGGCGAGAGCACACATTTTAATGTTGGAAGTGGCAATTTCTCGACTATCAATCTTTAAATCTTGCCCCGAGTCTGTCATGGAGAGTGCTCCCAGACCAGCACGTGAGCGACCACCTCTCAGTGCTCGTAACTACACAAACGCCACAGACCATTATACGCATGCAGAGAATATGGATGCTGATTGGGCTTGGACTGCTGATTGCGCAGTTTTCATGGATGTTATAATATCTACAATGTCAGTGGAAATATAGAAGATGTACACAGTCTTACTGCTGATATAACTTCAGTAACTAAGAATCAAATCCGGAGGACCGGTGGCCTATAACATCGTACCGTTGTGGAACAAAGTTGTAAGAGTAAGAGGGAAGCGACGGGCCTTAAACAAGAACAAACGAGCGCCGACCGAAGACACTCGCATCCCTTTTAAGTGACTTTAAGCCCCTACTTGTGGAATAATACTGCTGCTAATGATCAAGCTGGGGAAACGTCGATACAAAGGTCCCCAATGACAAAACTATTTAAGAAGCTTAGAGCAATCGCTGGTACATCAGTGTTCAAGCCTTTTATACGTATAGAGCACGATGGTGAATTGATATTGTAGTGCTACGTGTATACCGTGTGTATATAATGCCACACGTTGGATGCGTCAATTGTAACTAAACGAGATCCCCCTCTTTAATTAATATATAATTTATAGATTTAATTATAGATTGTTGTTTAGTGGATTCTCGTGTATTACAGTATGCAGTAATTATCTTTTGTGATAATTGATAAATATTATTTATGTAATTATAGTGTGATAATTTTTTATGGATAAAATAATAATTGCTGGTCGGTAAATGAATGTAACGGTAGCGTCGAACTTGAAGTGGAACTCCTCTTGTTGGAAAAATGTCGTCAGTGTAAGTACAGTCAAGTGTTGTCTGGACAAATAAATTAGCATAAAGAACACTTTTACGTACCTGGTAGTAGTACTTGAAGTTCTGACGTTCACTTACCCTGAATAAACTGTCAAGATTCTCTCATAACCAGCTTATATTTTAGAAACAAGGTTTTACAACTCCTTGTATGTAATGTGGGCGCCACATGGGTTTACTTCATAAAAGGTTCCCATGAAAAAACAAATTGCTAAATTTTAAAATTGTATGTGTTCACTTTATATCTTGTTTAAATGCTTAGGGCATTTAAAATAATTCAGATATAGTACTGTAAGATTTCTGCTCAAAAGTATCTCAGTGTACTCTATACTGAGTATTGCTTATCTAAATGAAATAATTGGAACCAAAGGTTATGCTGTATAACATTACGGGTTTGTTATACCCTTTAAAATCAACTCAAATGAAAAATACAATTGTTACAGTAATACAATTTGGATGGTAATTTACCCATCTACTATCTGGCCTAGCTCAATTAAGAACAATATAAAACTCTTATGGTTATTAACAAATTTTAATTTTATTTTTATAAGTTACCTCACGGGTAGGTTCTTGACAATACAAATAGAACGTTATTAATTGTCTTGATAGACATTACTGTGATAATAATTCATATTTGGGCCTCTTTAAAAAACTCGCAATTATTTTTGAGGTTAACGATCGTTTCGTATGCTTATATCCTAACAAATATTATAATACTTAACTCTAAGACAAATATTCTTACATTGGATTATTTAATCCTCTAAATAAATTGATACAGTGTTTGCTATTAAAAGTTTGGTTGTCTTTGCGTCAGTACAAAAGTGTTGATAATTATGATCAGTGAAAACAGATAAACAATAAAATTGGTCACTGTACTACCTTGCTTTTTTAATCTTATAGATTAAAAAATTAAACACTTTAGTGATCGGATTATATTGATCACTATATAACTGCACTTTATTCGAACTAGGAACGAGAAATAACCCTTTTCTAACTTATAGCGGGTCGTTAACTTTACTGGTTAAAATGCTTTCGCTCGTTCCGAACACATGCACTAATTAAAAATATTCACTATTACTTGTCGGTGCACTTTCGTGTGATGAATCGCTGTTCTATTAATTATTTTGGTAAATTTTGAAGTATTTACTACTATTATATTGTATTAAGTTATTAAAATTTAAAACACTGTCGAGCGGCAACTAGATGGCTCGAGATGAAGGAAGCGAATGCCGAATTTATAGCGTTTCTCTGGTTATATACCCCCGGCTTAGATCACCTTTAGGAAAAAATCTCGCTATATAAACTCCTCTGTGGTTGGTACAACAAACCGTTACGATGACGTATTGTTTTTGTAAACCGCCACCGGAGCGTCTCTTTCGCCAAACTGTCGTTGTTGTCCGTATTCACTGACAATTTCTTAATTTTGATAAAAAAATGATGCTAACACTCACTATTAACTTATTATAATTCCGATCTCTAGGTTATTATTATCAAATTAAAGTTTAGTCTCTGCTCTTTAATTTGATATGGCTTAATGCCGGTTTTAACCTCGCTTTCTCTGACAATACATACAAATAGTGTTTTGACACATGGTTTCTTATTGTCGTCTGCTAATAACGCACAATGCGACTATTTTCCAAACTTTTACATTTGGTTATTTGTCTCTAGGTTCTCTTTCGAACATTACTACGTGACTAAAAATACACATTATTATTACAATTAAAAGCTGTTTACAGCTGCACAATATTAAATCTTACTATAATTATGATAATACCTTACTCTAACTATTCCTTACTCTTTATATACATTTGTATTTTGCCTATTAATTTTAAAGGCATACCATATTAACTGAATGATGGTATTTCACACTTCAGTAGTTATTTTATTATTCTGTAAATTGAATGTTCATTAAGGGTCCTGTTTCCCTATTAACTTAATGACACAAATTCGTTTAGGCATGGTCTAGATACATTCATAGCACCATGTTTATTCCTTAATTATTATTATTAATTACATTTCGTTTAATTAGGAAGTTGCTTATGCACATAAGATTTCCTTTTATAAGTCTTTATTCTATAATGTTACATCTTTGTTGATAAAGCTAGCTTTTGTAGCTTTGTGGCTACAGCTAGTATAATAGTAGTCTTGGTTATTTACATATCATTGTTCCTTTATTTTCAGCAGGAATGCTGTTATTGTCATTACTTTTATTAAAGTCATTTGTTAGTTAGTTTTACTTTTACATGACTCTACACATTAATGTCATGGACTGGCTCGCTTGACAGCTTATTTGTGAATTTTGTATGTCCATTAGTTAAAGTCAGTCATTGTGTTTAGGTTGTAGTGTCAGGCAGTGTATTCTTCACTGCTTCTTGGGATCCCTCCTCTTCTTTCTTCTATGCTGGTCCCTTCTCTTCTTGGTTACATTCATTACAAATGATTCATTTTATAACTTTAGTGTCATAAATTACCCTCCTGGTGTGTGTTTTGGTTATGTAACTTTTTGTGGTGTTACAATATACATCCCCAATGAAATTACACCTTCATTGCGTGATATGCCGAAGATGAAGTTGAAGAAGATCATGACTTCAAAGCTTGAAGACATAGAACTTATAACGTGCCTTTCACGATGGGGCACAGTGCCTGCCATCGGTGCTGCTGGCGACACTGTAGCGGAACCGAACGATATTCCTTACATACGTCGAATGCCGGATGTAGTTATGGCTACACTCCCTGGACTTTATAGCACCACATGGACACAGGGTGTCTGTACTAAGCAATGGAAAGAAGCAATCGCTATCCCTCTTTCGAAGACCGGAAAGGATCCGCTTAAAGCAGAGAACTACCGTCCAGTAAAGTCGCCGTGCAGTTTAGGTGCGCTAAAGCAATAGCTATAATCAAACGTAAAATGAAAGACGCTATAGACACGTTGTTAGAAAATGCTAACAGAATAGACATTTCTTTCTCAGCAACAAAGTGAAACTGTGTTCACTTCTGTCAAAAGCGAGGAAATCACCCGGATTCGATAGTAACCATAAAGAATAATTCGGCTGCAGTTTGACTGAAATCTAATTTTTATGGATAACTTTCAACAGACACTTAAAGTGGAATGCGCATATTAACCGCCGTTGTACATTTACTCGACCGGTCGTCAAGCGTAGTCTCAGAATAGCTCCTCGCTATAACTTCCAGATGCTCATGATCCAAGCTTACGTTCCGTGTGAAGTTCCTCCCTGGCTGCTTTGCAAACCAAATTGCCAATTGGACATTGCTACAAGAAGCAATAAATTGTGCCACCCAACTGAACTGAACCCCCTCTTTAGACCTGTACTGGAGGATTCGTTGAAGAATTCTTGGGTCGATTCAAGTTGACATATGACCTGACGACGCAAAAGTCGCTGCCAGAACCACCACTATTAACGTGTAGTAGTAGATGTGGAGTACGTAGGTTGCAATGGAGGGTGATCGCAGACGTCACGTGACCACGTTTCCATCACCAGACTGCAAATTAGTAACACGAACGTGACGTCTTTTTACCATCTACATTGACGACAACGACCGTCCTGCTCATATGGCGTAGGCATTACGGTGAAACGTAGCCTATAATTGAAGACTGTAGTACTCTTGCGAAACTTACACCGAGATACGAAACAAAAGCAGCCTGAAAGACGACACCGAAAATGAACACTTAACGATAAACACAACTCTATGCTTCCTAAAAGCAACAAGTTTACTGCAAAATTGTTTTGCTTGTTTTATGTACTATTTTCCATTTTCATTGAATACCTAAAATGTAGATGAGAAACAAACATGTAGTCGAGTAATACTCCCGGTACACGTGGGTGGACAAACACAATATTATTATTAACATTATTGTTAATACTATGCTATAAATTTGTATGCCTTTATATATCAATAATATTCGATTATCCTACACCGTTGAATCTAGATGATTAGTATTTTTATTATTATTGTAGTGGCAGTATCAGTAGTAGTAGTAGTTGTTGTTGTATTCTCTCTGAAACAGGTCCCTTGACTTCGTCTATGAATTTTGTTTTCTACCTTGCTGAAACGGCTTCCTCCTTCAGTTTCTATTACTTCCGTTCCGATTTTAAAGCGTCAAAAAAGCTGCAGTCCCTTGCAACATACACCCGACGCCATTATCCAGAAGGCAATTTCTTCTAAGGATGTGTCCGGTACAGTGTCTTTCCGACGAACTGTATGGAGTATTAATCATCTATCCAGGAACTGTATCCAGGATGTTCTCATCTATTCTTCTAACGACCTCTTCATTTGTCAATTTTTTTGACCACTTTACATTTTCCGCTCTTCTCTCACAAAACATTTCATAGTATTCCTTCACCGTTTTCTTAGTGCTCATGTTCCGTATGTATATTGAACAACGCACCGAAAGTAACACTTTGTCAGTTTCTTTAGAAAATTAAATATCAACTTACTGGTCAGCAGTGATCTCAAATCTAGATTAGCACAGACAAATAGCAGTAATAAAAGGTCTAGGGATGATAACCTCAAGAAACATTGAACGCAAAAATAGAAAGACTCGATTACGGTTCTAAACTACTGGTCATGTGGAAACAGTAAGCCATTTGAAAGGTTCGAATCGGTGGACTGAATCACAAAAATGGGTAAGAATTTTCAGCTGGCAAGAAACAACTCACTATTGAGGAGCTGTAATATCATTTTAGTGATAATTTAAAATTCAAAACAATACAAAATTTGTTTGGACATGACCATTTGTACTGAAAACAGGATAAGCCTCTTTCATTACCTTGCTAGGAGATAACGTTGGTAACACAGTTTGTTCTTTCCGTGTGAAAAAACCACAAACAGACACCATAATACCATACAATAAACTAAACCTATACAAAATAAAATACACTACGGACATACAATAATAGATTATATAAAAATAATGTATCGTATAAAAAAACTTTCGGATAAAAGAAACATTTGTCACTGTAAAGTTTCAGGTGTTTTCTTTTTTTTTACTTTATATACTTTACTTCTTACATATTGTATTCACTAGGAAGCACGTTGTGAAACAATCAAGAATGCTCCCCATGTGTTTAACGAACGTGAAATATATTTATTTTTTTATATAAGTCTCTAAAAAATTAAATACTAAGCCTATTATTTGCTATCTTGATATGAGTAATGCACTGCACGTGATAAGATATCTACAGGAATAACAAGTGTATACGATACAACAGCTACATCTACCAAGAAGTTGTGTCTGCTTGCATCCTAATGTCCGTTGAAAATTTTCATTTACAGAAGTATGTTAAATTGCTTATATAAATGTAAATTCAGTATAGAACAATTTTAATGTTTTAATACCATATTGTTTTAAAAGAAGGTGAAAATTTCTTAATGGTTCAATCTAAGATTTAAAAATTGGTGGCCCACAAATTATCCTGATTCAACGAATAAACAATATCTAAATTATGTAATATAGTATTATTATGAGCATTATACTATATAACTAATAAGGTATGCAGTAAATAAAATCTGTATGATAAAAAAGATATCGAATTGAACTATGTACAATTTTTACCTTTATGCTACCTTTATTTAAATTGTGCGTGATGATTTGTCGCTAATGTTTCACCAAATTTTAAGATACCCGCCAATAACTTTTTAACTTTTAATGTGCTAGATTTTTTTTGTGAACAAGCTTATCAATTTGTATTAATTTTTTTAACATACTGTCTAAGAAAACGATATATTATTTACATATTACTAACTAAAATCTGACCGTCAACGTACTACAATTCTTATTTTTATTTTGCTAAAATTCATTAAGAAAAATGCAATAAATTATTTTAATTTTTTTATAAGCTTATGTACTGTACTGACTTGATTTTATTAGTTACGTGTTTATGTACTAGATAAATTGGTGCTTACAGTAGTCGGAACCTTACAATTTTATGAAACAATGGAGTATTTTTGTATTTAAATAAATATAAATGAAACGTTTGACTGTAACAGTAAGTGCAATAATAATTAAAGCACGTAAGAGTACCCAGAAAATTGTGCTTCACAAGGGGTACGTTTGTACCTGCCAGGATAGACGATTTTTCTTTAAATCTGGTTTCTCTTACGAGCTAAATCAATCTTATTAGATACGCTGTCCAATTATCTAATGGAACGTATTGTAACTATATTTTTTTCTAACCAAATGTTGCTGATCGCACATATTAATATGCTATAAAAAATCTTAGGATAGTTTATCAGGATTAGAACATCAAAGGATGTTCTGTAAATCTTTCATTTGTAGCCTACATTTGTATGTTTTCTGTGTCCGAGTAAAGATACGAAACCTTAGCAGCATCACAAATCAAAGAACGTACTCTAATTGAAAAACAGCTTATGATTTTGTTTCTGTAACATTAGAAGACAGCGTGAAATTAATTTAGATTTGTCTGTCTGACAGGAAAATAGCCAGCAAGGTCTTCGATTATTTCAAAATACAACGACGTTTATTTTAAACACAGTTTTTCTATTAACAGATTTTTTTATATTATACTTACCTTAAGAACAACAAGGTCTTTCAGTACGTTTTTAAACATTTTGAAAAGGGCTTATAATCTCTGTTGTTTATAAAGCACTGTTAAAGCTGTTTGCATAATTGCATAGTTTTATAATAGCTTATATTTTAAAACAGAGTTTTTGTAGGCAGAAAGTAAATAAAATATTTGTAGGTATGTACGTAATAGCTTTAGTGAAGACGTGGACTTGGACAAATAGGTTCCACTGACTTAAATCCCCTGGCGACAGTTGAAGTCTGCCTTCTCTCTGGGTCGTGGTATAGGCCTACTGTAATCTAATCTTCTAACAAAATACTGAGACGTGAATGCTGTACTTGCATGAGACATCAAGAAGCAGTTTGCTTATCCTTGCTTGGTGCCCTTGTTTAAGTAGATATAAAAATAGCAGTATTGAATGTAAACCATTATGTGTCTTATAAAAATATTTTTAGCGACATGAATGAAGCAAAGACAAAAAAAGTGATAGAGCATTATTAACTAAAAGTGTTTTGATTAAAAGTGTAATCTGTGTGTGTGTGTCTGAATGAGAGAGAGAGAGAGAGAGAGAGAGAGAGAGGGTAGGTGAAGAGCGAGAAGGCGTATGCAATTGCCTAAATTTCAAGTTATTTTTACTTTATTTGAATACACATTTAATTATTCTTCTGAATGCTATGTTTCTCTGAAGTAACATATTTTCACCAGGAATAAATGCTGTCATTTCTGATATTTAGTTGATGGGTTTATACATGATATAACTTTTGCCAAAGGCTCTGTTGTTGACTTATAAATTATTAATTTTACAGATGTGTGCAAATTATTAGACTCAAACAAGTAATTAAAAACAGTCCTATATTTTTTAATAAATCTGTCTTACTGATATATTGTTGACTGCTATTACAGTTTATCATTATATCTCTTATTCTTTATAAACATTATGATACTGGTTTGTTACGATTTCCGTGAGTTTCACAGTTTCTCGTGATGTCTTCATCACTATGCAACATTCGTGTAAGTTCAGCTATAAAATTATGCGTTATGGAGATAGTCCAACAATTTTTTTTAATAACTTTATAAACTTTTCTTTAGAATTGGTATGTAGACAATTTCCTGGCCAAAGAAGAATACTGACATTATTTTCTGCCAGAAGAAGCATGATTGGTTGGGATTTGCAGCAAAGTGCTCCGTCTTGCAAAAAACTAAATCTCCACTAGGGAACCAGCCCATAACTTGATAACAAAGTTGAGTTTAAAGCATTTTTATGCACTAATATTACTTTATAAACCTTCTTACAATATACAATTTTCTAGTTCTTGTAGAAGACATGCAATTCCAAGTCATTATTTTGGTTGGGTGATTCACTGCCTAAACAACACACTGGGTTGGAAAGACTCTACTTACAACTAGCGTACATACTGATTACTCGTTTCAAATATTTAGAATATGGCTTTATAAAAAAATACAAAGAAAAAACAAATACTGTATTTATCTGTTTAACCGTGTCTAAATTGTTGGTATATCCTCAGTTTTCTCTCAACGTTTCAGTGAGAAGTATGCAAAGTCTGAGGTTAAGCTAGGATCTTGGTTATTTGTACTCTAGTTAAAACATTGTTACATTACATTGTTCTAGTCTAATTTCTTATTATTTTGCAACTTCTTTATCCCATAGCAGTATTTTATTAGCCATAATTTTAACTTTTTTCGTTGTCGTTGCAAGAGAAGCCAGCGATCCAAAGTTACCTCGGAACAACAGTCGATAATACTCCATGCCATTTTATTTTGCATAGTTAGAATTATCTTTGCGGGTTGCCATTCTGTTTGGTATAGCCATTCCATCAGGTTTCCATTCCATTTGTGAGTTTATATTAGGTGTTCGAACATATTTGCCTTTCTTGTCGACCCTGGAGACACATCACATTTGAGTAAAACATTATTAAGTTTAACTGATTTTGAAAAATATCACGTTTTTTATATATATCATGTTCTCTTGTTTTATTAAACACCTAACCAAAGCCTTTTGTCTTGATGATAAGTCTGCTAATTTTTATAGAACCTTACTTTTCAAAGAACAATTTACTGACATAATTAATATTTTGATAAAACAAAGACAATATATTTTGTTCATTTAAAGGTATTCATGTAAGACTAAAAATACTTATACTAATTATAACTTATAAAATAAAAAACAAAAATGTACATTGAAGTATTCAATTGTTTATCAGTACAGTAAATAAAAAAGTTGATGTAAAATTTTACAAATACACCTGACACTTTCGAGGAAATTAAAAAAAAACTAACTAAACTTTTTAAAGAAAATACCAGTGGCCTTAGTTAATGAATAAAAAAATCTTGCCGTGTTGGAAGACAGACTTAAAATCTTAATTTATATCCAAAAATGCAGGAAAACTATACAAAAATATGATAACACTGGGGATGAGTCTAATAATCTGCACACGTCTGTACGTAAAACGACTAATAATTTACGAAAATTGAGTGGTCAAAATAAACACACGTTAACAATGTGAGAACCCAGAGCTTCTGAGAATTAAATTTTTAATGCTTCGGTAGAAGCTGCAGTTGTAGAAAAATATACGACAATTACGTGAAATTCGCGTGACATTGTTTACTAGCGCTGTCTGCATATTTTGACATACTAAATTTAACCTGCTATCAGGAAATGTAGATTATTAGTTTTCTAAATAAAACCAGGCCGTTTGCTTGGTCTCCGTTGTTTAGATTTAGATTCAACGTGAAAAGACCAGCAATATTGCTCAGCTTAATTTAATTCAAGGAATCATCAAAGAATATTGAAACCCATTATCTAACACTTTAGTTTAAAATACTGCTATCAGTTTACCTAAATATTAACAGTTTAAAATAAATGGCTTTCTTTACGTGCCCTACTTAAATAAAGTTAGTTTTTAATATGATGAAGTTGATGAAGCCAGAGAGCTTTCTGTCTGTACATTACTAAGTAAGTTAATATATTCTCTGAAAATGTTTTTTCTAAAAAAGCATGTTTTTACAAAAAACCATGTTTTTATTGAAAACTAAAAGAACCTTAAAACTTTTATTGTAGGTTTAGGCGTTACTGCGATGATGTTTCAGAGCTTCATGTAAATAATGACGGACACGTAACGGAGACTCGTTTAACTTGAGAAATTGCGTCACGTTAGAAACATTCATTTTCCTTTCACGATAGATGAATAAATCTTCATATTCAGCTACAACGGATTTGTTATTTATATTCAGACGGACTCTTCGATACTTAGAGACTTACATCAAGTAATGGAAAATATAATTATCTTTTCAGTGTTATGTAATTTGTAATTTTACGCAGAGACAGAAGTGGTGGCATAAATGTATCAAACAATAAGCTGAAAATTGCGAAAACAACAAACTACGCAAAACCTTTATAAATAAAAGTGAAGATAACGACAAGTAATTGTAATAATTTGTATTCAAGAAATAGATCAAATATGATCTCTTTTGATTAAAGGGTAAAAAGAATGTGATGCCGCTGGAAAGGACTTATACTCTGTTTAATGTAGAACAAATATAACAGCGCAATACCCAGATACAAACAGAACCGTTACCACTATGGACTGGGTTATTATTAAATTCATATTATGTGAATAGCAACTACAAACAATCATAAACATAGAAAATGGTTTAGACAGAATGTGTAAATCCCTTCCCAATCTTTAGTATTTTCTAAAAATGTGCTATAATTTTTGGGTAAATTAAACAACAGACTCACGCAATCATAAAATACCAGACAATGTATTTTTTTTATTCACTGCAACTTCTTGAAATATATTTTTTTAGTGCAGATTAATTGTGCTCTAATTATTCTGAATCTTAAACCTTTGAGCAGTGTCGGATGTTAGGTTTTCCTTTCAGTCTTTCAAAGAGAATCTTCCTGAAACTGTTTACAGTCAACAATTAAATTGGTCTGTAGGTTTTCAATCACGTCAGTTCATTTTTATGCGATAAAAACTATAGACTTTCTTTTTTTTTTATTTTTTTAATGCATTTTTGTGAATGTTTCCTTCACGCAAACATGACATCCTTCCATGACGAATTCCATGACAAACGTCAATCATCAAACATCAATCAAATATGGGAAGAAACATCCTTATGTGGTGGCTCGCTACTTCATGCTAACTGACACGGTAATTTTTTGAGCTACTAATCCGACATTCCTTGACAATCAGTAAATGTCTAGTTATTTTCCATTTAACGCCGATAGGTTTGTGATAGTCTTTATCTGACCTATTCTGAGGCATTGCAATTGTTTACCGATTGTTAAAGATTTCAGAATTTATATGATTGTTAATAATGCTTGACATTGCATAATATTTATTTTTCAAGTGCTTCGAAATTAATGAGTAATTTATTTCCAACATATTTGCAACAATGAGAATGAAATGTATATATACGGGTACAAGTATGCACACGTAAATACTACCGTAAGCTAATCTGTCACATGTGTGGTCGGTAACGGTAAAGTCAGACGCTTTTTATTATGTCAAACTAAGTTTTTCTACTGTAGCACAATTGTCTTATACTTAAATATTCGAGTCTGATTTAGTGAAAACAATTTTTGTTACTTTTCATGAGCTTGTGAAAATATGAAGAAGACCCATCAGTCACAGCCAGCCAAACTCAGTTATACTTTAATATTGCCCGTAAAAATGATTATGTAGGCTATATTGAGTATATGAGAAAAGAATTTAGAACTGTAAAATCTTGGAGCCATTCAAGTTTGGTTACAAGGATGAGAGACGAAATCAAAGGATAATAGTCAGACATTAAGTGGTAGCCACTTTCAAAGAGAATCGCTAAGGATTTGCTCAGCGGACCTTCGGTAGCAGATGGATGCTTTTATGCAAATGGCTTACCAGGTCGACGACTGCTACGATAATTGCACCCCTCCCATTCATAAACACTTGACTACTTGACTATTTTACTCGAGATAACAAGTCTTGTAATATGCGTCCTAAGTCCAATAGTCACTTGAGTGTAACGTATTAATGTATTATTTTGGGCAACGTAAATTGGAATATGTGGTAACTGGTTTGGTTACCGAATCCAACCCCATTAAGAGAGAAGCAATTCAACATTTTATGTAACATTTCTTACGTTTCTCTTTCTTACTGGTAATATAATTCAACTATACAAAACATTACAATCAGTTTCATTGTACACAGCGTAAGATAAAAACATTTACTATAATGATTTTAAAATACTTTGAAGACACTACGTTTTAAAGTTGTAACTATTTTTAATGTCATCACTTGCATTACGTACTGTACTATGTGCTAGGCAGATTTTTAATTGACTAATTTTCAATTTGGTATGCGTTTACACGAACCGCTCATGAATAATTACAACTAAAGCAATATAGTATTATGTTATGAAACAATTGTTATTATTCACTACCATATTTAATCACTTTAATGTATACAAAATCATGTGTTAGAAATAGTAATAAATTGTTGTTAATTTTGAGTACCGAAAAAATGATATAAACTGACTTTGAAATTGTTAAACATAAAGCCAATAATATTTACTTCCTGCGTCATCGGTTTGCAGTGAATGGCACCTTATTGCAGTTAAATATATTATTCATTATCTGTAGTAAAATTAAAAAAAAATTATCAATGTAGTTAGATTAACTTTAACGTTTAACGTAGCTTCAAGTAGATAAATACTGTGGATGGAACTTATATGTATAAATCGTATAAAAGTAGGAGTCTCACGGTATAAAAATAAGCTACAATTCCAAGAGAATGGTTTTCGTACTTATTATTTGTATTTAACTACAGTAAATATTGGAATCAGTTGATGTTAGAAGGGCATATATTGTAACGTTCTACTGTTTGTGTGAGATATAGTAGAGTTTTATTATATACCTCAAGTAGTATGCGTCACTTTTGAATTATACTAACTGACGTTTTAAACGGTATAAATAAAGGATTTTGTTTATCTTGTTTTACTCAATCTAAAAGAAATCGAGAGTGTGTGATTTGGGGTCAAGGAGGTAATTTGTTCAGCCTTATACAGAAGAGAGAGTAAGTATCATTATTGCCCCTCTGTTGTGACGATTTTTTCTGTATGTTGTGCTGAAATTTTCATTAACTACCCACTACAATAAATTATAACACGTTATAATTCAATATTAATTTTCAATAATATTGCTTTATTGATTATTGACTTTTGTCTCCAGCCACCAAAATATAGGTATCACAATTAATCTTTAAAAAAAAAACATCATCTCGACTTTACCGAGTAAACATAGATCTGTCTAAGGAACAAAACATATATGTTGTTATTTAACCAATATTACGCTATAATAAAATACATCAGTTATTACATAATTCTTAGTAATTCCCCAGGGTTCAGGGTGAATTCTTTGTGTTATGAGAGTTCAGAAATGGCTAATTGCTACGCTTTACAAATATTAAAAATTAATGAATAATTTTGTTTATTTTTTCAAATATTACGTAGTTTCCGGAATTTCCGAAAGAGAGCAGCATGTATTTGTTTACTTTTGAAAGAAACATATGATAAAATGAATATTTTTGTTCTATTTCACTGTTAAAAAACGAGTTTTCTTCTGTACTTATTACGAAAAATGTTTATATTACCTCGCTCCGTGTTGTCCTTATTGGATTGAAGTTTTATTCTGTGATGAGGTACGTCTTGCGTTATTATTTCCTTTTCGTTTAGAGTATTTTCTGATTGTCTACTAGAAGTAGGCCGAACTATATTGGATCCTCAGAATGGTTTCATCCACTGGTTTTTAATGTATAACACCATTTAATTTGGATTCCTCAGGTATACTTAGTCAGTATTCACTTTGTTTATTACTCTTGCGTGAATTTCACCTCCTCCAACGTCCAAAAAAGGTTATTTTTTTATAATTTTTGTCGCATCGTTTCTTCAACTCTCCGGTTTAGTTCAAAATTTTTATATCTTATTAACAATACTTGTTATTTTTCATCACTCTTAGTAACACATAGTATTTTTATTATGTAGGCAGTTTGTGATTATTATAAATTTATATTTTATTTATGGAAAAATAATTCCCTTCCATTCCGGTTTATTTACTAATTTAATTCACATAATATGTTTTGGTTAATTTTTTTATGACATTTTATATAAATATTTTATCATTTTATTATCATTAAATAAATTTATATATTATTTATTTAGTCTCGAATAGTGTTCATACCCGGTACTACTTCCTGTTGTCATTTCCTTCATAGGATTATTTTAATTTTATATTATCTTTGGTAGTTAAAATTGTTATGTCTTTTAAAATTAACCCTGGGTTTTCTTACAATCTAACATAATTATTTGAAACAATATAATATTAACTTGGGTATAACAAATTGTGGTTCATACAATATAAATTACAATAAATAAATAAAATCACAAAAATCAATTAGTATTATTACATACTACTTCCATAGTTTTATCCTATCCAAAACATACAGCCCAGTTTAGTAATACATTAATTTCACTTTGGTTTTTCACCTCAATGGGTACACTAGAACTCACTTCGCACTATATACCACTCGAATTCTTTATTATGTGGAGTGATATAATTAAATTTTGAGCGAGCTTTAGTTCTACCCATTTCTGACTTTTATTCTCATGATTTACTTTATTGGGACCGGGTTATGTACCGTTACATAAAGCCCCCCAACTAGAACAAATTTATTTTAGTTCAGCTTGTTGATAGAAATAAATTGTTAATTGGTTCAAGTCTCCTAATGGTCTTGACTTTGTTTTCATAATAATGTTTCATTGCTGACTGATTATAAACTCTGGTAATTCAGACTTGTGGTAATTGTCGTTTTCTTACTTAACTCTCTCTCTCTTGGAGGCAAATTCATCAATTATTTCTCGGGGTTAGTGGTACTTCCACATTTTACTTGATAAGGACTGGTCACACTAATCATATTAAAATTGTTTCAACACTCATTTCTATTTGCTTCTATAAATTCCCTTTATCAATTAAGCTTCTGTCGGCTATCTTCCTTCTATTTTCTTCATTTATACATCTGGAATCCAATATCACTCTTTTCAGCTATTTTATAATTATTATCCCTTAAATATTCAATTTCCCTAACATTTTTCCCTATCTTGTGCGGTGGTTCCAGTCGGGTGGCCACTCTGGGTCCATACACCTCTGTCCATCCTTACACCTCCTGAGACCAGGGGAACATCATCCCTGCTCATAAAAATTATTGCCGGAACATTTCTACGGTCAATACAATAAAAATAAAAAAATTATAAGTAGTAGTCAATTAGCGACTAGTACCAAACACTTTTGGGATTCTTCATACTGTAGCTGTTTGTATTTATTTATATATTTCTTCTTCTCCTTGATTCCTTCTTTTTTATCATTAATTAATAGCATATAACATCATTGATAGGCCTTATGTTAAAATTCTTCTGACTTTACTTCTTGTGACATATTTCTCCGTATCATTTCTTCTTATAAAATCTTCAATTCCGAGAAATTCTAATTTTTGTTGTATTAATTATCATCCTCCTTCAGTTTCATTGGAGTCATTAAATTATTCGTTATTCTTCTTATCTGAGCACATTACCATCAATTGTTTATTTATTTATTCTTCTTTTGTTACAATCAAAATATTATTTTTCCTATTAGTCCATTTTAAATCAGTTCTTTATAAATATTATTTAATCATCTGTTCTCTTTTAGTCTCTTCACTTTAAATTATATGGTTTCGAAATAAGTTGAGTAAGATGTCCTTACATGCTTTTAGAATTTTGGGGTTTTAGTTTCTTCATTTTAAATTATATGGTTTCCAAATAAGTTGAGTAAGTTGTCCTTACGTCTTTTGGAATTTTGGGGTTTTTTTTTTTTAGTTTCTTCATTTTAAATTATTGTTCGAAATAAGTTGAGTAAGTTGGCCTTACGATCTTTTAGAATTTTGGGGTTTTTTTATTTACAATGGGTTGCTTGGTCCTGTATCCATAAAATCCGTCCCTTTTTTCTGGTTTGTTTGGAGTCTGTTTAACCGTGGTCCATTATTTCAGGTACTCCATGTTCTCGGATTGCTGGGGTGTTCGTAATTAATTCTCTCCTTGATAATCTTCTTACCATCCGGCTCTCCCACTTTGCTGCTATGAAACTTTCACTTAAGTACCAGTCTTCCGTCATAATTCGTTCCTTTTTGACTAACCAGTATTGTACCTCCTCTAACATAACATAGTTGCTCATTTTTAATCTCATTTCATTCCCTTTTACCTCTGAATTATTTGCCCAATATTTGCATGTTGTCTTCCATCTTGATAATCTGACTAATATCTTCTGATGCACTTCAATCATCGACACATTTAACTGGGATGTAAACTTAATTAACTCCCTTTGTTCGTTAATTGGAAGGTTGAATACATTAATTAATCCACCTGTAATCATCTCCCATTCTTCCTTGGTATTTATTATTTTCTTTCTACTTGTTTTTATTATTTCCTTGATCTTCTTTTCCACGGTTTGAATATCCTTTTTGTTGTGGCTATTTTTATTTTCAGATGGCATTACACCTTGGTATTCTGTAATTTCTATTTCCTTCCTACTCTCTTCTGTATCCGGACTTACTTTAATACCTTCTGAAGCGCTGTCTGATGGTTCATCCAAATTCTTGACACTATGGTCCATTTGTTTAGTTGTCTCCTCTTGGTATGTATCTGCTTTTTGGATACGCGTATTAACATTTTCAAACTTCTCCCCAAAAGTTTCCCATATCTCCTTATTAAAAGTCTCCATTTTACACTCAAATTGTTTTAAATTCTTATTATTCTCTTCAAATTTTGCATTCATCTCTTCTCTTTGTCCTTCAACAGTTTCTTTCAGTTCATTGTATTGTTCATTCATGGTTTGTTTGATATTTCCATGAATGGTTTCTATTTTTTCATTTAGTTGTTTGACTAAACTTTCCTGAATGCTATCTATTTTCTCATTGGTTTGTCTATTTTGTTCCTCCTGTTTCTTAAAATTCTCATCTATTTTATCAAATTTCTCGTTCAAGGTTTGCTTTGAAGTTTCCTCCTGCTTTCTAAATTGTTCAGCCATAAATTTCATCATGTCTTGCCAATTAGGTTCTTCTCTGGCTACCACTTTGTCTGGTTGGTCCCCTTTGGCATCCTCTTCAATTACTTCCGTTTCCATGTCCATAACTACTTCGGTTTCTTCTGTATCACCTGTCTGTTGGTCCATTTCACTGTCCGTGACTAACTCTATTTCTTGTTCCTGTCCACCTTCTTCAGTCTCCTTTTCTTCTGCCCTCTTCTTCCATTTTCCTCGGGTATTAGGCATTTCTTGTTTTCTCATAACTGCCAACGATAATTAGATTTTTTGATATATATATTTTTTTTTTATTAAATATCAAAATTCTTTTCTAATTACCGCCCTTTTACGTTGAGCGCCATTTTGTAACGTTCTACTGTTTGTGTGAGATATAGTAGAGTTTTATTATATACCTCAAGTAGTATGCGCCACTTTTGAATTATACTAACTGACGTTTTAAACGGTATAAATAAAGGATTTTGTTTATCTTGTTTTACTCAATCTAAAAGAAATCGAGAGTGTGTGATTTGGGGTCAAGGAGGTAATTTGTTCAGCCTTATACAGAAGAGAGAGTAAGTATCATTATTGCCCCTCTGTTGTGACGATTTTTTCTGTATGTTGTGCTGAAATTTTCATTAACTACCCACTACAATAAATTATAACACGTTATAATTCAATATTAATTTTCAATAATATTGCTTTATTGATTATTGACTTTTGTCTCCAGCCACCAAAATATAGGTATCACAATTAATCTTTAAAAAAAAACATCATCTCGACTTTACCGAGTAAACATAGATCTGTCTAAGGAACAAAACATATATGTTGTTATTTAACCAATATTACGCTATAATAAAATACATCAGTTATTACATAATTCTTAGTAATTCCCCAGGGTTCAGGGTGAATTCTTTGTGTTATGAGAGTGTCAGAAATGGCTAATTGCTACGCTTTACAAATATTAAAAATTAATGAATAATTTTGTTTATTTTTTCAAATATTACGTAGTTTCCGGAATTGCCGTAAGAGAGCAGCATGTATTTGTTTACTTTTGAAAGAAACATATGATAAAATGAATATTTTTGTTCTATTTCACTGTTAAAAAACGAGTTTTCTTCTGTACTTATTACGAAAAATGTTTATATTACCTCGCTCCGTGTTGTCCTTATTGGATTGAAGTTTTATTCTGTGATGAGGTACGTCTTGCGTTATTATTTCCTTTTCGTTTAGAGTATTTTCTGATTGTCTACTAGAAGTAGGCCGAACTATATTGGATCCTCAGAATGGTTTCATCCACTGGTTTTTAATGTATAACACCATTTAATTTGGATTCCTCAGGTATACTTAGTCAGTATTCACTTTGTTTATTACTCTTGCGTGAATTTCACCTCCTCCAACGTCCAAAAAAGGTTATTTTTTTATAATTTTTGTCGCATCGTTTCTTCAACTCTCCGGTTTAGTTCAAAATTTTTATATCTTATTAACAATACTTGTTATTTTTCATCACTCTTAGTAACACATAGTATTTTTATTATGTAGGCAGTTTGTGATTATTATAAATTTATATTTTATTTATGGAAAAATAATTCCCTTCCATTCCGGTTTATTTACTAATTTAATTCACATAATATGTTTTGGTTAATTTTTTTATGACATTTTATATAAATATTTTATCATTTTATTATCATTAAATAAATTTATATATTATTTATTTAGTCTCGAATAGTGTTCATACCCGGTACTACTTCCTGTTGTCATTTCCTTCATAGGATTATTTTAATTTTATATTATCTTTGGTAGTTAAAATTTTTATGTCTTTTAAAATTAACCCTGGGTTTTCTTACAATCTAACATAATTATTTGAAACAATATAATATTAACTTGGGTATAACAAATTGTGGTTCATACAATATAAATTACAATAAATAAATAAAATCACAAAAATCAATTAGTATTATTACATACTACTTCCATAGTTTTATCCTATCCAAAACATACAGCACAGTTTAGTAATACATTAATTTCACTTTGGTTTTTCACCTCAATGGGTACACTAGAACTCACTTTGCACTATATACCACTCGAATTCTTTATTATGTGGAGTGATATAATTAAATTTTGAGCGAGCTTTAGTTCTACCCATTTCTGACTTTTATTCTCATGATTTACTTTATTGGGACCGGGTTATGTACCGTTACAATATGTATTTCACTGAATTATTGGTAAAGTAGAATAAACTGTGATTGAATTGTCGATCGGCACTTGGTAGAATTCTTTGACAGTTCACACAGTGTACCTATTTATTTTAACAATAGGCCTATTCGTTTTTTCCAATACTAATTTAGTATTGTTTGGAAGCTATTTTTTGTCATAATTTACTGCTTATGCTTTGTAACTATAGTCCATAATTTATTATGGTTTACATTATAATAGTAAATTTCAACTGTCATGCAGGGATGTGTGTAAATCACTTTTTATTTCAGCGACTGTAATTGGGAAATATGTATTTACAAAGATATAATAAACACGAACTTCCCGAAACGAAAATATTTTATCTGCGTTTATGTAGGCCTATGTTTAATTTGTAGCGCACAACCGTTTGGTAATATGTAGCAATGTATTAAACAAAATAATAATAATTGTGCGATCAGACATGCACTTCACACAGTAGGCCTAACATGTAATTATCAGTTCTCTTGTATATTTATTGTTGTAAATAGTGGATTTACGTTACATAATAAATATGTATTGGGTAGAAATGTAACATAAACGAAAACAATTTGGGTGTATGCGTTTACTAATTTTAGATTTGTCAGTCTCTAACAATCATTTAAACGAAACAGTAATAATTGTGCGATCAAAGACACTCAGTAACGTGTAATTATATTAGTTCTCTTGCTTTAGTTACTTAGCAACAACAAAGCTGATTTGTGTCAATGTGTGCCTAGCTATACCTACAGTGGCAAACTAAATTGCATGTTTGTGGTGCAGTAAATCACCAACGTTGTCGCAAAGTTACAGTCCTACAACTCCGCGTTGGCACAGCAGTAAGTTAACGCTTTGAACGTGTACAATACACGGTGTTTGGCGGCATGCTGGTTGCCTTTTGTCAACACACGCTACCAGTTTAGACCGCCATTGGGGTTTCGAAACGAAGATTAACAATGACCGAAGTGGTGATTTAAAGCATCTGTTGTCTCCGTAAAAAAATATTGTTGTTAAGTAATAATTATCTTTTTATATGTAAACGATACAGTCAAATAGGATAGGTTTTATAGGCTTATAAATATTTTATCTACGGTCTTGTTCTTAAGATCATAAAACATTTTCGTTAGACAACAAATGTGATTGCAAATTGGACGACAATGTTGATGCTTCACATTTGTGTTTCAATATCAAATAAATATTAGAAGAGTAAATGCACGAACAATATAAAACTAGGTGTTATAAATGGATGGAAACATGGAAACACTTAGGACTACCTCTTCAAAAATAAAGAAAATTGTTATTTGTAAAACATGTATTCCACGAAATAAGAGACACTTGAGTACGTTTGTAGTCCATAAAGGATTAATAAACGGGTCCACTAAGGAAGTCTCAATTTCCAAGAAATTGAAGTTTGCCTTCTCTCTGCACAGGAAGTAAGATATTTGGCAATGAATCCTTTTATCGTTAGTTCTGACCACAGTGCATAATTTGTATAGGCCTATACTTTGGTAAACAAGAATCACAGAAATATATTCTATGTAATAACGGTTCGTTTAAAATAAGTTAAAAAAAATTCAAAAACCATTATGGAGTGAAAGCTTTCATAATGTTGTTTGTGTTTCATATTGGAAGACTCAGGGCCGCGCCGTCTATAAGTTCAAATCGTGCCCCGCGCGACGGAGACGAGTCAAAAAGGCGCCGTGGGCCGGGGCTCTACCCCTTCAAAGAACTCCAAATGAAAGAAAAAATATTTTCAGAATTTCGTTTAATTTTAACAAATGTTATAATCTGAGACATTTGTTCTACATGTGTAGCATCTGATGTGTCAAATATAATACTAAAGTACTTCGCCTTCATACATGCAGTAATAGTGTACGCGTATTTGCGCACTCTTTCTCCTAACAGGCTTATTATTTCATTTTAAATAGTTGGTGAAAGATACGGTATACACCCAGATTTACGAGAGACTGAATCCAAATGAGATCTTATGACAGGGTCAAATTCAGCCAAGTATTTTAACAAAGCCAGAAAGTTTCCTGGATTTGGATCGTTAGTAATTGACTCTCGAAGTCCTCTCAGTGCCAGATTTTGTTGTGCAAGATTTTGTACTGTGGCAATGGCCCGTTCGAGGATTTCTTTCCATGTCCTAGCTGCTTTATTCATTTGTTCCTGAAGTAGATAATTAAACTGCTTTATTCATTTGTTCCTGAAGTAGATCATCAATAAGTCCCCCTCTGTTTAAAGAACGTTCCAATTCCTTCCATTCCGAAACCGCAGAGCGATGAGCAAGACTATTTTCATAATCCTGAATACGAGGATTTAACTTTCGCCACGACGAAAACACATTTTCACTATTGAAGTGGCTTCTTTGTCAGTTTTTTTGTGGAAATAAAGTGCAACAAAAACAAAATAGAGATTTTTAGTTAGAGAAAAACACATACAAGTGCGATTTATCTATTCGCCATTTTGCAAGGTTTTATCAAACCAGTAGGCTACTTGTTTAAGGATCGCCCATCTTCATCTTCAAGAAAATGGCTATCCTTGTTCTCCAACTGACATTTTCCTCTATTCACCATTATATCTCGGAAGGATAGAGATATCTCTCATGGCCAAACTCCCATATCTTGTAGAGCAGCACCGAGAACACGGTTTACATTGTTGCTAGTAATGGTCTGTCCTTCATCGCATGTAATTTGAAAACTGCACGATGGAATATCAACCATGGTACTAGAACCAACTGAATCTTGTAACTGTACTTTGACACTTTCACAGTTTGAAATATTCACGTCGTTAACTTTACTGTATTTATCAACAGCCTCGTCGCTAGCAACATCCATTTTATGATCGTAAGTTGATTCCCAGTTAATTGTAATATTTTGGCATTCATGGTTCGATTTTCCTTGACTAAAAGACTTCATAAACTCTTTAGAATTTGCTGTAGCTCTTAATCTTCCCTGCTCTTCCGAAACTGGGCGCCACTGAGTTTACTTCGTTTCATATCAGATTCAAATAAAATTCAAAAAATTGGTTTTCAATAATAGTATTAGTATGATGACATACACCTGAAGTATTACAGATATAGCCACAAGACGCACAAACCTAAAACAAACCGCACACTCAAGATACTCATAAACAACTGATAATCAACACGTTCGCTGCGTCGAACCGGGAAGAACTGGACATACGTAGCCCATGTAACTTTTTTTATATGTTTACAAATAATATATTCCTCCGTATACGAATAACAATTAAGAATATCTACATAAAGCTAATAGTGTATGATTATCAGTTTTCCTTTGCGGCACAACAACTCACTACAAAGTCACAAAAAATATTGGAGACAGCAAGTGAATACAAAGAGCATGAACACTGATAGAAACCGTACTGACTAAACGTCTACTCATCACTCGCACGCAAGATAACAAAACTTATTTAAAACAGCAAGCACTGTTTAAAAACACCGAGATAAGAAACCGCATAGACTAAACATCCGTCGCCAATTAAGCGATAATGAACACGGAGAATGAAATATTGTATTGTACAGAGAGGGACAAAGAGCCTCTGTTACAGCGTAATTTGTAATAAACTAATACTGTTTATTACACAATGTATGAAAACAGCAAGCTGGCTGGTTATGCTTCTTTTATGAAAGGAATAGTCATATCAAAGAAACAAGTAGTTTGTACTTTTATAAACTGAAAACCATTTTTACATGTATCATGTAAAGCAATTATTTATTATTGATAATAGAATATTATTGATTAAGTTCTAATTAGCAATGTGTATGTTATTACTTTAAGTTTGTTAAAATAAACAAAGAAAAACATTTAACATGTTACTGTAATATGTCTCTGAATGAGTCTAATGTGATACTGACTTTACAACACTAGTTTGACGCTAGTTAAATACAAACTTTTATTTCCAGTTTAACGCATAGTACTAAACGTTTTATAAGCTTTTTAGTTATTATTCAAGTGCATTAAAACAAATCAAAAATTATTATCCATGACAGGATCATTTGTCTTTCTTATATTTGAGCTACTGTTATGAGCTTAAACCAAGAATGACCCAACCAAATGTATTACAGCTATATTGTTTTGTTTCAAACCGTGATGATCATACAGTTAAATTTGCTAATAAGAATCTTGGTATCAAGACCATGACTTTGTAATGATGTTTGGCTACATTAGATATTTAACATTAGATAATCGCAAAAATCCCTGTCAGTTGTGACCTAGGTACAGATTTCAACGTCAATTGCGTCCCCACCGATTGGGATAGAAAACATCGTCGTGACAGCTACACACATAGGTTGCGTCTATGAAAGGCATGAAGATTGAATGGCATTACCTGGAATGGTAATGCGTTCTGCTTCCAATGCGTTTCCAATATTTGCATATTGTTGCGAGCAATTAACTTTTTCTGTGCAAATTTTTGCATTTTTACACTCTACATAATAAACTCATATGTGACAGACCTCTGCCCCCGCTTGGCTCACCCTATATTTGCCTATCGATTTGAGGATTACTAAACACATCACTTGTGTGTCATATACATCGAAGCATTTGACTGCAACGCTCAACCATTTAACGAGCCGTTTCTGATCGTCCCGCTTGAAACTAAAAGATGTCACATGTGAACACATCACCTGTCATAACATAACAAATGAAACCTCATTACACAACTGAAACCTCATCAACAGTTGGAACAGGAATGCTTTTACTAGTTGCCACGAATTCGGCCAGATATGACAAAATGAAAGTGCGGAACGCAGTTGACCGGGTAAAACAGGTAAAAACGCTATTTCGTCGCAACTGTCCGAGACCGGAGTTCCTGTCTTAGCAGAGTTCTTTTGCTAATGAGCTGCCACTTTGCGTGTTCGGCGTGGAGAGCTGGACTGCTGAACAACGTGCTTTTTTGCTGAAACTTTCAGACGAATAACTATTCTGTTGTTGTTTCACGGTGTATAATCAGGCGGTATTTAAACTTGGGGCGTCATGAGAATGTGCCATCATGCCATCAGGAGGTAGTTAAGTTCCTTTACATTCATTTAAATTTGCTTGTAAACGTAAACCAGGAGAGAGCGCAGGGCAATGAGGAAAAACCAGAAATGGTTGAAACTGTTCGTACTGCAGTCCAAGACTGAGTCTTGCCCAGTCCAAGAAGGTCAGTAAAGCGACACTCTACAGCTTTTCAAAATTGTAATCTTTCATTTAGAAGAACATTACATCAGGATCTTAATTTTCGCCCCCTTAAACACCATATTGTTCTAGAAACTCAGCCTCAAGCGTTATGGAACTATAAGCATATTGCAACGATACAGCCATATGCTGTATTGGGCATTGATTTAAATAAATATAAAATTTGTAGAATTATTAGTTAGGGGTAAATGGACAGGTCTGAGATTGTAAAAATATTTCATTGTTATACTAGGGGAGAAATTAACGTGTTTCGACAGGCAAGGAACACCTGCTCGATTGTATGTGTGTTACGCGTGTATCTTGTGTGTGTTAGTGATGCATGTACAGACAGGAATCTCAGCTACCCTCCCCAAGTAAATACTAAAATAATTACTTTAATTATTTGTGTGAAACCTAATTAGTGTATAAACAAACAAAAGGCACCAAAGTGTGTGTAAAGTTTATAGTTATCCCCAGTGAGAAAATGACGTTAATAGGACACACTACGCAAAGTCAGTGCGAAATAAACTTCCCAAAAAATACGCAAATTGCAATAAGACGGTCAAGTTAATACAGTGAGTGCTTAATCAAATTAGCTATGATTTGTGCTATCTCGATTCCGTGCAAAACATTGCCATGTGCAAAAAATAGCAAATATATGAAAAGGTTCGGGAGTGGGGATTAGCATGTGATCTGCAGGTCTCGACAGGACAATTTCGGAACCAACAGGTGCGGAATCTCGAGAGGGTATAAATTAAGGGTTCGACTGAAAACCCTTCTCTTCATTTCAAGACACAGTTGCAGTCGGACATGCTGTCCGTCGGCAGAACAGTTTTATTTTATTGTAAGTCTCATTGATGAACGAATAAAGACGTTCAGTAATTATGTTTACAATATTTCGGGAAACGTAAAGTACCTGGATCGTTTAAGTCAGCAAGAGTATCTACGGAGAAGCTACAAGAGCGACGAGGGATGCTGGAAGTTAGGAGATGTTTTTTGACGCCTAACCGACGACTGAAATCCACCTTGGAGCAGATAGCAATTCTCTGAGACGTACCACACACTGCTGGAGAACGACGCTGGACTCTGGACATATCCAGGACCACGCCAAGCCAGGAGTAACGTAAACCCAACTCTGGACAACGCTGGACCCCGTCAATAAGTCGGAGGATCATCAAAACTCGAGGTGACATGCATAATGCATTTATAAATAATTTTTTTGAAGAGCTCATAAAGACTATATAGAGAGACAATAAATTAAAACAAAGAAGTTTATAATTAGAAATAACATAATAGAGTCTTAGATAAATGTTTTAGTCGTAAGAATGAGCGATCGCATATATAGAGAAATATAGAAAAAAAAGAGTTTAAATTTGAGATAGTATATTTGTTTATCAAAGTTAACAATTGAAATGATTTGATATTTGCATTTTGTAGAAAAGAATAATTTAAATTTTGAATATATAACAAATGCCAGTCTAAAAGAAATTAATATAATTTTAAATTTATCTTTTTTAAACATTGGTATAGACTGAGCAAGCTGAGGTCAGATATAAGTTAAATAATTCAATTAAAATTACGTTAAATTTTATTTTGTTTTAGTAAATCAAAGTAAATAAATGTCTAAATTAAGATTGTTAACATGTCTAGATGTAAGAGTGTTTTAACTGTGTGTAACACCATATAGTTTAAGAGATAAACACTTAATAATGAGTGATATCTTGATCGAAGATTATTAACAATGTTTTATTATTTATAATGCTTGATAAAACAATAAATATGAATTTTTAAATACTCATAAATCTAATACTCTTATTATAGTTACACCTGGTATCGTTATACAAACTACATAAATTACAGTATATCGAATTTATGTTATGTATCGTTGTCCTTGCCACTTAGTAGGTGAAGTATAAGATTCTATAATCATTAAAAATAAATAGAAAAGAATACATAAAAGAATCTCAATCCAGTAAAACAGTTTTTTAGGGAAACGTTTACCTGTATTTTGGTTACTGAACTGTGAAATCACCGCACTCCTATTGAAAGGTAAATATTGTTTACCATTATATAAACATTTAACATTTTCTTTTGTGTAATAGAGAATATGGTCATTATTCCGTAATACCGTAACTATTTCTGTAGTCTTTTATTATGTTCTAGCTTTTGCAACTACCTATTTCGAGCAAATAGAATTAATTTAATCATCCATTATATGTATAATAGCATTACTCCATTCTACCAAAATTAGAACGAAGCAAACTGTTGTAAACTTTCCGCGAAATTGACATTTTTCTACAAACAGAAATAACACTGTTGCACATAACTATAGAAAAATTCTCGATTAGAAAGAAAAATTCTTTCAAGCTTCACTGCTCATTATTAGATCAGAAATATTTCTGTTTGCGATTATAACCACTAATAATTTATTATTTAATTATATATGTATATAAGTACATGTGCGTGTGTGTGTATATATATATATATATATAGTCACTTTAAAATGAAAGAAATAGTCATAAGCTATTGCGACAGTACAAATAAATGATGTACTGAGCATGAAATATAAAAATTTAAATTTACTTAATAAACTGTAAATAATTAATAATATATTAGAAATAAGCATGTTAGGGATTGCAAGCTTGGCTCAGACAAAAATATGAACAGGTGTTTCGACCTGAATCAACGGGCACACACACACACACACACACACACACACACACACACACACACATGTAACTGAAAGTGTGTACACCAGTATTTTGTTAGTGTGTGTGAACGCAGGTCTCTGCAGGCGAGTTTGCCACCCCAAGATGAATAATTGCACAATTACTGTTTTTCCGTAATTATTCATAAATTAGAATTAAGAATTAAAATCCAAAAGCACCATAAAATGTAAATAAATTTACTAAATACTGTGTACGAAAACCACGCGAAAGTGACACACCGTACGAGTGTAATAGTGAAATAACAGTGTACAAGTCGAAAGGGTTAAGTTGCAATGTCCAAAATTGCAGTGAACATGTGTTATAAAATTAGTTATAAGATAAGTATAAGAGTATACTTACAGGACTCTGCAATTCGCAGAAATATAAAAAATAGCGAATTTGACAAAGAGTGGGGGAACTGACGCCAGAGACAGTTTCTAACATGTCGATTTCGGATCACTGCAGGGTGTCGACCAAGACATGGGTATAAACAGAACACGCAAGCTGCAGTGGTTCTCTTTCTTGAATCATCCACGGTGCAGCGGGAGCTTATGCCCGTCAGCACGGCGTATTTATTAATTTTTTATAAACAGTTTAAATTTGCCAGTTACGTACAAATACGTAACCAAGCTGTAAAGACAATCATTTTAATTAATAACAGCACTACGTAAGAAGATCCATTAATGATTCGACACTAGACAAGAGGAGAGTTCCAGAGAGAGATACGACGCTGGACAAGAGGAGAGTTCCAGAGAGAGAGACAGCCGACGCTGGACAAGAGGAGAAGAGAGACAGCCGACGCTGGAGGCGAGACGAGGACGAACACCGATGAAACAAAAATGATCGGGTATGATTGACGACAATAAGGTGATAGACAACTTATTCATATCTTAATCACACAAAGAATTCAAAGACAGTTAAAGACATTAATATTTTATTTAAAAATAAGAACAATATTTCTTGTATAGTAGAGTTAAAAATCATAAATGTTTTAGAAATACGATTAACGTAACAAGAGCTCAAATTAATATGATATAAAATGATTACAAAGAATTTAAATAAAAATAATTAGTATTTGAGAAAACAGTACTGAGAAACAATAACTATTAATATTTTGATTACGTTACAATATAGAAAAAAAGATTTAAAAATTGATTTTGAAACATATTAATAGACTGAGTAGTCTAAAAATGAGATTTTTGTTTTATATACTATTTAGTAGCATAGAATGTTTAGTTAGTAAGGATGTATATATCTTAAGCCTTACGGCATAATAACAAATAATAACTAATGTTTTAAAATCGAAGTCAGTGCCATGTGCACATATTTTTTTATAGTATCAAATAAATTTTAATTACCGTTTCAAGTTACATAGAGTTCTTATTGCAGATACACCTGACACCCAATTTAAATGTTAGATTATTTAAAGAATTTGTCAATCTTGAACGTGAGATCGTTCACGCCTATTTATGTGTATGTAACGTTGCATAAATTTGGTTCTCCAAGATCGTGGGGCTCCACAAATTTAAATTAAATTAAATTTGCAAAATTTGTTACGTTGCAAAGAATGGCGCCCAACGTGGGGCTCCACAAATTTAAATTAAATTAAATTTGCAAAATTTGTCACGTTATATAATTTGGCTCCCAAAGAACGTGGGGCTATTCAAACACACATAGAAGTGTATTTGTATTTGAAATTAAATTTTAACAAAATTTGTATCGGGATTACAAAGAATGTCGCCCTGCACGTGGGGCCCGACATGCCTAAATTTATGTACAAAAATTTGTGACATAAATTGTAGCTCATGAATATATGACTCGATCCCCATCATTTAACCATTAAAATTTTTTTTTATGTAGCTAAATGGTTGCTCTAAAATATAAAGTGTGTGTTAAATGAAAAATGTATAATATGTAATTATTATTTGTATTAAACAATAACTGAATGTAATGTTAATTGTTGTGTAATCACACAGCTGGCGCCCACAAATAATATTGTTGTCTATGTAACAAGTGTAACTGTAATGAGTATTAATAATAACTATTAATAAAAATACAGAAATAAGTAAGTAGGGAACGGTTATCAATAATAATTTTAAAGAATTACTACGAAATAAATATTTTAATAATAATACTTCGACATGGCAATATCAGGAAGTATTAGTATGGAGGCAATCATTAAAGTGATGGGAAACCTTATGGACGAATATGGAATAAGACAAAATATATGTGCTAGATTAGATAGACAAATAGAAGAATTTGAAACTGATAAGTCACCATTAGGTGAAAAAGTAAAAGAATATAATACAATACTAAGAGAAGGAGCAAAAGAGAAAATTAGCGACACAAATACGCACATAGCGTCAGTAGTATGTGAAGAATTCATACAAATTGCAAATACATGTGTAATTACTAACGATAATTATAAAAAAGTAATTAACATTAAGGAGGAGAAGCAAATGAAGGTTAATAAAACATACCTTATTAATAGCGATATTCCAAGTGTGAGGCACACACACAATAGTAAATCACACAAGGTGACACATTTGAAACACATAAGACACCACACTTACGGAGATAAATATCACTGTAGGCCTAACAAGAAACGTAGTAAGTTATCTAAACGAAACACTACGCAAAATTGTGGTAAATATGATGTTAGATATACGCACGATAATTATAATAACGATAATTATAACTGTAAGTATGAAAACTACAGAGGTTATCATAAACGACGTATGAAAAAACCGTCGACAGCTGTTCACGTCGGTTCACTCAACCAAACTAGGGACGAGAGAATGGAGAAAGAGCGAAGCATTTGTAACGAGAAAAAGGGGGTAGATTGTAAGTGGCCGACAGGCAAAATGAAAACATTGCTCAATAAACAGGTGACTTATACGATCCAAACAAACGTTCACAAGGTAAGTACGCACACAAACGTCGCAGCTATGCAACGGAAAGGTAACGAGGGGATAATACAATGGAACGCGGACGTTGTTTACACGAGGGTGAACACAATGAATTTCCTGTGTACAACAATCAATTGTTATAATGAGGGGTGTCAGTTCTAACGACACACCGAACTCAGAACTCAATACCCTAAAATAAATAATTAT
This sequence comes from Magicicada septendecula, assembly GCA_034769895.1. Classification (NCBI taxonomy): domain Eukaryota; kingdom Metazoa; phylum Arthropoda; class Insecta; order Hemiptera; family Cicadidae; genus Magicicada; species Magicicada septendecula. The sequence goes on along the minus strand of JAWRYS010001185.1, from coordinate 153,984 downwards.
TTTTAAATGAGAAAAATAATATTAAATAATATAAGAGGGTTAATTAAGAAATGTATTAGTGATGGTAAGGAATGCTATTGTAGAGAAATATTTAAGAAAGTAATGGTAAAAGATGTTATTGTTGTTGTTAATATGAAGAAATGGTAAGGAATGTTATTATTGATATGTTATTAATATGAAGAAATGATTAAGATGAGCAATAATGCCATAATTGTTAGAACGAGTGATCAAGCGAACACTTATTGAAGATACAAGGACACAGAAGAAAGCAAGAGTGAAAAGTCATAAGCGCAGAGACTACTTAGGATTAAGGACTTCGAGGAAAATATCGTTGTTTTCCAAGACAGTTCCTCTGTAACCGATCATGCGACACTACAAGCTAAAAGAGTATTCTGTTACGGAAGTGTATTTCAAGAAAGTAGTAGCGATCAGAAAGGTAATGTTAAAGAAATGTAATAAAAGGTAATGAATATAATAATGAATGAATGAAGGTAATGTATTGTATAAGTAATGTATTAGATAAAATAATATCATGTTAAGAAAAGAGCTAAGGAAGATTAGAAGCGAAGGTAAGAATGTATGAATTAAGATAATGTAAAATTAAGGACCGAATGTACACACATAAGTAGGACAGAACACTTTCATCGTATATGATGAGATACAGAAGAAAGAAATTGGTAAATTCCACGCAACGTCATTTAGGAAGTTCTAAACATGAAAACAGAGGTCAATGGAACCAGTTAAATCAGCTGTTTGTAAAGCCACCCTACTACAAGGTCGCGAGCAGTGAGCGTACGAAGAGGGGAGGTAAGACAGTTGTATACACTCCAATTAAGGGTGAAATGACGAATATTATTCTTTATTATTTGTTACATTTTTTTTGCAAATAATAATAATAAATACATAAAAATACATTAAAAAAAAATTTATAATAAATAAATTAATTAAAATTTTTTTTTGTTACCAAGCAGAGGAATAATGCGACAGTACAAATAAATGATGTACTGAGCATGAAATATAAAAATTTAAATTTACTTAATAAACTGTAAATAATTAATAATATATTAGAAATAAGCATGTTAGGGATTGCAAGCTTGGCTCAGACAAAAATATGAACAGGTGTTTCGACCTGAATCAACGGGCACACACACACACACACACACACACACACACACACACACACATGTAACTGAAAGTGTGTACACCAGTATTTTGTTAGTGTGTGTGAACGCAGGTCTCTGCAGGCGAGTTTGCCACCCCAAGATGAATAATTGCACAATTACTGTTTTTCCGTAATTATTCATAAATTAGAATTAAGAATTAAAATCCAAAAGCACCATAAAATGTAAATAAATTTACTAAATACTGTGTACGAAAACCACGCGAAAGTGACACACCGTACGAGTGTAATAGTGAAATAACAGTGTACAAGTCGAAAGGGTTAAGTTGCAATGTCCAAAATTGCAGTGAACATGTGTTATAAAATTAGTTATAAGATAAGTATAAGAGTATACTTACAGGACTCTGCAATTCGCAGAAATATAAAAAATAGCGAATTTGACAAAGAGTGGGGGAACTGACGCCAGAGACAGTTTCTAACATGTCGATTTCGGATCACTGCAGGGTGTCGACCAAGACATGGGTATAAACAGAACACGCAAGCTGCAGTGGTTCTCTTTCTTGAATCATCCACGGTGCAGCGGGAGCTTATGCCCGTCAGCACGGCGTATTTATTAATTTTTTATAAACAGTTTAAATTTGCCAGTTACGTACAAATACGTAACCAAGCTGTAAAGACAATCATTTTAATTAATAACAGCACTACGTAAGAAGATCCATTAATGATTCGACACTAGACAAGAGGAGAGTTCCAGAGAGAGATACGACGCTGGACAAGAGGAGAGTTCCAGAGAGAGAGACAGCCGACGCTGGACAAGAGGAGAAGAGAGACAGCCGACGCTGGAGGCGAGACGAGGACGAACACCGATGAAACAAAAATGATCGAGTATGATTGACGACAATAAGGTGATAGACAACTTATTCATATCTTAATCACACAAAGAATTCAAAGACAGTTAAAGACATTAATATTTTATTTAAAAATAAGAACAATGTTTCTTGTATAGTAGAGTTAAAAATCATAGATGTTTTAGAAATACGATTAACGTAACAAGAGCTCAAATTAATATGATATAAAATGATTACAAAGAATTTAAATAAAAACAATTAGTATTTGAGAAAACAGTACTGAGAAACAATAACTATTAATATTTTGAGTACGTTACAATATAGAAAAAAAGATTTAAAAATTGATATTGAATCATATTAATAGACTGAGTAGTCTAAAAATGAGATTTTTCTTTTATATACTATTTAGTAGCATAGAATGTTTAGTTAGTAAGGATGTATATATCTTAAGCCTTACGGCATAATAACAAATAATAACTAATGTTTTAAAATCGAAGTCAGTGCCATGTGCACATATTTTTTTATAGTATCAAATAAATTTTAATTACCGTTTCAAGTTACATAGAGTTCTTATTGCAGATACACCTGACACCCAATTTAAATGTTAGATTGTTTAAAGAATTTGTCAATCTTGAACGTGAGATCGTTCACGCCTATTTATGTGTATGTAACGTTGCATAAATTTGGTGCTCCAAGATCGTGGGGCTCCACAAATTTAAATTAAATTAAATTTGCAAAATTTGTTACGTTGCACTATATTTCAAGCATAGGCCTATAGTCTGCAGTCGCAGATACAAGGGCCGGTTGAATACTCCACGGAGCGAGATCTATAGCTTAGCAGTAGAACTAAAATTTTTCGTGTATTGTAAAAACACATTTCATGTAAACGCCTATTGATTTCCAAATTTGTCAGTAATTTTATCGAGTCTTTATCAGCTGTTTAAAATTTACGTGTCAGAAGTAATTTGAAAAATGGAAAAAATCACGATTGCTTTCTTAAAAGAGGGCTAGCTCCATTGTAAATTCACAAAAAATATAAAATGTGCTAAGAGGTCCTGCACCTTTAAAGACAATGGGTTTTAAGTGGGCACTTGAGTTTAAACGTGGAGCACTGAGTATGATCACCAACTGAGCGTCCAAAAAGTGCGACAATCCAAAATACGTCAACCAACTTAAACACTTTATTCATATTCGTTCTTGAGTTAAAATATGACACATACGCTCAAGTGAAATGCCTATGATTTTAGCACTTAATCGCCGGTGTACCAACAACACATATACAATTTTTTAAATGAAATCTGTACTTATTGCACTTTTTGAACATCCACTGCGGAGACCATCTTCAATACTCGTACGATCACTTTAAACTCAAGTTCCCAATTAAAGCAACTGATTTTTAAAAACCCAGCGTATTCTAACACATTTACAAATTTTTTTTAAATTCCACTACCGCTACACGTTTTTTAATAAACAATTCATTCACAGTACGACGTTTGATTCACTCCACTTTTAAGAAATGCGTGACACGTAAATTTTAAACAAGTGGCAAACAATGAATAAATGTGCAGATAAATTTAGAAATTAAAAGGTGTTTAATAAGGAATATGAATCTTAAAACATTAGCCTACGAAAAATGTTTTTCTGCTGGTAACCTACAGATGTCGCTACACGAACTGTTCATTGACCCTAGTATAAATATATCCATTAAACTAAATAAAACTTAACACTTAATAAATATAACAACAACATTACATTAAATAAAGTTACAAGAAATGTATTACTGCTCTAATTATTATTATAGTATAAATACGAAATATATTTATGTTTTCTCATGTGCTTGCAAATACAATATTTTTATCATCACTCTGCACATGGTTATTTACTAACAGTTCTGAAATTCGTGTTTCAAACATTATCTAATTCTGGTTCAATATGATACTTAAATATTTTAACTGTAACGTGAAGAAAGTCTTCAAAGTAATATTCTTTTAGTAACTCAGATAAATGTGAAAAACTGCAACGAGGAAAGTAACATTTTCAAGTTTTAAAAGTCAAAGAAAAGAATAGAGAAACTAAATTATTTCACTTTCTTTCTATAACGTTAAATTACTTTGTATAGACTCAATTCAAAGTTCGTAGAAAGTAAAGAAACTGATGTTTAAATATCTTTATAATCATCATAAATAGTGTATGGTGCCTTCTTTTAAGCCTACAATAACGATGTTTTATAGAAACGTTATAATAGAATAATAATCCCTTGGTAGTCAATCGTAGACTACATCTTAACACGAAACATTAACAGTTACATAAATATATCCATCCGCACTTAAGCGACTTATTTCGTATTTTCTGTATGCGCGAATAACAAGTGTAGACTTGAAGAGGTAAAAACCCATTCTAAGTAGTGAACATAAACTCCAATATATACATCAGAACGATACATTAGTAATCTTTTCAAAGATTCCTAATATTGTACATTGGGATTTACGATATAAGCCTATTGTACGTGCGTGCGTATTGGTGTGTTAAACGTATCCCTAATACAGTGACGTACCCAGCCAGGCCGCGGATTTGAGCTTACGTGATTTATGTTCAAACAGAACATATAGGCCTACCAATATAGGCTAATTTCTAGCGCGAAGAGACTGCCGTGAGATAAAATAATTAAGACGAATTTAGAACATTAAAATTGCGTTTTATTTAAAAGTTAATGAATATATTTACTTTCAATATATTTATTGCATTCTTTTAAATCCTATGCCTCTTCTTATATGTATGGATGTGTTATAATCACAGCATGTAATAATCATCATTTAAATAACTTAAACTTGTTACAAACATTACCATTAAACATTGTTACACTTGTACTGTACCATTAAAAAAATTATTTTAATTTGCATGGTTGCCAGACATTAAATAATTACTAAAAATTAACGTTGTAAATAACAATTTAACACTTTAATATTCTGATAATATATATTTTTTTAAAAAAACATCGTTCTAATAGAAACAATGTGCACCCAAAGAATTTACATGCTTAGCATGCCCGTTACTTTTTTATATCATATTTATTGTTGAATAAAATATTGTATTAATTTTACTTTTTAAAAATTACAAACACTATTTATATATTTTTTATTGTTGTTACGGATTCCCTATCGTTGTCTCTATTTTATTACTGCCTCTGTTAAAAAAAAGTTATTTAAATATTTAGTTCATGGTCACCTCATGGCGTAAGCCACTCTACCCTGGTGTGTATGTCCATGGCGGTCCTCCTGGTGCTTGCCTATGCTTGTGTATGTGTGAAAGTCTTGATAACAAACGCTACTCGCAAAACTCCATATGCTTACTCGGCGATAATCTGACCGGAAAAGAGAGAAAGTGGTTTACCAGACTGGAGTTACATAGTCCTAGAATTATAAACCTGTCGAATATTTATTAGACACTCCTGGGCTTGTCAACCATTCTGCAACAGGCTTGGCGTCCCTTTCACAAATTAAAAAATTATTTGCCTATTTTGGAGACTTTCATTATTTGTAGATCATTCTATTGGCAAATAGAGACACTGTTCTTGATTCGCTACACTGTTCACTACATGGGAGTTATTTTACTGTTCGGTAACTTTTTGTACATTGGAGTAATTAACAAATAATTACTAAATCACTTTATAATATGTCCACGAATTCACATTACCTCAAGTCCACGGGTGCGTAACATTCTGCGCAACCCAATGACATATTCTGTTTTTGCGTGTAGTAATTCGTTATCGCACAATCTCGTGAACATATAGACTTTCGTGAGTCTAAAACTGCTGTCAAACCGGCATCACACAACACTAATAATTTACAGCATTTAACAATGTGCACTTAGAGATCTCACTCCTCTTGACTTCACGTCAGGTGATACATGTCTGAAATTGTTAGTTTAAAACCGTACATGGTGATTCTTAAAGTTTTTCTATTTCATTTTCGTTATACTACTAAATGACGTTTGCAACATAGCACATTATTCGTAAAATTTGTACCGTAGAAATATAATATAACGACACATACACGCAAGCGCGCACACAGACATATTTTTTGAGTAATTATTTCTGCTAATCTTATACTACCCAGTAAAATATAAATACACTGCGTTTGGACAAACGCTTTGTCTCATGGTGCATGTAACAAATTTGATTTACAACCTGGATAAATTAAATTTAATATACAATCGTCGTTCCTTAAGGAAATGGAAGTATGGTGATGGCAAAAAAAAATCGTGTTCGAGATTATTGCAGATTCTGATTGTACTACACTCAAAACATAAAGAAAAGTAATTTTCGAAAAGTGTCTGTCTATAAATTTTTTTCTATGGCAAACGATAACAGTCGCAAATTCAAACAGAATCAAATATTTTTTTGCATACAGCCCAGAATTGTAGAGTTCTCAAGACTTTTTGTTTTTGGTGAAGATCGGGTAAGGGAAAGGGGTAGTTTACCGGCAACGTCTTATGTTTTAACTAGGGTATTTTCGATGGCAAACGATAACAGCCGCAAATTCAAACATAATCAAATAATGTTTTGCATGCTACTCTGAATTGAAGAGTTCTCAAGACCTGCTACTTTTGGTGAAGATCGGTTAAGGGGAAGGGGTAGTTTATCAGCAACGTTTTTTGTTTTAACAAGGGTATTTTCTATGGCAAACGATAACAGCCGCAAATTCAAACAGAATCAAATAATGTTTTGCATACAGCCCTGAATTATAGAGTTCTTAAAACCTATTGTTTTTGTTGAAGATCGGGTTAGGGAAAGGGGTAGTTTACCTGCAACGATTTATTTTTTAAAATGGGTAATTTTTTCTATGATGAATGATAACTGCCGTAAATTCAATCAGAATCAAATAATGTTTTGCATACCTCTCTGAGCTATTGACAACTCAATGTCTTTTGATTTTGGTGGAGATCGGTTAAGGAAAAGGGGAAGTTTTCCTGCAACATTTTATGTTTTAACAACGGTAATTTTTTCTATGACGACGATAACTGCCCACATTCAAACAGAATCAAATATTTTTTTGCATACGTTGCTCAATTGTAATAAACTGAAGGCTTGTTGATTTTGGTAAAGATCGGTTAACGGAAAGGGGTAGTTTACTAGCCACATTCTATGTTTTAACAAGAGTAATTGTTTCTATGACTAACGATAACTGCCGCACATTTAAACAGAATCAAATAATTTTGTACAAACCTTCCTCAATTGTAGATAACTCAAGGTATGTTGATTTTGTTGAAGATCGGTTATGGGAAAGGGGTAGTTTACCAGCAACATTTTATATTGTAACAAGAGAACGTTTTCCATGAAGAACGATAACTGCCGTAAATTCAAACGGAATCAAACAGTTATTTACGTATGTCCCTGAGTTGTAGAGATCTCAAGGCCTCTTTATTTTGGTGAAGATGGGTTAAGGGAAAGGGGTAGTTTACCTGCAACATTTTATGTTGTAACATGAGAAATATTTTCATGACGAAAGATAACTGCCGTAAATTCAAACAGAATCAAATAATATTTCACATATGTGCCTGAGTTGTAGAGGACTCAAGGCATTTTGATTTTGGTGAAGATCGGTAACGGGAAAAGGGCAGTTTACCTGAAACATTTTTTGTTGTAACAAGAGTAAAGTACTTAATTTTGATAAATAAAGTATCCTGATAAGAAGATTTTAATAATCCACTGTAGAAACGTAGATGAAATATCTATAAATGAAGAGGCTATTTGTACGGGGTGGGGGTAATTTTCTATAAATGAAAATTATAGTTAAAGAGGGAGGGAATAATTTTTATGTGTACGACGTTGTCGGCAGCAAAGTAGTAGTTTGTTGTTAAAATTCCTTCCCGGGATGTTTGGCCGTAGTCCAATGTTTTCTGCAAAACCAGACGTTTCGGCAGTGCCGTCGACTGCCATCATCAGTGAAAATCGAGTGCGATAACGTGAGTGACCACAGTACTGTGGGTAAGGCTGAAGCAATAAATGGAAAGAAGTAGTTTCTATGGAAACATTTCATTTCGAAAATGATTTTAAATATAAATCTTAGAACATGGAAGTCATGTATGGTTCTCCATACCGATATTTTATTGTTATAGTGCATTTAAAATGAGACATAAAAGCAATTGCTTAGCAGTATTTCACTCGTATGATAAAACACGCCAAGTTTTAGACAGTTTTTAGATAAAAGGATAACAATATTAAGGTTATGTTGAATTTTAAGAAATTTAGTCAGCTCAGGTCTTTTTGAATTCGAACTTCCTTCAGTTTATAGGTTTACATGTGTGTGTGTGTGTGTGTGTGTGTGTGTGTGTGTGTGTGTGTGTGTGTGTGTGTGTGTGTGTGTGTGTGTGTGTGTGTGTGTGTGTGTGTGTGTGTGTGTGTGTGTGTGTGTGTGTGTGTGTGTGTGTGTGTGTGTGTGTGTGTGTGTGTGTGGATAAAACATGCAGCATGAATGATTTTAAAAATGCGAAGATGCTATTACACACTTTAGGACGTTATAGACACGTTTTAAATATTGATTTTGTTCAAAGTTTTGTAAGTAGCTGTAAGATTTCAAATAAGAGATGGGTAATTATGTGTTATATGTTGAAATGCACATAAATTTATTTTGTGTCATGTCAAATGCAAATTTAGTGCGCGAGTGCGCGTGTGGGCGTGTTATTCGTGTTTTCCTCAATAACTCTTATAATATTTAACGTATCGGAATGAAACTTGGACAGCGTCATAAATAGCGCTATATTTTTCGGATGTCGTAAACCCGAAACATATAATTTTACTATTGATTTTTTTAAGTGGATTCACTTTTCTATAGAAGCCTTATTTGCAGAAAAGTTATAAAACTTTTAGATAAAATCTATAGAAGATTTTGCAGTCTCTGGCAAGGTAAAAATCTATTACGTATTCTAGATTTCAAACAACCAGGAGCTCCAATTTCCATTTGCGATGTGCTCTAGTAAAGTAAAGATCGTCCAGTTATCTTCTGTAACTCGTCCTTGTAAGACGTACTCTCTGTGCGAGTTTTTCCTGACAGTACACATTTTTCTATAAGGATGACGACAGACCAAGATCTTAGCTACGAGATACCGGCACGCTAGATCAAGGGGTTAATCGAACGCGTAACTAAGTTATTTAAAGTTATTTATTTATTTTATTTATTTATTTATTTATAAATATAAAGTTATAAGTTATTTATTTACTAGTGCTAAGTCGCGTTAGTCAAGATTTCCGCTTAGGGACAGTTGTATTCATTGAGATACACCTGTATGAACGCGTGGACACATTAAGATTGCCAGAAGGTGTATGCTAAACCCTCCGCATTAAAAAATATAATTAGTTAATCCACTTTATCGAACCTGAGATTTATAAATGAAAACCATATCGGTGAGATAAACGGAGTGTGTGAGTACATCGCGAAGGACAGTGCGTCAGCGCAGCCAGTGCTCAACTTTAACGTAGCAGCTTACAACCGTACGACAAAAAGGAATTCTTCAACCAAGTAAAATAAAAAATTGGTCAAATAAAAATTCATTAATAATTAAAGACAATATATATTAATAAATAATTTGTATAAAGAACTTACGTACAAGATTAATAAATGCCAACTTTCAGATAAGAGACTCTGTTATATATTATTAGTTCTAATGCACGTCTATCCATCCTCAGTTTGTTTCGTTGCATCACACACACACACACACACACACACACACACACACACATATGCGAATATGTACTGATTGTTAAAAATGCAAACAATTTATAAACGAACAGTTATTGTTTAAACTTAAGAGAATCAAAACAATTTCAAACATATTGAAGAAGAAGGTAAGTAACTACACTCTAAACTGAATACTCGCTGTAAAATAAAACCTGTCAATGACTGCTACAGATTAGGATTTTCCCATAATCATTACACTACTAATTTAGATATCCCTACTTTACGTTATAATTTTACGTTTAATCTGGTACGTTTAACTTAATGAGAAAGTTTCTTGATAGTAAAAATAGCTTGCGCTTGGCATTTTCTATGTTGTAATTGTATTTGACAATTTTTTAGTCATATTTTAATGCTTAGTTATATTTGATAATTTTATATACAGGGTGTCCCGGGAGGAGAGGGAAATAATTTGAGAAATGGTTCTATAATGTAAAAGAAGAAAAAAAGTTCATATAAACATATGTCCGGAAACGATTTGTAAGCGAGTTACGGCTAGCGAAAGATTTCGCCCGGGTTTCGGTTCCCCCGGGTAAATGAAGACTTTCTGAAATTCTAAGAAGGTAAATTAAGGGGAAAATTCTATTGTTTCTTATGGTTTTTGACCTGAAAAATCGAATAAAACAGGTCGCAGAACTGTATCTCCAATAAGTTTCATGATATCTGACGTAAAACAGAAAAATCTTTGCCTAAAAACAAAAATTTGTTTTTAACCAAAATTGGAATTTTTTGTTGATTTTTATTGACTTTATTTACACCATTTTTCTCAGAATTAAATTCTTTACAAGTTTTGTTTTTAGCTTTTATGCATTTATTAATCATTTAACAAAGTTATTGTACTTATAACCTAAAAAAACTTTTTTTAGGTTGAACACGTACAAGTTTCGTACCACACAAAAGAAGGAAGTGGCAGCCAAACAACACTTAGCAGCATCATTTACGACGAGCTTTAAGGAATGTGAGCTACAGGGTACGAAAAATGCTCGTGGATTCACATCTAAAATCCGTCGTTGAAGACCAACGTTTTTCCCCTTCATATTGCTTCCATTTTCGTACGCTTGGCCACGTAAGTTAGCCAATGGAAGAGACATTTCTTCAAACTTCTCAAGAACAGCTGAAGTTAAACCAGCACCAGCAGTGTCCGAAACAGGTACAAACCCCAAAAAGTGTTCTTTTATTTCACACTCTTTTTCGTTTTCTGTTGCCACAAAACGAACTATGATTGTCATCTGCTCAGCGTGACTCACATCGGGTGTGCAATCAAGCACTATAGCATAGTATTTACCATTGTGAACAGCAAATAAAATCTTGTTCTGTACAGCATCACTCAACAGTTTGATCAATTAATTTTGGATATCTTTTCCCAAATAATGAATGTGAGTCTCATTGTCATGAACTTTTCTTAGATGCCCATGTATGACTGGATCAAACAAAGCTAGATATTCTACAAATTTAAGGAAATTTCCATTTCCACTTGTAAATAACTTTTGCTCTCTTCCACGGAATGCAAGGTTTTGGGCTCCAAGCACCCTTACCAATGCAATTAGTCTTCCTAGCACTTGATGCCAGAATTTTTCTCCTTCCCTAGTTACTCGTAAATGTTCTTCATCAATAGTTTTGTTCTTCTTTAATCTAACTTCCAGCTCTTTCCATTCTTGAAAACATGTCACATGAGCACTGTTTTTTTCATGGCTAGCTAAGATGGCAGAAATATTTTTCCAGTCATTCACACCGGTACTACATAGTAGTGCTGATCGTCCAATCGCTTTCGAAAACAGCATGCAGCAGAAGCAGAACACCGCATTCTTTGAGGGAGAGTACAGAAGCCACAAACGATGAAGATATTCACCATTGACTAGATACCTTTGGTAGTGACTTTTGAAAACTTTCTTTTGTTGTGGTCTAAGGAAAGTTGAAGTCTGTAACTTGGTTGGGTCCATGTTCGACGAGCCATTGACGCAATTTATCATCACGAATATTCCATGTAGCAGGATCACCATAGTTAACGTCGTGGTTAGGGAGGTTAACAGTGAAACTTTCCAACACCTCCTCTTCGCGATTTTGGTCTACATCTATAACTTCATGAGAGGTACTAGCTGAAGCCGGCCTAGTTTGAACTGTTTCTGGAACAACGGTCACGTTTTAAATTTTACTTGATTCCTCGAGGTTAACAGTTTCATCTCCTGTTTTAAATTCTTCAGGGCGTTTTTCTTGATCAGGGTGGTGTAAATACTTTAGAAATGAACCCTTTAGCTTAGACAATGACTTTTCCTCCTCAGCCTTTCTCTTGCGGTTTTGGGCTCCCGAAGCTTTTTGTCTCTCGGCCATGCCTTTGTTATAGCTTGATCCAAAACATAAAAATAAAAGTTACTTTTGAAAGCTATTTTGGGATCCGCAAGGGGGGGTATAATTAAAATTCATTATTTTAAAAAACAATTAACTACTGAGTAATTGACTAAATTATACATTATATTGTTTAAGCATAATTTTTATTAATCTGTACAATTATCTTGAAACGGCCAATTTGTTCTAAGTATATTTTTAATTATAAGAAAGAATATTATAATTTCTCAGCAATCCTATTACAGCGTAAAAGAAAAATGTAGACCTCTCCTTTTATAAAACAAATAGCTCAAATTTTTGTAACTATATCTACGATTTCGAAAATTAAGAAGACGATACAGCATTAATACAAAATATCACGTTTTTGTTCAAGCAAAGTTTTGTAATTTTTGTATCAAAAATTCACGACTCTTACAAATGTCCCGGAAAAAATAATTTCTAGGTTATCCCTGCTACTATAAGTAAGAGAATTGAGTAATTTTTTGAAACGCTTTAATACGCTATTTATCGACTTTGTAAAAGTTTTCGAATAACTATTGATTTCGAAAATTAAGTAAACGATAAAACATTAATACAAAATATCATGTTTTCGTTCACGCAGTCTTGTAATTTTTTAATAAAAAATTCACGACTCTTACATACGTCTCGGAGAAAATGATTTCTAGGTTATCCCTTAAAACGATCCCTTAACGAATCCCGTAAAACGATAGATTGTCTGAAAATCACTCGTCACTACACAGAATGCCTAGATAATACTATTAAATATACTTAACATAGTATAAGTGTATATATATATATATATATATACATTAAAGTTTAATTAAAATATTTTGACTTACAACAAATTCGATCAGGTGAAGCACAACACTGTGTAGTCTACACATTTACAGAATCTTTTTCTTTTCTTACCTATGTAGATGTATGGATACGATTACTCTAATATGTAAGCAAGTTTTCTTTGTAACATTCTTGATTATTTGCCCTTTACTTTAATAAAAAGTGCAAACTAATGACCGTAACTTACGAACTGAATTGAGATTATTACAGAGTTGGTACCAGACTGAGTTGGTTTCAGACAGCGCCACGCTCACAACTATGACTGTTCGACAGCTAGAGACGCCTAGAACGCAAAGTGCAAAACTGCCTTGCAGTAGACCATGGATTCAAATTTGAAAATAGATTTGTTTAGTAATTATCACGCTTGTCTCGTAATTTTATTATTTTGTATGCCATTTATATGCAAAAATAATATTGCCAATTTTTCTTAATTTGCTTTTGTCAAAACATACGGTACTCGATTTTACGAATTATTTCATTAACAAATTATATCACCACGACCTTATTTAAATCAAAACAGGACAGGCTTCAACAATTAAGTTTATCGTGAGTTTACAGAAGTATAAAGCCAAAAAATTAGTAGAAAACACTTCGTAAAATTTTATTTTTTGTGACGTTCTGCCCGGTCTCTTTTTGTGTTTCTTTTACAATTAAAACTACACTTTGACGTTCTTGGAAAAGATAAGATGTCGGTGCAGATAAATAAAAATTTTAACAATTTATTCTTAAAAAAAACTTTTTGCTTTGGGCGCCCCTCAGCTTCCGGCGCTCTAGGCGGTCGCCTAGTCTGCCTTTATGGTAGCGCCGGCCCTGAATGAGTGACTGATTCGTATAAACAAATAACGCATTACAATGAGAAATAGAAGATAACCTTACAGTTGCGGTAAATTATGAAAAAATCTATAAAAATATCTATTTTTATAGAAACAATCTATGCAAAATCTAAAAGTAAGTAAGACGCGCGAGAGCGCGTGTGTAAACGACCGTACACATGTGCTCATGGGATTTAATTTATTTGTTACACAATAACCAACTAAAGTTAAATACGAAACGTTTGTTACTCTCTCAGTTATCGATATTGTGCGATCCGTTTGACACGCGGAAACATTGTCCCAGAAGGCTATAGAACATGTACAGTCAGTACATGCGGACGCAGTGGTCATTTAAAAATTCATTTAAAAAAAAGAATTATTTAAAGTTTAATATATATATATATATATATATATATACAGCCTACAAATTATGTGTATACCCTTACTGCATTTTTAATGCATTAATAAAAAAATAAATTATGTTAAATTATTAATATAATTTTTTGTTAGTTTTAGTGCAAAAATTACTTCTTAAAGTGTAACCGCTACGGAATTAGCAGGCGTTTACGAAAAAATTTAATAATTTGTAACGGGTTAAACACAAAAAGTAAATTTTTACATAATGCGTACACACAAAAATGAACAAATTATTTACAAGAAAATGTTTTGCAACGTATAGTTTTTCATAACAGTTAGACAAAGTCGATGCTTACTTTTGAAGAGCATACGCCTTATTTCTATCACATTTTGCACAACGGTAAATCAATGAAAATAGAATAAATTTGTAACTATCTCGGAAAATAGAAAATAAGCAAAGATTTTAGTGGCGTACTTATTTAATTTTTATCGTAAATATTGTAAAAATTTTAGCGTTTTAAATTTCGGCGTCTTCTGTCTTTGAACGGAGTACGAGTTTCAGGTAAAATAAAAAAAAAATGTAGGCCTATACATACTTGTTGACACTTGTTTTCATTTTGATTTTCAATTTTGACGGTAGTACAAAGAATCGCTATTACTAGTCTATACTTAACACCTATCAAATATTCTTTACTTCACTCGGCTAAAAATGAACATAAATCTTACACAAACACATACTCGCGCGCGCACACAAATCATCCAATAAGATAGGAAAACTATGCGGAATTGAGAATATCAAGCCGAGATATAAGTGTAGCTAATTACAGTTGAAATAATCTTTGACTCGGTCTGTCAAATACTGCTTCACAATGTAACCTATACTGCTGATTGGCTCAACTTAGGCCGGTACCATGATATGTAGCGTACGTTGTCGTATTCATTTTACATTCCACTTAGTGTCCGTTTATGTAAGTCTTCTGTCAAATCCGAACGTGTTGAGCTATAGCATACTTCAAAGACTTACACAAGATTTAGAATTTTAATAATATATTCTTAATTTGTTTACAGGCTAAGGTGGATTGGACACATAGACAGAATGGAGGAAGGACAGCCTACGATACATATTTTATACCAGAAACCAATGGGTAGTAGAAAAAGGGGAAGACCCCAATGTAGGTTCAAAGATCAGATAGAGCAGGAACTCAGAAAGCTGAACATAAGAAACTGGAAAGCCAGGGCACGCAATAGGGAAGAATGGCATCAACTCTTGGAGCTGGCTGAGACCCACAAAGGGTTGTAGAGCCACGGCTGATCTTGATGATGACTCTTAATTTGTTTCCGTAGATTTTAATGGGATTTTAACAAATAAAATTATCAGGTTTCTTTTATGTTTTAATATCCTAAAATACAAATTTAATATTTTGTATTATCATGATTAGATAAGTACGCATCTATAGAAATAGTTATGCAATTGAACGCAATTATTGTAATAATTGAAGCAATTATTGAAATTATTATTAATATTATAGATATTTAAGCCAACGTAGATAACATAGTGATTCCAATTTCTATCTCCTCGCAGTTTAACTGAACACTGCTTGGTATATTGTCCTTACTTTCTTCAGGAGAATCTAAATAATCTTCCTGCAAAATTTCTAACTTTTGTTTAATTTCTCGAATAGGGACACGTTTTGATCCGAAGATTTATCATTTATTCCGAAAAAGTCTGTTTCAAGTTAGTAACACACCTAACACATCACTAATTACCATTAACATTTTCATACTTCTTGTAGGACGTATCGCTCTGCCCCTTTAGTACTACTCTGTATATTTCTATTTTATTCTTCAATTATAGTTTTTAGTCTTCTGAATCTTTTGGTTGTAGTATAATTTTGCTTGCGGTACCAGTGCTTTATGTTTAAGAACGGAATACCAGGAAAAGTTTCGAAGCCTTGAGACATGCACATTACACAAAATACATCAACCAATTGTACTAGTCATTCTACATAATAGACTAAAGATAAACATTTTAAAAATAGTCTTTAAAATAATATAAATGTTGACAAAATAAGACTTAAGCAACAATTTAGGAATGTTAATTATTTATATAAGTTTAAATAAAAGTCTTGTAAATAAATTGTGATACTGACTACATAATTAAATTCAAGAATCACTTAAGTCGCAAAGAGAAAATGCAAAGAGTGTTTGTTTTTAACTTGTTATAAAGTTACAGTTACTTAGTAGTTACTATGATACGGTACTATGACTTTACTAAGACCGTATGATGTTTCCCTTACGTTGTTGGAAACATTCTTAAGTTTTTCATTAACAAATCGTCCTCTCATATCAAATGTTGACTATAGACAATGGGCAATAGTTAAATTACTGACAAAAAGGTTTGTTCAACCTGCTGCCCATGTAACGTTGTACATTTGTATTACAAGTGCATCTAAATCAACCTACAACGCTATTAAATATTGTTAAATTCAATGGCACAAAGCAATTTAAAGTAAATTGATTTGTCATGTAAAACAGTAGATGGAGATTTGATGTTTCACTTCACGCTAATGTATTAGGTTTTACTTCCATATTCCTTAAGGAATGGAAGTATGGTGATGGCAAAAAAAATAGTGTTCGAATTGCAGATTCTGATTGTACTACACTCAAAACATGAAAAAAGTCGTTTTCCGAAAAGTGTCTGTGTGTGTGTCTGTCTGTCTGTGTGTCTGTCTGTGTGTCTGTCTGTGTGTCTGTCTGTCTGTCTGTCTGTCTGTCTGGCTGTGTGTAGATTTTTCTTTGGCAAACGATAACTGCCGCAAATTCAAACAGAATCAAATAATTTTTTGCATACAGCCCTGATTTGTAGAGTACTCACGATCTATTGTTTTTGGTGAAGATCGGTTGAGGGAAAGGGGTAGTTTACCAGCAACGGTTTTTTTTATCAAGGGAAATTTTTTATTTGGCAAACGATAACAGCCGCAAATTCAAACAGAATCAAATAATGTTTCGCATACAGCCCTGAATTGTCTAGTTCTCAAGACCTGTTGTTTTTGGTGAAGATCGGTTATGGGAAAGGGGTAGTTTACCTGTAACGTTTTATGTTTTAACAAGGGTATTTCCTATGAAAAACGATAACAGCCGCAAATTCAAACAGAATCAAAAGATTACTTGCATACAGCCCTAAATTCTAGAGTTCTCAAGACCTGTTGCTTTTGGTGAAGATCGGTTAAGGGGAAGGGGTACTTTACCTGCAACGTTTTTTTATCAAGCGTATTTTCTATGGCAAACGATAACAGCCGCAAATTCAAACAGAATCAAATAATATTTTGCATACGTCCCTGAATTGTAGATGTCTCAAGGAATTTCGATTTTGGTAAAGATCGGTTAAGGGGAAGGGGTAGTTTACCTGCAACCTTTTACGTTTTAACAAGAGTAAAGTACTTGAAAATTCATTTAAACTTTTTGAAACAATGGTAATTGTTAAAAATAAAATAATTTTGTTGCCAGGCAATAAAATTATAAAGTTTTCATTTTAATGTAAATTATGTATGAGTTAATATCTTTATATATATAATTCTTCTGTACGTGTGTATGTCACTGAACTCCTCCATGTATAAAATAATATATCGTTCGTGGCAAGTAAGCATATCTCAGTTATGTAATGTTTACGTTTCCATTTTATTATTATGCCTACAGCAATAAAAAGGCAGGTAAGACACACACACACACACACACACACACACACACAATTCACGTTATTTCTGGCCTCACTCATGTTTATTTTCTTACATTTGCACGCTTCTTAAATGGAAAGTGCCGAAACCCACACCAACATAACGCGTGCAAGCCGAAAAAATGGACATCAATTTGCTTACTGGCGAAGCTAGTAGTTAATGAATGGGTAGGCAAAAATCTTATCTTAAATTTTTTTTAAGGAATCACTAAAAGGACGGTGGTTCAAATCGGACGCTGAGGTAGAGTTTGCTGTAACCGAATGGTTCCACAAACAGCCGTAAGAATTTTACTAACAGGGAATCTACAGGTTAGCGCAACAGTGGAACTCATGTCTTAATGTTATTGGAGACTTCATTTAAAATCGTTGAATAAAAAATGCTTTACAGCTCTATACGTGTTTCTATTGAACAATCCTTGTATTAGTCATACACAATAATACAACTGATTGAACTTCAAATTTTTAAACTTGATTAGTTTCTATATATATATATATGTTTAATGTTACAAATAATTCAAATAACAATCTTGATCATCTGTTAGTTCAGCAGAATAACAGTGACACTTTTAATAACCGCATAAAATAAACACTTAGAAACAACACAGGCGCTTTAACTTAACTGTTTGGACCACAGAAGTGAGGCATGCCTCAACGCTCTATGTGTACAGCGCGGGACAATCCCCCCTCCCCTCACTTCCCTATCTCACCACTACATTTCTTACATACGATGTATACAAATATCGGTATGGAGAACCATACATGACTTCCATATTCTAAGATTTATATTTAAAATCATTTTCAGCCAAACAGCCAGGCTGTGTCTTACCTGCCTTTTTATTGCTGTATTAAATGAAAAATATTATATTACATTAAAATGAAAAAATTATAATTTTATTGCCTGGCAACAAAATTATTTTATTTTTAACAATTACCATTGTTTCAAAAAGTTTAAATAAATTTTCAAGTACTTTACTCTTGTTAAAACGTAAAAGGTTGCAGGTAAACTACCCCTTCCCCTTAACCGATCTTCACCAAAATCGAAAGTCATTGAGACCTCTACAATTCAGGGACGTATGCAAAACATTATTTGATTCTGTTTCAATTTGCGGCTGTTATCGTTTGCCATAGAAAATACGCTTGATAAAAAAACGTTGCTGGTAAACTACCCCTTCCCCTTAACCGATCTTCACCAAAAACAATAGGTCTTGAGTACTCTACAAATCAGGGCTGTATGCAAAACATTATCTGATTCTGTTTGAATTTACGGCTGTTATCGTTTTTCCATACAAAATACCCTTGTTAAAACATAAAACGTTACAGGTAAACTACCCCTTTCCCTTAACCGATCTTCACCAAAAACAATAGGTCTTGAGAACTCTACAATTCAGGGCTGTATGCGAAACATTATTTGATTCTGTTTGAATTTGCGGCTGTTATCGTTTGCCAAAAAAAAAATTTCCATTGATAAAAAAAAACCGTTGCAGGTAAACTACCCCTTTCCCTCAACCGATCTTCACCAAAAACAATAGGTCTTCAGTACTCTACAAATCAGGGCTGTATGCAAACAATTGTTTGATTCTGTTTGAATTTGCGGCAGTTATCGTTTGCCATAGAAAAAAAATCTACAGACAGACACACAGACAGACAGACACACAGACACACACACAGACACTTTTCGGAAAACGACTTTTTTTCATGTTTTGAGTGTAGTAGAATCAGAATCTGCAATAATCTCGAACACGATTTTTTTTGCCATCACCATACTTCCATTCCTTAAGGAATATGGAAGTAAAAAAAAACAATAGGTCGCGAGTACTCTGCAAATCAGGGCTGCATGCAAAAAATTATTTGATTCTGTTTGAATTTGCGGCAGTTATCGTTTGCCATAGAAAAAAAATCTACAGACAGACAGACACACAGACAGACAGACAGACACACAGACACTTTTCGGAAAACGACTTTTTTTCATGTTTTGAGTGTAGTACAATCAGAATCTGCAATAATCTCGAACACGATTTTTTTTGCCATCACCATACTTCCATTCCTTAAGGAATATGGAAGTAAAACGCTGAGGCAAGTTCAGGTTGCCTCATTCGCTTTAAACGAACTATGCCGAATCTCACCGTCACCATCTAGCGGTCGCTCAATAAAGCACGTTTCGGTTTAATAAATTTGACAGTCGCAGTAACAATGTATAATCTTTACGTTATGTAGTTCATACGTATTTATAATTTTTATTCTACAGAATTTTTTAGGGTAGGCATTAGGGATTAGGGAAGTCATGTATGGTTCTCCATACCGATATTTTATTAGAATTTACTGTACTAAAAATTACTAATGTACTAATGAATTTTTGAAAAAAATGTTGATTAAGTGCAAGATTGTTAAGCATATTTATACTTCAAAACTTCAAGATACATTGAGTTTTGATGTCCTTAGGTCCTGTACATACTGAAAAAATGTCTATAGGCCTAAAGTAAACTTCATTTTAGTATTCCTTTCTTCAATCAGTCATCATCATAATCTGGAAGAATTAAACCAAGGATGGTGTGTTCCAGTCTCAAACAGGCAAAGATTAGGGCTGGTCACTCCAGCGCTTCCTCAGACGTCCCACACCTCTAAGTCCCCTCGGCTTATAGTTGCATAGTTGTTTGGGGATGCGGTAGTCATGTATTCGGCAAAGATGTTTCCACCAATTCAGCCGATACTGGGCAATCCTGTCAAGTATACTCATAATATTCATTTCCTGCCATATATCTGTGTTTCTTCTATGATCGTGGAGAGTATACCCTGTCATGTGCCTGAGAAATCTCATTTTAGCCTCTTGGATACGACTGGCCTGGCCTTTCGTTAAAGTCCAAGTCTTAGACCCATAAAGAAGTGTGGGAAGGGGCATCACCTTATAGAATTTTAGGCGCGTTTCTTTACTTGCTGACTTAAGAGTTCGCTTCATGGTCCCGCACACAGGGTTGAACTTTTGGAACTTGTTCACAACGTCGTGGCTGACTTTTCTTCAATCAGTTTAAATTTAATTACAAATTATTAGCAAGTAAAGCGACCGAAATGAACAAAGTTTTGCAATAAAGTTTACCAAAAATTGTTTTCCTTATGTAACTGCAGCATTTCTTTCTGCAGAAAGAAACAGTTCAAATCAGATAATGTAATTCTGTTCAATTAGGTTAATTAGCTCATCATAAAGTATTTAAAATAAACAGATCAAAAACTGTATATTGAAATTATATGTGATTTCTGAATACAATGGAAAATAATAGTGTCAAACATAAGCGGTAAACAATAATTATTACAAATTACGGTTCCAAACGTCCGTTATATTTGCAAGAATATCCAAAACTTTCCGTAAAATTTCTACACTGAAGTCATATTACTAAAGTAAATTCCAATATTCAGCGAAACGTAAACAATATTGATCCGCTTTTTGCGATTCAACAGTTATTTCACTTGTTAATTATCTATTTTATAAGAAGACTGCTTTTACTTCATTCTCTAAATTTAGATAATTCATTTACTACGTAAAGAGAGATGGACGACATTTATCCGGAAAAGGTAACTAAACACAAATTGTGTAAAACAATTTACGGTTGTAACCAATATTTCTAACACTCAACTTTGCTTTTAGATTTTATAATATACTCGCTATTTACATTCCTTCGTCATTGGAGCTTATACTATACTAATACACGAAGAAAGGGTTCAAACATGTATGATTAATCTGAAATCTGTGGGAATGTTTCGGAATGTAGTATTATAAACACAAAACCCAAATTGAGTTTCAAACTTTAAAATTTCAATGTCAGAAAAACTTATAAGTTTACAGGAGTTACACTATGACATGTTTACAGTCCTACTGAAAGTTTGTCACAACTGTAACCATTAAATAATATTAGCTTTAAAGACGATTATTTCTAAATGTGAAAACGTCGTCTATCATTTTATTATTTATTAATATACAGATGACGATAATTATATATTTCCATTAGATGAGGTGTAATTTTATCTAAATCCGATTCCCGAGCTTATGTTCACTAAATAAATTAATGAGTGCTGAGTGTACACCGCGCATCATACATAATCCATTTTGGATAGCACCAATGCTGTGTATAGGCGCAATAAGACAATTCCTATCTGCCCCCAGGTCATATGGGAGACACATGTAGTGACATTTAGCGAGGATTGGCAAGTAGTCTACGCTAAGTGGGTATAGAAAGTTAGACCTAAAAATGTTAAGACGTACGAATTCAGTTTAAAGTGCACCCGAATACCGTTCATGGTGAGCATCGTGTCCAAGTGCCTTCACAGCTTTTGACAGAAGTTGACGCAGGTCGTCTTTGTTGCCGAGAAATAAAAGCGTCTCCTTTTAGTATTTTCATCCAACGTGTCGATAGAGCCTTGCGTTTTACGCTTAATCATTGCCGTTGTTTTGGCCGAGTAGAAAGCGGAAGATCGTCAACATATAAAAACTTCCCAACCGACGTTTCTATCCTCTAAATGGTCACTTTGATAACTATAGTAAAACACTTATTCCCTGCGGTATTGCATTTTCCAGCTCGTGTGAGCTGACTTTGACTGTCCGAAGTTCTGTCTCATAAAGCCGGAGAAATCGGCGGGTCGAACCCGCTTAGAAGCGATGCGATTCTCTTTAGTCGGTGCTCGTTTGTATGTGTTCGTTGCTTCTGTCTAATCGCTCACTCACAACGGTGATCCACAAACGGTACCAATGTCCTGGATGAACGACCACTGGTCCAAGGGATATAATTCGTAGCTGTTGACGTGATAGCAATGTTGTATACGTCTTCTTTTACATTTCTACTGACATTTGTAGGTGTTACAGCATCTATGAATCCTGTCCAATCCGCACGGTCCACGTGCCATATTTTCGGCATTTCTTTGGCTTTTCCGTTGCTATTAGTGTTGAGAATTTATCGCTTCGTTAAGGTCCGAGAGCACTCTCGACGTCAGACGTTGAGCAAGTCTCAGGGTACAGATCGAAATCTTGCTAGCCGAGAAAGTACATCTTCTAAAATTAAAATGTGTGCTCGCGTCTGTGTTTAAAAATTCAAGCGCGTTGTTTAGCAATAGATTTTCAGTTCTTAATCCATCGCTGTTTCGTTGTAAAGCAACTCCAAGTGGGACTATGGACGTTGAAGCCCCCAACTAGTAGTAATATAAATACTTGCTGTTCGATCATATCTACAGATTTTCTGCTAGTCATGAATATAGAAACAGGTAAATGTATGCAGCAGATCGTCATCTTCAGTGGTTGTAGTAAAGTGGCAACTACTACTTGTAGAGGTGTAGCGAAAGGGATATGTCTGGCGAGATGTGTGTTCCTAATAAATATAGAAACGCCTACCCTAGCTATGATGTTCGGTGTACCGTCATAGGAGAAGGGCTCATATCACTGCTTATTAAAATTTCTTGTGTCCTCATATGTGTTTGCTGCAGGCACACATACATCGATGTACGCCTGGAAGTACAGCAGCATGTTCAGTTCTCAATAATGCGAAGCGCAACCATTAATATTCTACTGAAGGGAATATCTCTACGCTGGATATCGGAAAATCAGTAGCCACGGACCGTGTATACTTCGTTGAATTCCCCTTCGGCCAACCTTTTCTTCTTCTTCTTTTTAAGATTACCGAACTCTGCCAGGTCACCGAGGCCTGTGAGATTACTGACACAAGCAGCGGAGCTGAACTTTGATTGGGAGCTCACCAACTGGTCTTAGAAGATATTTGTTGTCCCCGCTCTTATTTTTAGAAATCCTGCCTGATGCTTTTGGGATGAAGGGCAATGGACGGCGGGGTAATGGTCATCACACCATCTCGCCACCACTGGAGGCTTCAATGTGTCATTCCGGCCTTCTCGGCGGGCGGATAGAAAGACTTGTAACAGACCAGCTGTTATTCTCTGCACTTACACTGGATACCACTGTACTTGATTGGAATTCCGTATACATTTCTACTAAGTATCGCTCAGTAGAGCACGTAACTGCCGACATAATCTTTTTCACTACATGAGATGACGTCAGAGCTAAAATATACACGTCAGCCTGTACATAGCTAACTTTTACCCAGTTCGTCAGAGAAACAACTCTTTTAGCTTCGAGGTAACCGATTTTCTTTAAAGTTTTTATTTACTGAATGCCTACATTTTGTTTAAACACAAGACAGTTGCGAGACATGGAAGAGTGTTGGCCACCTCAGTTAACGCATTTCATTGGTTTGGTACAAAGGTCATTGGCATGGGCAAACAGTCCACAGAAACATGTTCTGACTTGGACTAATCTGGATGCCGTGTGCCTAAAACGAAAACACTGAAAATATTACATGGTGTGAGAGATGAAAAGTCTTACGCTCAGCCGACGGATTCCTGCTCGGATTTTCTTCTGGAAGTGTTGTGTTATTAAAGGTCTTCACGGAAGGAATGGGGAGGCGGTAGGAAATGCCTAACCTTCCGTCAATATCAACTCCAATCACCGTCAGCCTCCGGCATACTATGACTCCTCGTTGCGCTAGTTCAGTTACAATCTCGTCTTCATTGCAATCTAGTAAGTCACAACACACCACCACTCACTTTATGGCATTAAGAGTGGCGTGGTGACTCACTTTAATTTATATATCTTCGACTTTCTTTAACATAAGTAATCATGCTCCTTGTTGGTCGATTTGCGTATCGATAAACAGACTACCAACGTTATTCTAATGTCCGTGGCAGTCGATCCAGCACAAGCAGTTACAGATTTCTCCATCAAAAAAGAGGCTCAGTTTTGTAAAGTACCCTTTTGTCTTTTAACTATCTAATACTTAGACAACGTAGGCGTACTGCCTGTGACGGCGCAAAAAACTACTCTGCTTCTAGAGCAGTGTACTGTCACCTTCTCTTCACCTTCCGAGATCAATTGGTCCACCCATTGGCACGATCGGTTCCACCTTGGGTTACGGTGTGTTTCAAGTAGTACACACTGCCTTGTCTAACTCACGTCCTGTTAGCCAGCTAAAGAGTAGCAGTTGTTTAACCCCCCCCCCCCCGAAACAAGCTGTTGTAGTCTCGGGCGTAGAGTTGGATTTCTGGTGAGCACTCAAGTTGTTGAAATTTGTCTTTTGTAAAATTGACTAGGCCGTGGGGTGTCAAATTGACTTTGAACGAGGGGTGTCAAACGTCAGGCCCACAGTACTGTGGTCAGCTTTCACCTCGAATTCCACTGAAGATGGCAGCCAGTGCTGCTGCTGAAGCATTTGGTTTGTTTGTAAACCCTGGATCACGGCCAAACAGCCCGGTAGATACTTCTAATACAACTGACACCGGCCGTGAAAGCCTTATAACAATATGAGTAGGCCTATAGTTTATGTTATTTACAAAGATACCGTCCACACGAAAAATACAACTCAGAAACCAAAATAAGTGACTTTTAATGACAAATCAGTAGGTCGTAACTCTTTTTTTCAAGTTACTATGCTTTTTGTGTTCTTTTTCATAATGTTCCTTTACTTTCTTTTCGATTTTCTGTAATACTGTAGTTCTAAGTGTTGCTTCATTTTATTTTAAATTAAAGTTCTGTTTGAAAGCTTTAGTACTCTTTGCATTTAATTTTATTATAATTACATAATTATAATTCAAATAATAGTCTACTGAATAAATTTAACTGTATTATTTTGTATAATTAGTAGAACACTCTACGCTACTTCAGTTCATGCCTTAATTACAGTTTCTGTAATAATATTTTGTTTTCTGATTTATATAACTTCTACTTTAAAAGCAGTTTATATTCCTTAATCATAAGATATTAGTTAATATAAAATGTAAAAAAAAAATATTGCTGTATTCAAAACGGTTGGTCCGTGTTATTCATGGCAGCTATAAAAACGTAGGGGAAATTCGGGTGGTATCGGACAGGCGATGGTATCGGACAAGAGCAGTTTAGGGCATTTCCCACATTAGGCAGCCCTTGTCACACGGTCAGTGTGTTCATCAAAACCAGCCAGTTGAGCCATCGCCATATTGGATGTGTACACCAAGCCGTTCGTGTCGTGCTTCGAGTTTTCTGGTTTTTGCTGTGTGGTGTAGTGCATGAAAATAACTTTGGAGTACTAAAACTTCTCTTAGAGTAAGTGTATTTAGTTTCTATTGTTACTAGCGTAGATATTATATTATAATTGTCACGTTGTAGCCGTATAATATCGTTCGCGTTGGCTCTCTGTTTAGTAGCCATCGCAATGTTGCGCGCGCGTTATTCGGGTGGTATCGGACAAAGTGGGATCGGATGGTATCGGACAGCTTGTTGGTCGGTACATTTTGAATTCTAAGCCTAATAGAGGTTTTTGTGTTTTTTTTTCAATAAACGATGGGTAAAATTCGTGGAAAATGGGATGAAACGAATATGAAGGAGCCAATTGACAGAGTAATTTCAAAAGAATTGACAATAAGAGATGCCAGTGCTAGATATTCTGTACCAAAGAGCACGCTAGCAGATCGATTTAAAATAATCGCAGAAGGGGGTGAAGTAATAGCCAAGCCTTGTACAGAGAACAGAGGCACTTTCCAAAGAACATTTGAGGAAAATCATGAAAAAATATTATATAATCATGTAAAGGCTTTGGACAGTCAGCTGATGCCGCTAAGCAAAGTCGAGTTATTGAAACTAGCTAACCAATTAGCTGAAAAGCTAAAAATTAATCACCGCTTCAACAAGGAGAAACAAATGGCGGGAAAAGATTTTTATTATCACTTCATGAACCGACATCAGGACTTACGTTTGAGGACCGCCGAGTCGACAAGTTTACAGCGTGCAGTTGGGTTCAGTAAAGACCAAGTGACTGGTTTCTTTGACAAGCTGACTGAGCTTATGGACAAACACAAATTCAGCCCATCTAAGATATTCAATGTGGACGAAACCGGTGCATCATGTGTACATACAAATAGCCTGAAGGTCATGTCCATAAAAGGGAAAAAACAGGTTGGGAAGCTGACTTCTGCAGAGAGAGGCAGAAACGTGACAATTCTCTTGTCCATAAATGCAACGGGTGACCAATTCATTCCTCCGTTGTTTGTTTTTCCACGTGTTAGAATTGACAATGATTTAAAAAGAGATGCTCCGTTAGGAAGTATTTTTGATGGGCAAAAGAGTGGGTGGATCACAAAGGAAGGGTCCTGAAATGGTTACACACTTTTGTTGATCGGGTAAACCCTAATGAAAAAAATCCTGTCTTGTTGATTTTGGATGGACATGGAAGCCACAAGGACCTTGATGTGATCCTTTATGCCAAAGAATATCATATTCACATGATAAGTTTACCTCCGCACACTTCTCACAGACTCCCACCTTTAGACAGGTCAATTATGAAACCATTCAAAAATGCCTACAACGAAACATGTGCATTGTGGATGAGGAAGTATCCTAACATGAAAATATCTCTTAAAGATATAGCTGGTTTGGTCAACACTGCCTTTTCCAGAATCTGCAGGATGGAACTGGCGCAACCTGGATTCAGTTGCACAGGGATCTACCCACTGAATCGCAATGTATTTTGTGATTTGGATTTTGCTGCCTCACTCTATAACCAGTCACAGGAAGTAGAAGAGACGTCCACTACTATGAGTCAGAACTCAACCAATCTTAACAAAGAAGTTTTACCTCAACCACCTACAGTTTGCAGTTTACCTGGACCCTTGAATCAACCTATCAATCAAATACAAGACTAGCATTCAACAGCTGGAACTTCTACAAGTTGCAGTTTACCTGGGGCTTCAAGCCAACCAGACAATCAGACCCAAGAACCATCAACCATCTTAGAACAAATTTCACCACTACCAAGCACTTCAAGAGTGAAGTACAAAGAAAGAAAAAGTCGCAGTGAAAAAAGTGAAATTTTGACACCTTCATCTTACAAAAACCAGCTTCTAGAGAAAAGAAGACTCTTGGAAGAGAAGAATGCTAAAATAGAAGAGAAAAAGAAGTTGAAAGAAACCAAACATAAAGGCAAAGGTGCGATTAAGATATCAAAGGAGAAACGTGACAAACAGCAAGAAAAAACTTAAATTTGACGACTTCAACACAAGATCTGCTTCGGTTACCAACTGCATCTTCTGTGGAGAATCATTTGATGAAGATTGGATACAGTGTCATGTCTGCAAAGGATAGGCACATGAAAACTGCGCCCATGTTGAAGGGGACAGCCTTTTTCATTACTGTGACATTTGTGAAGCAAAAAAATGAACAAAAACTGTATCACTTTTTCTCATAAAACTGCCATTTTTCTACAATGTTTATTTTGTACTCATTTAGTCTAATAGTCTAAGTTCCTTTGTTTTATGTAATATAAATTACACACCCATTGAAAAGTGTATTCATGACCAATAGTTTTAATTAAAAACTCAATAAAGTGATTTTTACTTTACTCTTACTTCTGTCCGATACCACCCTCCACTTTTTGGAAAGGCTAATTTTTTATAATTTTCTTTTTTGCCAAAAAATCATAGTATTTTTTTTTAGTTGAACAGCTTCAACGCAGTGTGTGGGTAAGAGATTGAAGTTTTATATTATGTATTTCTGATCCATTCTAGCTAGTCTGTAAAAATAAATCTTAAGAAAAGCTAAGGTGTCCGATACCACCTGACCTTCCCCTATGTGTTCTTTTACCACTGGGATTAAATTTGTTTAGTTCAGTCAAAGCTTTACTGACTGGGAATTTGACTCGGTCAAAAATAGTTTCGACCCAATAACTGAAATTATCGAAGGCTAATTCTGCTGCAAATTAATACCGTAAAGTAACAGTTTGCATGACTGACAAGCACGGAGTTCAGAGTAATATGTACGCGTATCTAACTTATGTAGAAGTATACAAACTTCAAGATTAAGAACATTATGCCGTTCAAAGTTTACAGCATGTAGCATATAATGTAATATAACTATATATTTAGTCCAATCTTCGAGTGGCTTTTTTAAGCTTTTTTTCTCCAAGTCTGTTGCTTTTTTAAGCGTCAGCTTTTGTTAACCATAGGAGTGGTTAAATCGTCAGACAGTCAAAACCGTTGTGCTGTAGAATGATTGTCAACAAATTTCAATCGAATCCAATGAGGTGTGAGAAAGGATCAAAATTAAGAGAGGAACTGAAATATCTGACCGCAGTGCTACCAAAGAGCATTGATTCTTCGAGATGCTGGAGGAGCAAACGGTAAGGTGGTGTAGCTGGTAAGAAAAAAGGCATTTTAAACAGAAATTGTAACAAAACTTGAATGTTTTCATGTCATTGCTTTAACGAACGAGTTATATAAACTTGCATTCCCTTATCTGACTACACAGGCTCGTGTATTTTTTTTATATATCTTGTTATTGTATAGTAGAAAATATAATCGAAAGGAAGAAGATCTTGCTTGCTCTCCTTTACGAAGAACGGATTTAACAATTTAAAATTTTGTTAATTTTGCATATTGGTAAGGTAAATTGTTTCTGCTTCAGCAAGACTCTGATGTAACGAGGATAGAGATTCATTGGTGAATCTTCGAGAGCAAATAGAAAAATGCCATTGTATACGTCTTTTTCATCCGTTAGTGTGATAATATAAATAATATATATATATATATATATATATATATATATGTAGTAATTGCTTGACTGAGATAAACCATTATTTAGAAAGGTTTTATGTCAAGAAGTTTGATCCAAAGGGTTCAAGTCAGATTTACTGTACGCCTTTTATTACATGCATTAAAATGTACAAGATGCCTTAAAACTAAATTTCGGCTATAATTAAAATACCAATGTATTAATAGTTCAGTGTTAAGTTAATCTGAATCCAACTATCTTGTACTTTAATGTGCATTCATTAACAGAAGAAATCTATTATTATTGTATTTCTATAAACAAATATAATAAATACAAGGAATTTAAGGTTATTATAATGAGTGTAGTAATTCTACACGTGTACAGAAATGTACGCCACATAAGAAATGCCAAAATCCATGTTTTGTTTACAGACCTTTCCTTTCAATGCAGATCGTACTTTAACATCATACAGAATACACGACGACTGGCAAATGTAGATGTGCAGTCGTCAACTCCACGGTTCTTCCCAACACAGTTTTGTACAAGCAAGCCGCCCGCCACCTCTGACCAAAATAACTCTTCATTATCATATTTCAGGTAATTTTATGTTTAGTTAAAGAAACGAATACTTTTTAGATTTTATTTAATAAAGAAAATTAACAATTCAACTTGTTTCTATGGTAACAAGTAAGAATTAATTTTGTTCAAAACGATATTTTAATCTTTTTAAACCATCAAGGTAAGTCGGACGTTTCTTCTACTCGATAAATAAATAAAGCATTTTATACATTATTTTAGGTATTTCTTTACTCATAATATGTAGTATATTTTATCTTCACTAGGTAGTGATTTTCTTTATGTAATTTTAACACTACATTATTAATATTCAATATAAATTAGAGGATATGTCTTGTATGGCCTTACATGATATTCAAACTATTAAAGAGCTATTATTTATCAGAAATAATAGTAAAACATATATGTTGCCATTAAAACTTATTTAATAAAGTTACGACTAATATAATGTACTTTTACTTTGCATGTATGTAAGTACTATGCTGTATATTTTGTTTGTTACCCATAAAAGATTAGTAGTTTTTCTTTCGCTCAAAGTTTGTCTCGAACATCTTAAGTTGTAATTTAATGACAGGGGTAATATCTTTATTAGGTAAAACATTTTTAACCTATTATAATTTTTATAATTTAAGAAAACTTTGTCTTCAGTTCAAGTTAACTATACGTGTATCCTTTAATAACTACTGCATGATTTTTCTTATTCTGATTAACGAAAATAGGTTTCAAAAGAGATTATAGAAAATTTTATTATTCTTGTGCTCTACATACAAAAAATTGAACTAGTGTATTCAAATCGATGTCTAC
This sequence comes from Magicicada septendecula, assembly GCA_034769895.1. Classification (NCBI taxonomy): domain Eukaryota; kingdom Metazoa; phylum Arthropoda; class Insecta; order Hemiptera; family Cicadidae; genus Magicicada; species Magicicada septendecula. Next base: position 123,258 of record JAWRYS010001185.1, on the reverse strand, counting down.
AATACATTATGTACACTTTATGGTTTTTATATTTGCTAGCCAATAAATAAAGATAACGATAATAAGATTGTCTAATTTGATTTAATTTAATCGTGTTTCAAGTCAGCGTTTCCCAATTTTCTGTGTCTTTATTGAAATGTTGTATTATTTGTTTTTTAAATTCTATTATTTTACCTTTTCACGATTTTTTTTATTGTTTCAATTAAATACTAATTTAAAAATTCTTGTAATTACACAGAGAATTATTAGAATTATAAATTACATTACATTATTAATTACATTATAAAATTATTAGAATTTTTTAGAACTTGAATAACTTTTCTAACAAAATAAAATAAATCATTCTGTTTTAACGTCGAGGTGAAAGAATTTATTTTTTGAAATAGCTTTTCAATATTTTAATCTTTTAACATGAAAGAGGTTGTATATTAACTAAATGACAATGCAAGTTATAATGTCTTATATCAAACAGTGTGCCTTACCATATTTAGTGTTCGTTGGTAAATTATGCTTAGTGCTGGCTGTTGGTCACACGAAAGCATAGTTTACTCATGTAAATTAAAGTTTTTCAGAGTAATCATAATTGCATTAAGATTAGAAATTATTTATGTCGACTGAAGTCTATTACAGTATATGGTACATAATATTCGGGATTCGATAAACACAACTGGTCTCTTAATTGGTAGCCTTTATTAATGCGTACTAATGAATAGGGTAACTCGTTTTAATATTCTGTACTTCTGAATTGCAGACGTTGTAAGTATTACAGTTACTTCTCTTTTATGTAGAAATAATTTGTTGTTTTGCCTGTCTAGTCATTGACACTAATGCCTAAATGATTTCAATAACAACTTAGATTTACGGTTTAACTCAAGTTTTATTTTTCTTAGATTTCACTCAGTCCAGCCGCTGAGTATGCTTTAACCTTTCAGGGGCAAAACGTTTGCTACTAGAAAAATAAAGCACTCGTATTAAACGGTTAAGCTGATTTGTTATTAAAAGTGAACACCATAAAAGCTTTCAATCAAGACTAATTCTGTTTGATTCAAAATTATTGGTAATTTTGTAGCTGTCGAAGACTACTTTACTATTAGCCACACTTTTTACTTTGTTTTAATACCGTTTTTTGTTTTTTTTCCTATATAGCGATTTATCCAGTGCTATGGGTTTTATTAAGAAGGTTTGCCGATGTAAGTGATTATAATTTATACTATATATTTATCTCACTTAAGTTGCTAAGCATGCAGTGCCTTAAATTATAATGAATATATAAATAATTGTGGCTCACATTTGTCTGTACTGTTTTCATTTATGCACGTAAATTAATTGATAAAACATACACAGATCTCTCATAAATCTACTGGTACACACACACGCGCGCGCGCGCAACCGTACATTTATAATTCAATAAATATTGGTGTATATTGTCTCGATACTAGAGTTTAGGAAAACTTATGTTCACAATAATACAACATACATGTTTAATAATAACGATATATTGTATAGGCCTTTGATTCTTACAAGTACTCCAAACATTTGTGGAAATATCAATAAAAATGAAGGATTATAAAAAGAAAGGATATCCTATTGACGTATTAGAAAACAATAGCTATTACCACATCATATATGCAACTAAAATGTTGACCTTTGGCGAAAACGAAGACAAAAAAATCAAGTTAATGAAATGAAAGACGTGTACTACTATACGTGCCTCCTAGATTGGAAACAAGTGAAAACACTTATATTTCTTAATTAGAAAAGAATTAAAATTGTATCCTTACAGAAGACGTTTTCACATAATACAAAAATATGTGATCCTTGGATCGCATGACAGATAGGAAACTATGAGTAATAATCTTAAGACGTAAGCCTATTGGAAACAGAAAGGTCCTTGGCTCTGGAACAAGTTAACTAAGGTTTCATATTTGGAGTTAAAACGATTATGATACCGACGACGATGATAATGTTGGTAGTGATAATTAAGATTAAATATTAAAATGTTTCTAAGAATTACATTTTTACCTTCAGACAAACAACTGATGAACTCTAGGAATGTGTTTGCGTGACTGCGTGCGTGTGTGTTTGTGTGTATGTTTTGTACCTCAAAGTCTAATTAAATAATTAAATGTGTTTATGTGTTTATTAAATGTGCTTTAATATTTGTATTGTTTTTAGACATACTTTGCTGCACTTGCCTAAAAGGCAAGCAAAAACAGAAGAAGGAAGAGGGTAAGTGTCTTTAATATATTACATATTTTAATTTATGTTATAAGTTGAAGTTAGTTGAACTAACAAAATTGAAGTTAGTTGATATAATAATTTATTTAATGTACCTTGTACGTGTTTGATTAGTGTGTACATAACAATAGGGATTTGCTATTCACATTTGGGAATAAAAGGAAAATTTTCTGTATACTTCATAGAATGTTTTCTTATTCTTTATATTTTTCCATGACAGGACCTTAGACCCTATATGTTTTTTTTTTTTTTTGGAGTAAGACAAGAACGGAAGTGATTAGTGCTTGTACTCTTAACTGAAACATATCCCCAGCCCGTACCAAGGGTGTGTATGATTTTTTGTACTTCTGCTACCCAAGTAGCTGCTACTTCAGGGGATCTGTGAACCTTGAATTTTACTCCTGTTGTCATAGATTGCTTATAGTTATCATGTCTACCTGTGTTCCAATCTTATTGTGCAAATGAACTAGTTGGCTAGTTTACTACTGTTCATGTTCACCTATAAAACTTTAACCATTCAAGTGCCCTCAGAAAGACAGAATGCTCACCTGTGCTTATGCTTTACTTCTAATACCACGGTCCATAAATAGAATACAATGTGAGGCAACATGGTATACTTTTGTTCTGTGCTTGCTTAAAGTAAGCGCCTTTCCCCTCTTTTGCTGTGCATATTTCCTCGAAATGTCCAAGGTTAAGATACCGGAAGCAAAGTCATACTTTCATTTTCTTTCGACCTCTACAGTTCATACACCCTATTTTTATTCTCGCTGTGTATAGAACACTGTGCGCCTGAGGACAACTTTTGTAGTTTTCTGTCTTGTGTTAACGTGGGTAACAAAGATTTTGCTAGTTCCTTTCTCGTTTGTTTTTTTATAGCTTCACAAAATTCCTCTGCATATTCAGTGTTCTTTACTATGTTCAAGAGAATTTTTTTAATTATTTAATGAATCCGAAGGCCACGTTTGACATTTCGCCTTGATGGTCTGTCGCAGTTACTGTACTACGTTCGCATCATCTTGCTTAGTTTCATAATCATGAACTCAGCCCGTTGTATATTCATGTTAACCTATTCCATCTGTAGTCTGGATAGAGGTCCTTCTATTTTTGATGGCGAAGATTCCATTTTTCTTATAATTTTTCCAGTTATTTGAGTATTTTCTTGTCGTCTCTGGCATTTTCCTACAACTCTAGGCTTGTTTTTGTTTTTTGTTTGTTTCGTAGTGCTCGAGGTATACTAGTCGTGTGTACTCCAGGTTGTATCTCAGTTCGTTCGAGGCTACTTAGATTTTTCCAACTCTTTGTCGCAGCGTCACTCCTTGCAGTGCATCGAGTACGACCTGGATATCATTTTGATAGCCATAGTTGTGTGTCTCAGTCTCTGGCAACAACACGCATCTCATTCAGTACTCATTTGCATTCTGATCTCATATCCAGATGTGATGTACTCTTTAGCAACAGTTAACGCCGCTCCTGAAATCCCGTTTATTATTTACTTACTGCCCGTTGACTTGCATAATGAGAATCTTAAACACTAATGCGATAAACTTTCAACGTATCACAGTGTATTTTCAAATAAACACGTTTATATAAAACTAAACTAGTCTGACATGTGTAGTATAGGCCTATGTATGAATTATCCTTTATATTATTTATAATGTGTAAGTTATAAAGACTTTCATCATTTTGTTATTTTATTTAACTCTTTTAACAGATGCCGATGCGACCTCGATGGATTCCAACACTACACCACAAAGTAAGTAAAAATTGAAATTTTATTAAAATAAATGTAAAATGGTTAAATATTGTGCTGTGTTTATAGATATATAATGTATTTAATTACTAGAAAGTTAAACTTAAAAACGGTTTCTCTAATTTGCATTAATGTAGGCTTATATAAAGGCAATTATTTTAATCTGTTTTAAAACAGAATTTTAGTTTATGTGGAAAATTACAGCAGGTTGTTTTAACCTCAATTTGGAACCGTAAACAGTTTTTGTAGTTCTAAATTTAAGTTATTACCATTCACCATTTGGAATGTCTCTTAATTCTTTAAAATAAAATACTACTCTCTTTTACAATAACTTGTGCGTATATATAATGCTTTTGTTAATTTTAGCAGATACCGTGGAAAGGACTCCATATCCCGTCGACGTCGGTTTGGTGCCACTAGTGTACAGACCAGTACACCTGAAAACCAAGGTACGTACGTTATTGAATTTTTCACGGTTTCTAATCTAGTGTTTATAAATACACCGTTCCACTTATTCTATAAGTGATTGATTTTTCTATATTTTCTGTTTTCTTTATTATCATTTTCACACATTATTTTTGCTTTCCTCTTGTCTATGTCTCTGTCAATTAACGGATACCTGTGTCAATATTTCATCCGTTAGTATCATTTCTAAAATATAAGCTATAGTTTTAACGTGCAATTCACTTTATTCGCTCATTAAAACGTGTTTTTAATCCAAATTTTACTCACTTAATATTATGTAATATTACAGGATTACCATAACACCTTTCTCAGTATTTAGGATACTGTAGGATCTTTGCATGTTTTTTGTCTGTAAGGTCTCTTTTAATTTTGTGTTGCATAAATCTTTACGTCTCTTGCATAGCGCAGTATTGAACGATATAGGCTTATTTCAAGCTGTTTCATATTTTAAAACTTACCTTCTAGAAATCCTAATTTAATTATGTTCATAATGTCTGATAATGATTTAACATAACAATATTAAGTCTCCACTATTAAATGATCTGCCGTCCACTTTTCTGTTGTGCCTGTAATAATGGTCTTGAGAACATCGTCATCAATGTTAACTCTTTACATTCCTACATTATAATACAGTTTTATTCCTGACACACTAAGATCTCAGTACACATTTTCCTTTAATTAGTATGTCTTAGCTATCTAGAAACGAATTTGTTAAGCTACTGTGCTATGTCAAAAACTCAGTAGGAACACTGGAGGTTACCATTTATAGAATATTTTTTGTTAAAATTGATAAAATTACATTTTCTAAAGTCGCAAGAACAGAACAATTTGCGTTAAAATTTAATATATTCTAGTTGTATGCAACCTACAGTCATTCAGTAACAGCTTCTGCATTATCTTTTGGATTGTTTTCAAATTGATTAGGCGTAAATTATATTAAGTATAGTATTCTTAGTAAAGTACATACATCAGCTTACAAAAGTCTTGTTTGTGAAGGTTCTGTTAAACGTTTTGTACAATTCCAGGAACTCATAAGTCTAATGCCACCCTATACGCTGTTATTATAAGCACTAGAGTTATAGGGTAAGCCCACTAAACTCAGCAGCATCGCCTGTTTTATATATAAGGCCTATATTATTAATACAATTTTAGTTTACAGTATTTTAACTGCAATTGTTTTATTATTAATACAACATTATGTTGTAATACTGAGTAACCTCATTAATCCAGCTGTATTAGCAAATTTACCGAGTTTTAAGAAAGCCAAACAGTATTATTGTTTATATAATATAATGTAATATAATTAAATAATATTATATTATATAGCCTATTTAAAAACTTTTCTATTATATCATAATATAATGTTAATATAACGTAATATAATTATAATATTATATATAATATAAGAATGTAATGTATATAATATATAATGTAATATAATATAATATAACATAAGTTATATTTCTCAGTTGTTACCTACGTCGAATTTTAGTATATTATGATCATTTCTTCTTTAGTAACATAATTTTACAGTAGTTGTTCTTTTTATAAAAGGATTAATTTCATATTTAATTCTTATTTTAGTTGTGAAAAGGTGAAATTTGAAAACTTTGTAAAACTTTATGTTCGTTAAAACATTTGTGATAGTACATACAATTTTATGGTAAATTAAAATATTAATTACTGAATGTTACTACGGTTTAAACTTTAGTATAACTTTAAATAGAACATAAAAATTACAGTATTTGGCAGTAGCATACGTTAGATGTGTGTGTGTGTGTCCTGTAGTTTTTGTGTTTTGATAACTAATTGTCTCTGCAGAATTAAGTTGCATGTGTGTAATAATAACGATTATTTAGCAGTATTATTTTCACTGTTATTATTACCTTATTGTTTCAGATAAGAACTGAAATACGGTTCGACGGCTTTGAAACATTGGTAAGTTGTGTTTGTGAGTGTAATGGAAACATGTTTTAGCTATTTTAGACAAGAACCTACAATAGTTCCTAGAATAATAACTCTTTAACTGCAACAACCTCTTTAAAAGTTCTTAAAATATGATAATAATAGAAATAAGGTGTCAAGCTTGATGCTGATGCTTGTCCTGGTTATTGGTGGCCAACAAGACAGCTCTGCAGGACTGTTTAAAAAGATAGCCCTTATTTTTAACAATACTGGTGCAATCAAGTGAATCGGACCAATTCAACAAACTTTTAGAAAGAAGCAAATATTTGCTGAAAAGGACTAGAACTGAACTACTTGTTAATTTTGATACTTTCTTAGATTAGATTATCAAAACTTTGAAAGTCAGAATATTTTTATGGAGAATACAGGACTTTCACTAAAATCCACACAAATGATTTAGGCTGTTACTTAAAATGTCATAGACAGGTTAAATTTTCATTATGTGGGAGACCTTCATGAACTTTCCTATGTCATGGACCTTGGTGACTTGTCAAGAAGGCTTTGTTCAACTTTTATCTCTGTTCAATAGGAATTACTAAAGCCTTCAATTGTTGCGATGCTGCTTGAAGATCTAAAACAAACCTGACAAATTACAAGCAGTTTGCCTTTGACAATATAATCGTTACTATTTAGAAATCTAAACCAACTTTTAACAATAGTTAAATTTTGATCTCAATAGTACCGACTATTACATTCATTTGTTAATCTGGTAGGCAAAATATCAAATTGAAAATCATAATCTAATTAAAATATTAAGTAGAGATTTGATTGTTTATATCATCATATAATTCAATTTAACTGTTAATTACCATAAATATTGAAAGCTCACTGAAAAACCATAATTAATTAAACAGGAGAGCGGCTGTATTTTGCTTTGTGTATGTGTGTATGTGTGTGTGTGGGGCCATTAGTGTTTAAGATGATTAATTGATACTCAGTAATTAACAGTAGATGCTCATTCCTAATTGATAAATAAATATTTGAATGTGGTTTAGTACTGTATTATGGAAATAGAAAAATACTGGCACTTTCAGTATACACAAACATAATTCTTAAGTTATTAAGAAAAGTATAAAAATTATGTAAACTTTATTATGTATGCTCTAAAAATACTGTTAAAATTATAAATAAAATATTGAAAGTTATTATTTTATAAAACAGATAAATGGGGGTGCTCGCTCATGTGTAAATAGACAATCCTATGTTTTTAGATTATTTTTGCGGTTATTTACTACTGTTTCATATTACAAACAATGTTCCTCTCAACACAAAGCAAATAATTATTAAAAAATAAAAGGATTAGTCCACATTAACACACCACACTTGTATGCATACTTTTGCTAGCTAACGCTATCGTGTTGTTATTAATATTTGTGTACACAAAGATCTGATCCAGCCGTTACATTGGCTTATCGTTAGAACAGCAACCGGATAAGCAGTAGTCCACAGTTTGCTACTTGAACCTGTATCTCCAGTTAAATGAAATTATAACAAAAGTCAATATAATTTGTTTACTCAAACTTGATTACGCTACACTGTAATTCCTCATTTGAACATTCCTCTTTAAGGTAAACTGCAAATAATATATATTTGTTTTTGCGTGCTTTAAAGAGAATTCTAGGTACTCAAAAGTAGTCATTATGCATTTTGGTTCAGCTCCTGACGTTCCAATTTCTACAAAGAGAGACTGATTCTGTATATGTTTCTACATATTCTGTATACTGAATTCTAAAGTGATATACTCTGATTTTTTACTACTTAATTAAATGTAATAATAGTAAAATATATAGGCTGTTTGTTTATTTTTCAGTTCTGCACGGATGTGTGGAAGGTGGAGTACTGCGTCCACCAAGGGGAAGTGCAGTTCATCAGACGACATGACAAAACCTACCTGACTGCCGTCTACACGGCTGATGTAAGTTGACAACGTAATACAGAATCATTAAAAACTTAATAAGATACAACATTTTTTACTAGATTTTTGTTACGTAAATGCTACATTTAGCAATGCAGTATTAGATTTGACGTTTGTTCAGAAGCAGTTTCACTGTTTCTTACTTACTGAATCTGGTGACATTAAGAAGAATAGGATGACACTTATTCAATTTGTAGCATTTGAAGTGCACATTTCTCAGGATCAGTATAGTAAAACAGATTTCTTTATATTATAGTATATTTTGTAAATATTTTGTGACTAGAATTCCCAAAAACGCTTTCAAACCTTATTTTCTTCAGGTTCATGTATTTTATTATCATAATTATAATTTATTTAAACATCATTATTAACATAACCGTAAGTGTTTATTTTGTTTTTGATGAAACGGACGTTACACAATATACCTGTTTCATTGGTTTGGCCATCAAATTCATAAGTAATGTTTTGAGAAATTTGAAATTTTGTTCAAACATTGGACTAAATGTATATTATAAATTACTCTCATTCAGAAAGTTAGATTCTTATTGAAAAATCGGTATGGAGAACCATACATGACTTCCATATTCTAAGATTTATATTTAAATCTTATATCGCCTGCCAAGCGCGATATATTTTCTCTTATACATGATTTACATTAAAATGAAAAAATTTTAATTTTATTGCCTGGCAACAAAATTATTTTATTTTTAACAATTACCATTGTTTGAAAAAGTTTAAATAAATTTTCAAGTACTTTACTCTTGTTAAAACGTAAAAGGTTGGAGGTAAACTACCCCTTCCCCTTAACCGATCTTCACCAAAATTGAAAGTCCTTGAGAACTCTACAATTCAGGGATGTATGCAAAACATTATTTGATTCTGTTTGAATTTGCGGCAGTTATCATTTGCCATAGAAAATACGCTTGATAAAAAAACGTTGCCGGTAAACTACCCCTTCCCCTTAACCGATCTTCACCAAAAACAACAGGCCTTGAGTACTCTACAAATCAGGGCAGCATGCAAAATATTATTTGATTCTGTTTGAATTTGCGGCAGTTATCGTTTGCCATAGAAAATACCCTTGTTAAAAAAACGTTGCTGGTAAACTACCCCTTTCCCTCAACCGATCTTCACCAAAAACAATAGGTCTTGAAAACTCTACAATTTAGGGCTGTATGCAAATAATCTTTTGATTCTGTTTGAATTTGCGGCTGTTATCTTTTGCCATAGGAAATACCCTTGTTAAAACATAAAACGTTACAGGTAAACTACCCCTTTCCCTTAACCGATCTTCACCAAAAACAATAGGTCTTGAGAACTCTACAATTCAGGGCTGTATATATATACGAAACATTATTTGATCTGTTTGAATTTGCGGCTGTTATCGTTTGCCAAAAAAACCTTTCCCTCAACCGATCTTCACCAAAATCAATAGGTCGCGAGTACTCTACAAATCAGGGCTGTATGCAAAAAATTATTTGATTCTGTTTGAATTTGCGGCAGTTATCGTTTGCCATAGAAAAAAATCTACAGACACACAGACACACACACACAGACAGACACACACACACACAGACACTTTTCGGAAAACGACTTTTTTCATGTTTTGAGTGTAGTAGAATCAGAATCTGCAATAATCTCGAACACGATTTTCTTTGCTATCACCATACTTCCATTCCTTAAGGAATATGGAAGTAAAAAGTAGTCGCCTGTTTAATTACTGTAACGTGTAGAATTTAGAGGTAAATTTAAAAGTAGGCTCGCAGACGAACGGATACATGCAGCGTTGCGCAGGCGCATACTATTTGTGTCATGGTTTAAAATAATATTTTTGATTACGTACTTGGTCTATTAATTTAAATATGTATTGAAATTTTAGAATATTTTTTTGAAAACTCACAGGTATATTCAATAGTAATAAAAATTCTCTTTTGGGGAATTTAAAATAAAATTAATCTCTATTTATAAAATTAAATCTTTTAATAGTTAAAACTAACAAATTGTATGTGTTTAGTAAGCACAAAATCTACTAATATGTAATCTATCTTGCATCTGTCAAAATGATTTGGTTTAGTTTATAATATTTTTAAATTTTGTGTCTTCTCTCATAAATATCGTTCCATACAGTGTTAATTTATAATTTCTTTTTCAGCTCTTCCCTGAATGCACGCCAGAACAAGGTGTAGTCGTTGGCCACATCTTCTAAGCATCTTCTAAGCATCTTCTGTACTGCAGGGGGAGCCCAAATTCCACCTCAGGGCTCCCGTCCCTGCCGATGTGGTCCCACCTTGCCGGGGTGGCAGGGCTTACGGTAAAAAGTTAACCAACCAAGAGGACCACATCGATTAAATCAAGTTACCCAACCCACCTAGTCAGCTGACGCATTATTCAAAACGACTCGTCACATTATTAACAAGACGGAACACTACAGATGTGGATGTCAAACTGACAACTGTGAGATTTCTTTAAGAACACTCAGAAAATTTGTGCTCCGACTAAACATTTGTGTAATCTGCCCCATAAATAATTGTTGACAGTTTTCCGACTATCGAAGATTTGAAGCTTCTCACGGAAATTCAACACAACACCAATTCTGAGGAAAAGATTAGAAGATTTGAGAGTTAGAACAAGGAGTGGACTAAGTGACTAGTACCGCACTTATTGTACTGTTTGTTCAAAGTGCAAAATATAAATTTAAGGAGACTTAAAAATTGGAAAGATTCTCATATAAAGTTCTAAGCTTGAGAAATTTATAAAGAATGTGTGTACCAGAGAACTTCTTAAGATTAAGTGCGACCGTCAGAAAGTGCCTGAATTGTACTGAAAATGTATGTATTTAGTTTTGACGATATGAAATAAACGGAGCTAAAAAATTTTGAAACTTTGTGTCTTTGTTATGTTTGTTTGTCAAGATTAGTTTACTATTTACCAGTAATATAATTCAAGTTACGTATAGTTTGCGTGCAAAACTATATTTACAAGCATATTTGTAAATTAACCTCTGATTGGCAATTAAAAGCAAACAAAAATAGGCAAGAAGATTTTATTAGGTACAAAAGTTACGTATATGTTTGTGTAATATTTACAGATAATCTCCATATACAGACAGGTACTTATTATACCGTTGCACAGCTTTTTCAGACTTTGTCGCGAAACGCTATCAAAAGTTATATGTACTAATGAGTTTCTCATTTGTGTCAAAGCGCTGGGTTTTGGCGGTGTGCCGTTCTCGATTTTCCCATTAACAGGTCAAATGACTGCAAAAACACACGCTTGATCATACGCTATTGGAGTCTGTGAACTTTCCTCAAGTTGAAGCTTTTCAAGTACGCAGAGTCTGCGCTCTTGCCCGTACCGACGAGTCACCGACAAACGGAGTCGACCCCCTTATCTACGAATGGGCGAATTGGCGCCACCTTTCATCCGACAGTGATTGACCGGGACGACCTCCGTCTACATCGGGCCACTTGAAGGATGGTCCTGCATGACACAAGCAGCTCCGGACAGTTTGTCTACCCCCTTTTCATCATCCGATGACGCCGTCCACCAGTTTGAGGCACAGTCTCAAATGTATCCAGGACACGGTGGTACGTTTGAACGAATACTAGTACGCACCTTTCAGTTGGCTGGAGAGACATTGACAGGATTCATGTTTCGTTGGTTATAACTCGACTGTCGGTTACAAACAGATAATTTCGACGTCCGTAATAATACTGTTTTGTCGTATAATTTGTTTCGACGTATATTTTGAAGAGTACTTTTTATCCACAGTGACTAAGAAATATGTTATCAATTGATAGTTATGTGGGCCTACTAGTACGAGCGCGCCCGCGTGTCTGTCTATTGGTAGTGTTCATGCGCCAGTATTCCAGTTACTGAAATTTGAAACCCTGTAATACAAAACACACACCAAAACAAATACAAAACGATTATACTTACAGAACACCAATCTGTAGTCCAAGGTGACATCACGCTATAAGTAAAACACTATTAAAATTCTGCAATAACTTGTAGCCCTTCAGTGAAAACGCCTTCAAAGCGCTAAATGCAATATCGTCACACACGAAATCTGGTAAAAGTGTGACGCATTTAACCAATGCTGAAAATTAAATCTGGGGTGGCCATTAGTAACATACTTTGAAAAATGAGGTGTATTGGTTAACTACAAGACTAAAAACAAAAGAAAGGACATTACAAAATTGGATGGAAGTTATTCTTTATGTAATGAATATGAGGAGCAGGGTGGGTCGAAAAAAGCGAATTTTCGAGTTTCGAATTCTAATAGTGAGGAAAAGTTGCGTATTCGCATGCTAATAAACGGAAAAATATTGAAAAAATTCCTATGTTTAATCTTCAGTTTGCGCAAAGGGCCAAAATTTAAAAAAAATTACAAAAAACACCAAATATTACCTTAACGCTCAAATTTTACAGATTAAGTTTTTCGACTTCTAATAGCGTGAAAGTACTTCTTTTTAGTTGCCTGATAATAGAAAAAAATATTTAAAAAATCGCACGTTACATATTGAGTTCGCACATAAGGCCTAAAGTCGCAACACGTCTGTGTCCTGAGTCACCTAGTCACCCCCTCCCAAGGCGCGATGACTTCTGTCTGATCAGTTGCTACTCGGGTTGCCGCGTGATAACGTCTCGTCGCAGCGTACTAGTGTGTCTAAACCCGTACCTTACATACAGTCTTGTGGCAAATCAAGCTTAGTTTCGCTACATTTGAGTGTTTTCTTTTGACGTTGGTAGTGGTTGTGAAATGGCGACTCAGAAAAAAGTGTTGGTGACAGGACAGTCGCACTGCTGTCATTTGTTCGGTTTGCCCAAAGAACTAAGTGGAACAAACCTACCGACATTCGAGGACGTGCTTCTGTGTTGCTTCGAAGAAAGCAATAAACTTTCAATATCATCGGATTCAAAGAAAAAAATTGCATTTTCAACAATAGCCGATTGTGTTGCTACTCAAATAGAGATGATATATCGTAAAGCCTCCATTCCAGTAGTGACTCATACTCAGACTGTGCAAATGATAAAAGCGTACCATGATGCATATTATAATTTAAGAAAATCGTACAACTGAGACAACGAAAAAGACAGTTATAAGACAAAAATAGATGAATTCATAGCAGAAGCGAAATCAAAACTATTTGATATTGCAGCGTGTAAGTGTGTTATGACATTTTCTTGTGTATGTGGAAAAAAGGCAAGTGCCTGTGACTCTCCTGTAGTTGTGGAATGTAAGTGTGAAAAAGACAAAAAGATCCAACCCATTGAGAGAAAGTTTATATACTATCAACGAACAACCAGGATCGGCTGCATTGGCAGTTTGGATAGAAAAGAAACAGTTAAACTTAAGAAAAGGGACGAAAGAAAACAACTACAATTGTTGCGAGAAATTGTTGCTCCCGATTGTGACACATGTGACACGGAAGCTACTCGGAAAACTTCGCACGAAAGAAGCAGTGAAATCGATTTGTCTTCAGTTCCTTCTACATCTCAAATGAGGTTGAAATTGATGTCTACTGCCTTAGTAAGAGATAGATTTGGTGTTTCTGACAGAGCCACAGCTGCTATCGCTTTTAGTGTTTTGCATGATCTTGGAATGATCTCTGAAAAAGATTCGTCGCTAGTGATCGACAAAAGCAAGATAAGAAGAGAAAAACAGAAGACACGAGAGGCCGTAGTACAAGAAATGCACCGGCTTACAATAACAAAGGGAATATATTTTGATGGTAGAAAAGATAATACTATCGTTTAAGAAAAAATAGGGGCTAAAATGTACCGCAGAGTAAGGAAAGAGGAACACATTAGCGTGACTCGTGAGCCTGGTGGGCAATATATCGGCCACGTTACACCGGCAAATGGAACTGGAAGTGAAATAGACAAGTGCATCCTAAACTACCTACAAAATAATGATTTCGATATTAATGAACTGGAAGGGATCGGTTGCGATGGCACAGCGACAAACACAGGGTGGAAAAATGGTGCAATTCGCAACATCGAGGTCAAAATTCAGCGCCCATTGCAGTGGTTCATTTGCTTACTTCACTTCAGACATTTCTTTTAGTACTTGGACGGAGACACGACGGGACCAGCGTCATTTTGTGGGGAAATCGGCAAACAACTGCCTGGCTGTGACAAATTACGTGTAGTACATTTCGAAACAATCGAATCCGAGGAAATCAGTATAACAAAAACTGATCTGAGTAAAGATCAACAGTACCTTCTGGACATTGTCAAGGCAATCCAGACAGGAGACTGTGCTCCAGATCTGGCTGTAAAAGATCCTGGACCTCTCAGTCATTCCCGATGGTTGACATGTGCAAACCGGGTCTTTCGATTGTTCATTTCCCAAACGAGTCCTACGAACGAACTGAAGATACTTGCCAGTTACATTGTGAAGACGTATGCTCCTGTCTGGTTCGACGTTAAGAAAACTATCACTCCGTAAAATACGGTCCTAAGCATATCTTTAAGGTTGTACAAACAACGAGACATTTGCCGGACAACATTAAAAAAATCATCGATCCTGTGATTCAGAGAAACGCGTTCTTCTGTCATCCAGAGAACATGTTGTTGGCTATGATAGTGGATGAGAGACAACACATACGAGAGTTGGGTTACAGGAGGATACTGAAAGCAAAAAATCAACAGCCGAAGGGAAAATCTGTTAGAACTTTTATGCCTCCTTCAATAAATTTTGGTGCCACGGACTACAGTGAGCTGATTGAGTGGACGAAATGTAAGCTGTCGCCCCCTCCAATGATGGAAAGCTTTACAACAGAATATTTCATAATTTCTGCAAAATAACACTCTGCCTGAGTTTGAATTTTTAAACTTTCCCTGCCATACCCAAGCAGTTGAAAGATGCGTAAAACTTGTGACAGAGTCCGCCGGAAAAGTGTGCGGACAAGATAACAGAGATGGCTACATTAGAGAAACTTTGCACTCAAGATCTTCGATGCCTAAATTCGACCAAAAATCCGATTTCAAGATAACGCCCTTGACTGATAGTGGCGAACCAACATAATTTACTATGCCCTGAATGGTTGGATGGTTGGGTAGGGCGTGGGTGGAACTCGAATTGCAGCCACCTCCACGTGGTGAGTTCTGGGTCATTTCAGCAAAAATAATTTTGCGAAATGGGCGAAGAGCTGCAAGGTGATGTATTCGGATCCAAGTTGAATTTATAAAATCACCCATAGGAACAATTAGTAAAAAATATGGCCTTGTATATATTTTTAATACAACAGTCCGTCTGTTTGTAAAACTGTAAAAATATCAATTTTTCACCAAAATTCGCAAACTTTAGGCCTTATCCGCGAACTCAATATGTAACGCACGATTTTTTAAATATTTTTTCTATTATCAGGCAACTAAAATGAACTACTTTCACGCTATTAGAAGTCGAAAAACTTAATCTGTAAAATTTGAGCGTTAAGGTAACATTTGGTGTTTTTTATCATTTTTTTCAAACTTTAGGCCATTTGCGCGAACTGAAGATTAAACATAGGAATTTTTTCAATATTTTTCCGTTTATTAGCATGCGAATACGCAACTTTTCCGCACTATTAGAATTGGATACTCGAAAATTCGCTTTTTTCGACCCACCCTAATGAGGAGTTACGGGGAAAACAGGAAGATTGATAAAAGTAAATGATCGGTAAAAGATTGTTTTAGAAACTAAGATATTAAAAATTGGGTAACTACACCCTCCTTAATACAATAACAGATGCAGGTAGGAGGAATTAATTAGGGTGGCCAATGACAGATTTCGATAAAATGTGTAATTATTCGTTACACAGTAAAGAACGTTTTGGATTGTCACGGAACAGGTGGTAATAATCTTGTAAAAAACAGACAAACATTTCGACAAAACTTAGAATAAAGTAATAAAAGATGAGAAAAGACAAGAACTAGCGGTTTCCAAACCTAGTAGACTCCTCACCGGACACACACACACACGCGCGCGCGCGCACTGTAAAGTATTCATTGCATTAGAGTTAGTGATTAGTGGTATTTTGTGACGTGCAAACGTGTAAATTATGGAAGCATCCGTACTTTATTTTAAATAGAAAGCATACTTGTTCCTTAAGTTCTATGAATTCATTGCTCTATGGTGAAATCCAATTAGCAGAAGGCTTACTTATGCGTATGTGGTCACGTTATAATTACGGTGGAACAATAGTCGTAAACTCCACCCTCAGTTTATGTTTGCTAAGCACGGTAGACTGTAAAAATAAATTTATTGCATCGAGTAAAACCCATAAAACAAGCAACATTGCTATTTTTCATAACACATTGCATAACCTTTTCCACATCGCATTAACGTGAGGTGAGTACGGAAAGGACAGCACTTTGCGTTGTTGAGTAACCGCCGACTATAGACGCTATACATCATGTCAAATTCCAGTAGCTAGTACTAGTAAGTTTTAGTTAATTGTATGGCTAAATCTGTGACATGCCTATAATACACAGCACATATTTTGGCACTATTCTAGCTTTCAATAAAACAAAAATAATTCAAAGATATATGTATGAATTAGTGTATATACGTAGGAGGATGCTTTGTTAGACTAATTGGCTAAGGGATACATTTGTCATGAAAACTAAAAACTTTAATTGCTTAGTACATTAATAAGTATTGGTTTAGTAACTACAAGGTGACCCAAGCAAACAGCTCTTCAATACTAGATAACATACTGTCTCATCTAGATCCATATACCATATATCCAGACTTTCACGTAGTACTGTGTCAGCGCCTGCTATGTTCTACTGTTATTTAGTAAAATGTAGCAAACTTTTGTAACATTAAAATTATTGCCAAGTTCCATTTACTGCAACTCCAATATGAATATGGAAATTTTATTGTGCTTTTACCGCGCATTAGTGCGACTAATAATGGATTACGGATGTGCAGTGTACTCTACAGCTAAGTGGTTGTGCTTGAAAAAGCTAGATTCTGTACACAGTGCTGAGTTGCGCTATGTCACATAGACATCCCTCGCTAGCCCAGCATAAAGCATATATTGTAAAGCAGGAATGACACCATTACATCTCAAACGCCAATTTCTGTTGCTAAGATATGTGGCTAAAATTACGGTTTGAGATATGTACTCCCCAGCCACATAAACCACTTGTTGATTGCGAACAACAGACTTGGAACCGCCTTTTCTCCGTCATCTCTGCCCTCGAAGTAGTCAGGAGCTACAACATCTATCCGGCGATATTCCATGCACGATGCCTTCCTGGCTGCTGTGCAAAAGCAAATTCCCGGCTGAATGTTTCCAGTGGAAGCAAAAAATTGTAACAATCAAACGAACTAAAATTATTTTTATATCAGTCCTTGAGGAACACGTTGAAGATCATATTATTAAGTAGTCTGTTGACTCTAGGACAGAGAGCGGTGTGGGTAGTACATTTATTATCAAGGCCACTTCCCACTCATGGACACTTCCAAAGGCGGCGAGTATGCAGTGTGGTAAGGTCTTCGATCCTGTGAACACTGAGGTGAGAGAAAAATTCTAATCTGCATAGATTCACTGTTTTCTAACTGCCTTGAAAAATCCGGGCACCGTAAATCCGTTATTATAACATGTAATACTACGCATTAATCTAATGCTACGCATTAGACGACTTAGATTTATCTTTTACGTTCTCTGACGTCCGAGTCATGTAGGTATTGAATAAAATGAAGAAGCTGACACTGCAACGAGAAACGCTGCATATTTTCCAGAAGTCGGTGGAATGGTCTTACAACCTGAGGACGCAAATCGTACAACCACCAATAATAACGTGTGGCACGAACAGAGTGACTTACGGCTAAACATAATTGAAGACTGTAGCGCTCTTGCTAAACTGAGACAAAAACACGAAGTAAAAAGTAACTTGAAAGAGGATCTCTCAAATGGACAACCAGCGGTAGACAGAAGTCTGTTTTGCGTCAACGTGTGTACAACATTCTACGTTCATCGTTTAGCAACAATGTAGTTAATAAAATACCAGTATCACTTCCAATACGTCGTTGGGCTAAGGCCAACAGAAAAAGAATAAACATATTAAATAGTAGTAATATAGAAATATTAATAGTAAAAATAACGGTGATGATGTTTGAACATTGTGATCTGGAATTAGTTCACAATAACAAAAAAGATTTAGTTTTGCTACAAATTTGGTTAATATTTTGTTGTCACCTTGTGATACGTTACTAATTTGCACAACGCGTTACCTCTAAGACAAGCTTAGTATATACATGTTTTGCGTACGTGTTAAGCAAATGATGTTTCAATCATACGGGATGTTAAGTGAATCCTAAGTTGTGGTTTAAACATTCAGCTCTACGAACGCAATCGTGTACGTGGTAACAGTTGTTGTTCTTCTGAGACTGGCTGTACGATGTTTAAGATTTCTGTAGGCGGGAAAATTTTTATCTCTCAAGAACACGTTTGGGTACTGACACAATATGCTGTATATGATCGTGTTAGTAATTTTTATTTTGAAGTTGGTACAATCATCATTTTTATAGCCCTATAAATGATTTTAAGAGAAAAGCGTCAAATATTATATACTAATATTTCACTGAACATAATAAATTAACATTTTAAAAAAGTACATGCAGTTAAATAAGTATGATAAGATTTTATCTCTCCGTAATTTCGTAAAATTTTAAATAATTTGCGTTACCAGAGACGCAAAATGTTTATAATATAAACGTTATTGAATACACAGTAGGCCTGTTATTTTGTTTCTAATAAGCCATGAGAACCGACTTTTAGATGGTTGAAATGATAAAGCTACTACAAAAAATATTATCTTCTTCTTCTTCTACTTTAACTTTCTTTTTAGGACTCTGTCCTGTTCTATATCAACGGTCCTACATGCTGTCACTCCTCCTCTTCCTGGGCCGCCCAATGCTGCTCTTGGTGTTTGGTTGGCTATCTCCTGTCTTTTTCACTAACCCTGTGTCATAAATTCTTGAATTGTCTCATTCCATATCCATCTTCTTTCCACAATATATGTTACATTACACATTTCTCTTATACTATTGTTTGGCAACCTATCGTACCTTCTTTTTTCTAGTACCCTCCGTATTATAATCATTTCTATAGTTTGTCTTTCTTTGAATTTTTACCGTATCTGGGTTGGTCTCTGATGCAAACGATATTACTGGACGTATTGTGCTTTTGTAAATTCTAGTTTTTGCTTCTTGTGTAAGGAATGTATGCATTTCATGCATCCAGGAATTCTTCTTGCTTTCATGAATTCATGTTTTATTTCTGCATCTGTCCTATGTAAGCTATGTCTGCATCTAAACTTGTAAGCTTTGTTCCTAAGGGTACGAACATGCCGATGCAGCATTACTGGTAGACTGCAGCTTACTGTGAGACATTACTGTACTGTACGATATCGCGGCAAGTCAGCGACAAACATACCGAGGAGTTTATCTTTACTGTGAGACATCGCGACAATTTTCGTTGTCGCAGATGAGAGAAGTGATCGTTTTCTCTCTTATAAATTCTAAAAGTTTATATTTTTTACTTGTTATGTATATGTGTAGGCCTATACATAGTTTTTATTGATTAATTGAAATATACTAATTAAATTATGTTATAAAGTGATAGTGACCGTGACGACACGTATATGTCTTTAAGTACAAAATGGTGGTAATATCTAACTTATCAAACCACCAATGGTGGTCTTATCTAACTCCATAAATTAGAGAAAGCAAGATTTAGGCAACTATTATCACCTATTTTAACAACTAAAAAAAGATGCAAAGAGATTTCCTGCGTATATGAGAATCACGTCTGATATATTTGAATATATTTACAAAAGTATCAAAACGAAAATTTGAAAATGCAAGAACAATAAATTACTTTACGAATCCAGTTTTGCCAGTAGAAAGACTGGTCTTGACCATTTAGATAAAAAACGTAAAAATTAAAAAAATATATATATTATTTTACAAATACTGTACAGTAATTTATTTAAAAAAATTTGTTCTCGATTTTTAAAAATTGTATGCCTTAAAAAATTCTGTTCCAATCAAATTTA
Organism: Magicicada septendecula; assembly: GCA_034769895.1. Classification (NCBI taxonomy): domain Eukaryota; kingdom Metazoa; phylum Arthropoda; class Insecta; order Hemiptera; family Cicadidae; genus Magicicada; species Magicicada septendecula. The sequence continues at coordinate 102,868 of JAWRYS010001185.1, read as the reverse complement.
ATACAGTAAAATAAAAACATCTATTATAATGTGTTAAATAAACGTTTCACTTATAAACATTTCCACCTACCAGATAAACTGTAATGTGACAATATTGAAGAAAGTATTTCATCCAAAATAGGCATTTGATCACCTAGTTGACAATGTCGAGGGTTTTCGTAATTGAAACACTCAATACTGTTTCGATATACAGATATTTTGAGTGAGGCGCTAAACGAGTGAGTGAAGTCATGTGATTCGAGTGAACCAATCAGGTAGCCTACCGCCCACTACTACTACATTGCTGTCTTCCGTGAGAAAAAAAATAATAATTTGTTCTTGCCTCACTCTAACTGCTGCACAGTATAATAGTATAGTAAGCATCTTCGACATGTTCGCTATTATTTAAATTTATATATTTGTAATGGCCTCACTGTCGTACAGTACAGTAATGCCGCACAGTATGCTGTTGTCTATCAGTAATGTTGCGTCGGCACGTTAATACCCTAAGTAGTCTATCTACATTACTTGTTCTATTATTCTGTCATTTATTACAGGCTCACACCTTGATCTGTCATGTGAAATTGTAATTGCTTTTGTTTTCACTTCCGCTATATTGATGTTATATTTCTGGCAAGCTTTGTTACAATTATATACAAGTTATTGTAAGTCTTTTAATTTCTCACAATTAATATAATGTCGCCTGCGTAACATATAATATTAAAAACACTTCTACCCATCCTATATCCTTTTATATGCTTTACCTCCTATAATACTACTCCTTACGGTTTACCCACCACACGTTGTTCGCCTCAAGTTATAATACTGGAAAATCCCTTCCTCGTAATAATTAGCCACACGTTGTTGGCGTCAATTTGTTACGTACCACTCCTTACGGTTTACCAGCCACAGGTTGGTTGCGTTTATTTGTTACGTACCGGAGTCGTACCCGTTGAAGCCTCACCCTGCTTCGCCAACCTATTACCTTACTTTATTTTATTGATGTGTTGTATTTGGTTTGTTTCCCAATTTTAAGGCGCCAAATTGTTTTATTTCCAAAACAATTAAAATGATTCTTCTTACCTATTTCTCCTTTTCTCTTATTTTAAATTAATCCAACTCACCTGTGTCTTGTAGTTGATTTGAATTCGTTCCAAAAAATCAGGGTTACCAACCTCAATTTTTTTTGTAAAACAAAATTTTCACCTTGGCTATATTAAGGAATAAATTGTCTGTAAGGTTAACATAAAATAAATACACAATTGATAATAGTCAATACTATATTATTTCTGTAGTGTTTTTTAATAATTTCTTTTTTTTTTTAAAACAACATGAAATATGTTTATAATATATATTTTGCTCCTTTTCTTGTTCTTTACTAGCTCAGCAGTTGACAATAGTGTTCTCTTAGTATACAGGTTGTAGTTGATTAAAACGTTATGTTTTATTTTAATTATTTTAATTCAATTGGGTTCTTGTGATTGCAAGAAAGTTAATACCAGATCTTTAGAAAGTACAAAACTTCACATAAAACATACTTAAATTATATACAGTTTCTTAATAAATTACTTCTTAGGTTATATTACATGTGTTGGATCAAGTTGGTGAATAGGTTATTAGTTCGTTTTAAAAGAAGATTCCAATGTCCAATAATTTGATCACCACAAATTAAAAAGTGAATAAAGATATAAACTGATTGTCCCTAGTTTATTCCTTAAGTGAGTGTTTATATAAAGTTTATTAATGTTTGAAAAAAAGTGTCACAGTGTAGATTAGTCTTTTCAATTAGTCTTTTCTTTCCATTTCCAATAATTCTGGTTATTAAATTCCTTTTTTCCATACTATTATTAATCATATGACTTTGGTTCATTGCCATTTCATTTCTAGTTGATATATTGCTATTATATAATTATATTGAGCTGCATGAATTTATTATCTTCTCTTCTCTGAATCTTATAATGGATTAATCGTTTTTTCTGTTAATGGTTGTCAAGGCAGCAAGCCTCAGATTCTTATTGGTGGAAAATATTGTTTACATTGTTAGGTCTTGCTCCTGAATTTTTACAAAATTAATACATATTTTTAAATTAGCATAACTTTCTTATACTACTTTGGATTTCTTTGATAATAACATTATTGGATTGCATTTCTTTTATAATTCAATTAGAAACCAAAGATGACTGATTTTGGTTCCATATTTACTGATTTACTAATTTAACAGTTTTGTTCTTTTTATATTAATTATTTTATAACTGTTTTTTTTTTATATACATTAGGTGTCCTTACATTTATATTTTCAATTTTAATAGTATTCCCTACATTTTGTCCTTACTTATTACTGCTATATCGAATTTTACAAATTACTGCCTCCTTCCTATAGGCTCCATAGGCCTATATCACCTAACTTTCCTTATACAGTTATTATAACATATTTGTAGAATTTCATGAAACAAAACTATTTTAACCATAATTACAATAAATTAACATGGAACATTTAATGATTTATAATAATTTTCAAAACATTATATTATTCTTTCTAACATACTATGCACATGCTATTTTTTAATACATTTCCTATCTCCCTATGCTCAATAACTATTATTTATTAAACATGCTTTTTTACCCTTATATATATATTCTTTTTAACGCAAACAGATAACTATAACTATTACTTAACTATTATTTTCGTATTTTAACACATGAACTTTAGTTCTACCTATTCCATTTGTGTAGGCCTATTATGCATTAGTTTATTCACAGTTTGCATTCATCATTTTTTACTCAAGAATTAATTATTATTCATTGTACACATTATTACTACTGCTGACTTTCAGTTAGTATATTTTTCTTGGTTCTGTTATTCACTTTAATATTATATTATTCACTGTTTTTCTTTCTTTTCTTCACTTGGATTTAACCACACCACTCACCTTATCATTAACATTGGGTATTTATTATATAAGGGGTTTGTTCCCTACATATTCTATTAACAATATTATTTAACATTACTTAATTTACATTTGTGTCTTGGTAGTCTTACATGGGGCTACTCACACTAATAACATAGCTTTGTACTTTCATAATTACATTTACTCTTTTATTATTGGTTGACAAGGGGTTGTGATATGGTCACAAAATTATTTATTTTTATCCTTCCCTTTGCCAATCACTTGGGTTTTGTCATCGTCTCCGTCCTTGTCTTGGTTTTAAGTTATTATTGTGCTATATTTTAATATTTTTGTTCATTAATTCCTTCATACAGTGACCTTCTTTATTCCTTTAGTTTTGCAACTCACTTTTTTATTAAATGGTAATTTCTTCTTTATTTGTGGGCTACCTTTTGTAACGTTATACTCCTTAATAATTTAAACGTAACTACATTCAAGAGTATGCGACTTCAAGAGAAATTCAGGGGAATGCTCCCGCCTGATCCCTTTAGAGGTATATTATCTGATAATTGTTTTCGGATTTTATTATCTGATAATTCTGATAATGGCTTTTACTCTCATTGAAGTGTTTGTGTAGATCTCTTTAGTAGGTTTGTGATTTCGATTGCGACTCCTCGTTATTGTCAAATGTTAACACGTCCGAGACTCGGACCCTATCAAATGCCTTCTCGAGATCTATCAGACACATAAATGATGGTTTTCGGAACTCAATTGTCTTTTCTTTTATTTGTTGAATTACATAATGCATCATTATAAAACCTTTCATTTCTAAATCTATGCCGTAAAAAATTATATAGAATACAAAATATTATTCTGTACATATTATTCCACGCCGTGCAACCTTCCACGTTTTTTTGGCTGCTCTTCATTTGCATTGGTCTCGGTAATTGCCGATACTTTGCTTTGATTGAATCTTTGAAATCCTGGTTTATTTTTAAACTGTTGTTGTCGTTGTTGTTGTTGTTGTTGTTGTTGTTGTGGCTGATATTGTTTACGTGATTGATGATTATTATTATTATTACTTGGGTTATCCACAGTATCCCATTTAGTCAATAACAAGAATAGTTCTTCTAAGGATTTAACCCCTTGTGTAATAACCGCGATTTGAATTCCGCGTCCAAAATGGTGAGCTAACTTACTTACCATTTCTGCTTCTGTCACTTCCGGTTCCAGATACTTGGCTCGAGACATCAGCTGGATTAAATAGTGGCACCTTCTTTGGCACCTTTCATACTTGAATATTTTCCAAATTCCAGCTGTACACGGATCTTTCTCTGTATTTCGCTGTTCCAGTACCTAGCCCTAAAATGTCGCACCAGATCTTCATACATACATACCTTGTCCTGTATGACGGTGAACCATTCAGCCGCGGTACCTTTTAATATTCTCACCACCCAGTTTATTTTGTCCTTTTCGCTTAGGTTGTCATTTATCGAGTCCATATCTCTCTCGCAGTTTTTGAGAAAGTTGGGGGGGGGGGATTTCAGTCTCTCTACCATAGACTTTTAATTGCGAATTGAGTTCATCACAAGTTTTATAAATATATGAAGTCTGGTTCGCTGGTGTCGAGGTACTCTGGAGTCAGGTCAGCTGTTGTTTTAACTCCTGTATCCGCTGTTCCTGCTCTGCTACCAATTCATTCACCGTCGATGTATGATTTACCATTCTTTCTTCCATGACATTGATCTTAGCTTCACAGTCACTAAGACTTGAATTATTAGCTTCTAGTGCTAGCTCAATGTTAGTAAGAATTAACTCGACTTTCTCTCCGATACTCTTTTCTGTCGATTCTAAAAGTTGTTTATTTTGTTTAGCTTGTTCATGTACAGCGGTAAAAATATTCTTATTCTCGTAATCTAGTGATCCATTTTGTTTTATTGCTTTCTCTTTATTCGATCTATTTTTTTTCTGAAATTTTCTGCACATTTGCTAATACTGCAGCTAACGTATTTTGTAATTCAAGTGATTCAGCCATATTCATAGTTATTTTATATATTCAAACAAATATTATAGTCCTTATTTAACGTAAACGGCACTATTATTAACTCTTATTATTATAGTATTAATGTTCAGTTTATATGTTGTATAACGTCACAGACTAGTTTCGTAACCCAATGTTCACAATACTATACTTAACCTAATACATATACAAATAATAATTCAAACCTCCAAATAAAATAAATGAATAATACTGTTCAATTATCTGCTTACAGAGAATATTCAACAAATTATATACACTCCCTGCTTACAAATAGAACACACACAAAATAGCCCAAATGGATCTAGTCTTTACATAATTAAATATAAAATATTAATAAATTATAATAAAATCGTGCCACACGTTGTCAGCGCCAAATATATCTATGCGACGATACAAATAAATATTTTCGCATAGGATAATTATGTGTGTTTAAATTATGCACAAGTCTATGTTGGAGGTGAAGAAAAATTATTTATTTATAACACAAGTAAGTAATTGTTTATATGATATATTTAAATTAAACAAAATGTCATGTATAGTATTTTATTTGTTTTCAAAGAGTTTATATAGTTCAGTTTTGGTAGGTTTTACTTGAAACGTAGAATTCCTTTACACTCGGCGTGACGACACTCGCTCCGTCGCTGCTACGCTCCTCTCTGCAATGATCGCCGGTCTGCTCTCTCCTCTCTCTCTCTGCGCTGGGGTTCGCTGAACAACTGATAACACTGATGCAGATTTTACACACGAATTGTCACTTTCCGAATCGTTTGTTTACTCGCTCTCAATTGGTTATGATTAATTATTATTACTCAGGGTGATAATGAACGATATTATTTAAAAGCGGTATATATTGCTTACAGCTTCCGGCTATTCTTGAAGTGTTCCGCGTTAATAAGGATTTATCACAGTAGATAAATCTCCCTAAGCGGAAAATCTTCCACTAACACGTAATAGAACTTGAATATTTTATAACTGGTAGTTCACCCGCTTCGTTCTAATCGACAAACTCGAAAAGAGTCCCAAGACTTAGAGTTGCTCTAGATTAAACCAGTTCGAACAAGAAAAACTCTTGACGAAGAGCACACGTTCATTAGGCAACGGCTTCCGATGAACTGCCTCGAAGTACACCTGACAAACGATGGATCTGACTGAATGTTCTTCAGAACATTCGGGCTTCTGATTGGTCAACAGACTGTCTACGTGGTAGATTGGACAAAAGATAGACGCGTTGCAGGCGAATCTTTGTATAAATCTGCGAGTGCCTGCTTAGATTGTATCTAGAATTTTTATTACTCTTCAATTGATAAGAGTCAAAAGTTGAGTTTTCAATTACTAAAAAACCACATTTAGGAAATAGCTGAGAACAACAGAGTATATAGAAAATGTAGCTATTTTCATAAATAATTCACTGTTCAAATCTCATGCCGATCGGATAACAAACGCAGAAGATATAATACGAAGATTCACCACACGCGAACGCGCGCACATGTTCACAAACAAAGTACATGACATTATAGAGCAAAATGTTACAAAGAATTTGGTATAACACAAGCCCTTATCCATCACTAAATACAAAACTTAAAGCTAATTGACAAAAATTGCATAAATCAATCTAAAACATGCTAATGTCCGTCATCCATGCTCTGATATTCCATATTCCATCCATGCAATGTACATAATATTATGTATGTTATACATACAAATACATGACAAATACAGACAGATGATTTATAAAATTAAATCTTAAAACTAGTAATTAACTAAAAATTTATTGCTTTTAAAGATTGATCCTTTCATAGTTTCAAATTTTCACGTATACTTGATCGATTTAATTTGTTATAATATTTATATCTCTTAGGTAAAATAATTTCACTCTTTAATAATTTGGTTACTAGACTAACTCTTTACTCTTGCAATATCTACGTCACTGTCGGGGGAGTAGTTGGCAAAAATTGTATCCGTCATTTAGTTTAGTCGTTTAGTCTCCATGTACACTAGTTACACGAATTCTAAGTGTAATGAAATGTAGGAACTGTCCTAACAAACGGACTGAAGAACGCGATTACAAATCACTTTCGTAACTTTCGGTTCACACGTTCTTATTTTTTGTGATTGCTTCATTAATTTTTTCAAATTAAATCTCACTTACATTAGAAACTGGAGGAAAACCAAAGAAGACTAAAAAGTATTTACTGTAATGAAAATGTAATTTACGTAACATAGTGGCTAAAATTGTAAAATGTGTTATTCCGCAACGAACCATTTCCAGAGCCTTAGTTTTAGTAATGCGGGATGTTACAGTACGTTGCTAACCTATTAATGTTTACCTAGCCTTCATACAATATATTCGGAGGATGAGATTTCAAATATCTATTTGATATTAACCCAGTTTTTTTGGACCACACGAATAGCTGCTATATTTATATTACTACATGTCGCGCATTATATTTAGTTATTTTATTTAAATTGGTTAATAGCTGAACTGCAGTAAAGATCACAGTTCATCAGTTTACAATTACTGCTGCGGTCAGGGCAGCAGTATGCCGACCTTCTGTAACTTTTAAAATCTAGGTCTTTACAGATAGCTTTTATTTAGACAAACTTAAACAAGCCTATTAAAATTTCTCTTTTTAACTTTGAAAAAATTATAATAGTTTAATATTAATAATTAAATAGTAAGATTAAATTAAAAAATATAAAGTTTTTTAATGAAAAAAGAAAATCCATACTTAGGTATACATAATAGACTTAAGATTTAAATTCAAACCAGTGTGGTTTGACAAAATTCTCACCATAAATCCATTGTTTGTAGGCGCTAATGAACATTACTTTTAAGTACCTGTGATGTTTGTTTAGGTAAAAGATTTTATTTCACCAGTGGCGTGCACGTTACGCATAAACAGAGGGCGGAGTTTATAACTATTTTTCTGCCATTACTCACCCATAAGCCTATTACACTGATCGCGTATTGTAAATATAGCGGTGGTTTTGCAAAATAGTAAACAAATGTTAACAAATCCGTTGATAAACCTTTTATAAAAACGACAACTATACGATTAATGTATATAAATTTCATGTTCTCCGCTGGACGTGGGCAAATCACAAAGTTATCTTCATCCTAAATCTTTCACAAAACTTGCGTAATCATCACATGTCACTAGCGAAATCACTCTGATATTTCGTCCGAAAATAATGTCCAGAAACACGAAACTTACGTCAAAAGACATAAGTCCATTAACTCAGACTTTGGACTAGACATTAATTCTCTTACAAGATGTAACGCCTACCCGAATTAGTCTCGAGTGCTATTCAAAAGTCAACATGAAATATCCGTACTTGAAACGACCGTACATGGTATTTCAAACGACTCTGTGTACACTAGCACAGACCGACGGCGACTACTTCCGTACAGGAGTTTCTCTACAGCAAAATCATCTTTACATCACGGCATAGACAACAGAGCGTAGCCTGTTCCGCCTTCAAAGATCCTCCAGCCATCTCTTTCTGGGTCTACAGTACTCACACATCTGTGTCCTACAAACTTATATTTCTAGTCTTGTTTAACCAGTCTATAATCTGACATCCTTTCCGAGTGTTCTTTCCACCGTATAGCATTTTAGTTTTTTATTCAAGTTAAAAACTTGTAATTATTCCCTTATGGCTTAATTCTTTATATTACCAAGTTTATAACATCTTCTGACTCCTCTTAAGAAAGCCATTTCCGAAGTCTGTATTTTAGTTTCTTCGTTCTTAGTCGTCGTCCATAATGTACACCCGTGGAACAGCACTAGCACCTCCATAACTTTGTAAAATTTTTAATTTGTTTTACGTGTGAAGCAAGTACTTTTATTTTTATTTGCTAATTCATTTGTTATCTCAAATATAACAATAAATACAATACCAACTCTATTGTGCCAGTTGAAATAAAGAGCAGAATTGAAAAGGCAAGAGCAGTGTACACTAGAATTGAGCAGTTTATTCATAAGTCACGATTTAACAATAAACACAAAATGAGAAATTTTACGCTGTTACGTACTCTCGGTCCTCTTCTAATGTGTAGAATCTTGGACATTGGCTGAAGCCAAAACTATAAAATTTGAATCTTTCGGAATGTGCCTTTACCGTATAATACTGAGCACTTCATGGACAGCACATATAACTAATGTTGAAGTTCTTAGAAAGATGAAGAAAGTAAGGGAAGTTATTAACACAGTGAAGACAAGAAGGCTTCAGTATCTGGGTCACCTCATGGGAAATGAACAGAGATTTTACTTATTGCAGCCCATACTACAGGGAAAAGTACTTGTAAAGAGGGGAGTTGGGCGACTGAGAATATCATGGCTGAGAAATGTAAGGACCTATTTTGGCATGATTACAACTGACTTAATCCGTGCAGCAGTACAGAAAGTTCAAATAGCCTGTATGGTATCCAACATCCGAAACGGATAGGAACTATCAGAAGAAGAACCGTATTGTATAGCAAACTCAACTGTACGTCCGCAAACAGGAATCTACATGTCAGGAATTCAAGGATCGTTTATGAATTTCTAAAGCATCTGTGATAGCAATAAAGTAAACAAGGTTTCTATACACAACATTTTTTAAAAACTGTACGTAAAGACTTATTCAAAAAAACTCTTAAAAATTTAAAATATAACTGAAATTTAAATACTAATTTGTACAAGAAGAGGTAAGTTACTTGGTTTAATATTTTTTAGTGGATACAATTTTCTACATAAAGAGGAAAAGACTTTCGGTGAGTAATAAATACGTTGAAATATAAATATATATTACGAAAGACTTTGTACGTACACGAGAATGCACGCGTATGTATATATATGTGTGTGTGTGTGTGTGTGTGTGTGTGTGTGTATTGCAACGTTACAAGTATTTCAAGCATTCACACAAATACATTACCATGTACTCAACGCAACTATGAAGTGTATTATACCGGCCAGGTCGCAGGTTTTTTTTGTTGCGTCAAGTATATGTAGTTGCACAATAATAAATAATTTTCAAAGAGGAGTGAGATGTTGTTGACATGAAATAATTAATTAAAACCGTTTCAAAATAATCATACTAAGATTTATTAATGTTAATTGAAAATATTCAAATAGTAAAATTTCAAATATTTGATAAATAAAATATTCTCTTTTATAAGTTTACATAAAGTACCATATAACCTTTTTTGCTGTTCATGACATATTAAAATAAATAACCATATAATCTTACTAGCTAAACAGACATGTTAAACAAATTATCTAAACCCTTTTTATTTCAGTGTGTCTGACTTTTACTCCAATTTTTAAATAATAATAGCAACTCATATACAAACAAAAATAATATTAAACTCAACAATAAAATTACTTGTTGCTATAAACAATAAACAAAATAAAATAATAACATTTACTTCCAACCTATTATTTAATTCTACTGACACACCCAGATTTTAACATATAACAGAAGATTATTATTTTATTTTTTAATTTTCTTATTCAATTAAATTATTTACTTTAACTACTATTTAAATTTAAAACTGTAAGTCTTTATTGTTCATGTATAATTTTTTTTTTTTGAAAGTTCTTTTCACAAACAAAAATATAATTGTTTTTCATCACCTGCGTACTGCCGACGTTACCGTTGTGTGTGTGTGTCCTGAATCCTGAGAATTTGATGATGATGATGATGATGATCATGATGCTGATGCTGTGTTCTCTGTCTCTACGCGTTGTTATTTGTGATGGTCCAGAGCTCCTCCATAAGTCTTGGTGTGTGTGGTAAAGATGTCCTGATCGATCGGCAGACCAGCAGCGTGACGTTGTGTGAAGATATCATGAGTCTCTGAGAGCGCCCCAAAATTGCCGGTGGTATTTACACTGGACGGCGATCTGACAGGTCCAGGACTGTTTTCGACCTGTTAGATATTGTCACTTTGTGCAAAGCGTCCTTTTAATTACAAATCACTTTTTGGTTCATTTTCGCGATTTCGTAAACATACTCCTAGCACGAGCGATATCTTCGTTTGCGTAATTTTTTCCTGGTCACTCACATATAACACACTTATTAATTACTATTTAATTACACCAGTAATTAACATTATATTACCCGGCCTCTTTATTATTGCACATTTTGCAATAATTTTTATATCACCATATTCGTTAAAAATTCCTTAATATAGTGGTGTCTTTATAATTTGGGTAAGTCTTCGTTCACAGGTTTAAAACTTATTAATTAATTTGATACTAATCTTTTATTTGTTCTACCCCTTGGTGTTCACCATTGTTTTCTTCGCTACGATGTTTATCATTCGCATAGGTTACTGAAGGTCTGGAGATAGTTACCGGTTCACATATTTGACGATTGATCTTCTTCGGTTACATTCAATTTAATATTTTGTGTGACATTGTTCAGAGTGCACGTCATCGTTTGATCTGCTATATTTATTACAGCCTTCATTTTATTTAAAGCATCTATTCCTAATATACAGTGACGGACTAGTTTATTTACTACTAACATAGGTAATTCATATTGTACATTCCCACACGTTATATTCGCAAATATTTATTGCTTAACTCGTTCCCTGGTACGATTAGAACTGGTTATGTAAAATGCATTAACAGGTAGAGTGGGTGTCGATTTAAAATATTGTTTGTTGCTGTGTAGCCATGTCTTACTAACAACAGATATTTCGCTTCCTGTGTCGATCAATGCCTGCACTTTACAGTGGTTGATGTATACAGTAACAATTGGACAGTGATTACATTCGTTCACACGTCTTGCAGTTATATCCGGTGCTGTTGTGTCGGCGTACAAATCAGGCGAAAATAAGCTGTTCATTTTTAATTCATGTGACGGTAAACTTTACTTTGAGGTAGACGGCATTTGCTGTGTCGGCTTCATCGACTTCTGAACTATTGTTTGTACATTCCGGGTATATGGTTTGGTAAATTTCTTATTCGAATTCGGCCTGGTGTATCCAAACTTCTTATTACTTCCATCTGTTTTATTCTCGACCTTGCGCTTTTAAACTATCTCCCCCCGAAGTTCTCAGCATGCCTTCTCTCGTCTTGGATATTAGTTTTATTTCTGTAATCGGTGTAAAACATGTGTTCGGACTGCGTGAGTAAAATTAATAAATCTTCAACAGATTTAATTCCTTGTGTGTAAATATCTAATATAATATCTCTGTGAAAGTGATGTGCTAATTTAAGTACCAATTCGTGTTGTGTAAATGTGGGTCTCAAATGTTTACTTCTTTCAACGAGTTGAATGACATACTCCTCTAAGGTAAGTCTAGCATTGTGTTGATATTTACCATATTCTAATTGGTTTTGTACTTGTCTTTGTGTGTGAATACTCCAATAGCGGAATTCAAACGATTCTTTAAATTGTTCATAAGTTATGTAGTTAAATTTTCTCTGACAATGGTATACCACCGTGCAGCACAATCTTGGAAATGTTTATTAATAAAGTAAATTACATCTTTATCAGTTATAGGGTTACCTATTAATTCCATTTCCCGTTCACAATTTAATAAAAATTCAGTTGGGTTATCTGTTTTCAAACCTTTGAATATTAGTTTGGTCCGTTCCTCTATCTGTGTTGGATACATCATCATCTGTGCCGGTCGTCTCTTGATCTCCGTTCTTAGACGTTCTACTTCTCCACGTAGATCTACCTTAAGTGTGTTCATTTCACCTGAGTAGTCCTTGGTGGATTTTGCAGACTCTACTACAGCAGTTTCCAACGTCGTCGTTCTGGCTTCTAATGCCTGCGTTTTATTAATGTTTTTCAGGATTTGTTCACTAACTGTTCTTATCCTCACATCTTGTTCCTGCTTTGAAACTGTAAACGTTTCATCCCAGTGTTCAGCTAATTTTTTAATACCTACTTTTAATTCTTTTGACCATTCTGTTTTCTGATCTTTAAACCTATTCTCCATCTTTAAAACTTGTTCATTTAATGAATGTTCTACTCTAATATTTTCTAATATTTCTTTCTAATATTTCTATTCTGGTATTAATTTCTTTGAGTTTCGTAGTCAACTGTTCTTTAAGGTTATTGAATTCAGCTTTAAATTCGGCCCTAATTTATTCGCTATTCTTTTGTATTTGTTCATTATTTTTGTTCAAGTGTACTAGAGACGATAATAATAAAAGGAATAGTGATTATCAACTATGTAAAAACAGTGTTTAACATTTAAGGAACCACAAACAATTACAGTGAATACTTAATATAAATGTGAAAACCTGTGACCAGTTAACTAATTTTAACCTAATAAACCACACAAACAATTCCAGTGATAAGGTTTATAATGGAAGAAAATGTGTTACTTTCATAATGAAAACAGCAAGAATTAAATAGTCAAATATACACAGACAATTAGTGTGACTAATTTAATAAAGATTGTGATCCATATAGATAATCATAAGACCACCAGAATAATATAAAATCGAACAATTATATTATTGTTCATAGAGAACTGACAATAAAAACCTGTGTTAATTATCAAACAAATGTGACAGGAATTAGATACAACCAATGACAAAAAAGATATTGTAATTAGTACAAAAAGATTTGTATTATTGTTTAAGAAGAAGTAGTGTAAACATGTGTATTAAAACAATTAAAATATTGTAGTAAGATACCATACTGAAGTCATGTTAGTAGTAGCAAAATGCTGCATTAGAACATGTTGTACATGGTTACATAACCCCATAGGAAAGACACCTATGAAACAAAAAATCATACATGTTAACTTAACTAAATAACCATCAACTATGATATCAATCAAGGATTTGTTATAAATAATAATACATCCTAGTAGACAGTGTATTATATTGAAATACAATACAAATAAAACAGATCAAATATGATGGCACAGAGATAGGAGAAATAGAACCTAGTATGCCAATTTAGTTAAACAAAATACAGTATTAAATCATGTACCAAGAATAATGAGAGTATTACCAGTAGTTAGATGAACATCTGGTACTACTGTGAGAACAGATTATAAATATAATGACAATAGTTTTGTAACCAAAATATTGTAAACTAGCTAACTAAGAACACATAACCAGCAATAAGCAGAAGCAATGTAACCAACTAATTTAGCAAAATACTTTATTAAAGCTTGAACAAAGAATGATAAGAGTGTTACCAGTAGTAAGAGGGACACCTAATGCCACTTTGAGAACAGACCATGACCATGAGAATAGTCATTTTATATATAAATAATTAAAAACCAAATGACTATGATGAAGGAACCCAAGTGTAAACAAACAATAAGGAGCAAGTTATTTATGAAAAATGCAACATACAAACTTGTTTAAAAGTAGATAAAAATGTTATCAAGGATCAGAATAATGTCTGATACTACTTTGGAAATCTAAATCAAGTGTAGCAATAACAATTTAATTATTGTTTTAACAAAAATAACTGAATACCATGCTATGACACAATGTAAACAGACCCATTACTAGAAATTGAAGGGCTCTCAGATGGTTAAAAGCTAACAAATATATGTAGGGAATTAGGTACTATAAGTGTACACTAATTGCATTTATTACATAATCTACCTTGTATAGAAAAAACCAGAAGTAAAGTGACAATTGTAATAAAAGAGATAGGAGGGTAATAAAACAATGTAAATAGTATATGAAATACAGCCATGTACATATACTCAAGTACAAAATTATGTAAATAGACGTTTCTATTATTATTAAGTTACAATATCAGTGTTATTAGATAAGAAAAATTAGTTTTAAGTACCATTGTAAATAATCAAATATGGACGCCCAAAGACGCCATAACTAGATATTGTTTGGGTAACAATTATTCACAAATTTTGTATTAAACTAGTTGAGATATGGACTCAGATCGTTTAATCGAAAGTGTTTTAGTGTAAATAGTTAAGTTTGGTGTAATAAACTTATTAAATATAAGATGCACCATAAAAATCGATAAAATCGATATAGTGATTTTAATAATGGACGGATTGTAATCTTGTTTGGACTTTAATTAAAGCGCAGGATGTCCGCAATTTATTGACACTAACCGTTTAACGATAAGACAAATATTAAGAAAGTTATTACAAGTTTGAACTTTTTAATTATTTTTTGTACCAGTGCTGACGTCATATAGCCTCAAACGCAAACGACAAAATTGGTAAAAAATTAAATATTTTAAGAAGAAAAATACTTTGGGTTAGAGAGTCTAATCGTTTCAGCCAATCGAATGAATGAAGTTTGGCAGACAAGCCACAGACGCTTCGAAGGAGCGTCACAGTCACCCATCAATCATCATACCGACAGGTCGTGTCACTCTCCAATATGAAGAAGTTTATTTTTTTGAATTGTGCGCGACATGCATACATCAGTAACTAACATACACTAACCTAAATACTACACAAGCATTGACGAGTGAACCGTGCGGAGTGTTTAACATTTAAATACGATCAGTGTACAATATCGATCGTATTTACGAGTGTTGTGTAAAAGATAAAAACAGGGAGTACAATTCTTTTTTATTAATTAACAATGAAACAGGAATAAAATTTCTGTAAATATTTAATGTTGATATACTACGCAAGTCAGTAATAGCGAAGTATGCTAAATGATGATGGAATTTATCAGAATTAATGAAAGTATTAATTCGCAATTATTAATATGTTGAATAAATATTTTAATTATTTGTCATAATTAAAAGAATCATGTTTGAAGTACTTAGTATAAAGTACGAGCAATATCAATAGTCGCTCAATTGACTAACGTTGTTTTTTTGATTTTTTCTATTTTAAAGTAAATATTTTAACTTTTATGCGAAGGAGTATTATATGATACTGATAATGAAACATCAGAACTATTATAAATAATATGTATATACTTAGATTAAGAAGAAATAATTATTCAAAATAACTAACTATAATAACAATTCACGTTATGAGATAACCTTAAAATCATAACCGTAACTTGCCACCTTTCTGTCACAAGTCTGTTCTCAAGTAAATCCAAGCCAGATGAAAACAATAATAAGAGTTTTTTTTTTTTAATAACTTTTTCTCTTGTAAACATATAATTCCAACAGTGAATTATTAAAATATATTAATACATTTTAGCTGTGCAAGCCAACGTGCTTGTTGATTGTCAAATAAATACTGTAGACTGCGTGCGCATTCCCGCGTACGATAATACCATAACTATCTGTTATATGGTACTAATTTTCTATTTTTATATTTGTTTGTTGTTTTTTAATTATTGTTCATTTAATATCATTATAAATGCCACATCTTGTACCTGGCATCATGCTACTTAAAAGAACCACACGAACATGGTAATTAACTGATATAAGAGGACATAACCTCTCAAATTAAAACTATTGTATAACCAACAGGGTTACCAGCCTTGAGGCTGAGTAGAGTCTCATTTTTGAATTTTTGTTCATTGTAATTATTATCAGTAAAATTATTAGTAACTGATTGTCAATTTTAAAAGATTTTGTAATATCATTAACCGTTAATAAACCTCAACATTTTACTACCAGTGGAAAAAGAGTATTATTTCAAACTTAAAATAATTCATTTATTAATAGTCAGTTCTACCGAAAGGTGGCGGAAGAATTCAAATACTTCTGATAATTCAGAATTTTATTTAGCTGTTATAGATTATTTTTTATTGTGCATACTATCCACATCGGATATTCAAACAGAATATCTACTTGTATATGCAGTGTGTGTATTTCAGCTGAGCCGTCACCAAACAGAACTACAATATCCACGTGTGGTAAGTGGGGGAGGTTACTAACGGAGTGCGAGAAATATTTTAAATTGAAGAAGCTAACCATCGACATCCACATATTTGACAATTACAATCAATCTAATAACAATAATAATTATAATTTGAACATTTTATCAAACAACATTATCGTAGATACCGGTGCGTATCTGCAATTACACTACCACACCACTATATCAATCAGTAACTTGTATCTTGTATTACAAGATTGGCGCCCAACGTCTGAGCGCGGATTAGGGAAAAGACATACTATAACCAATAATCTAATAACCCCAATCCGTCAAGAGACCACAAGTGCATTGCCAGCGACAAGATGTCGGGATTAACAGAAGCAACAAAGATAAAAATGATGGAAATATTAATGAGTATGAGATCATCTATGGAAGAGAACCAGAAATCCATGAACCAGAAGTTAGACGCAATGATTGAGAAGATGGATGAAAACCTCCAATCAGCAAAGGAAGACAACCGATTATTCATCGAAAAATTAAGAAGAGAGAGAGAACAGAGGGAACAATCCAACCCGAAGATAGATGACAAACAAATGGAGATTGAAGAAGTACCTGAAAATAAAAACATGGAACCGACGAGTCCAGAGCCTGAAGAGAATAGGGATAAGAAGATTCAGATAATTCAAGAAAAGGAAGAGGTGAAGATGGAAGAAAGAAGAACCATGCGTCCAAGGAAGGCAAGAATTACAAAAGAGTTAATTGAAATGACTCGAAGTGGTCTGATTAGTATGGTCAACTTACCAATCGTCAACCATAAAGAAGGAACCTTCAGGAAGGAGTATCGGAGGAGTTTCAAGACAATGGACGAAGAGGAAGATTATGTAACAACGACGAAGGAAATGACCAACAAAGCATTTCCACCACGAATTTCCAAAAGAAGAGTGAGATATTTTAAGAAAAAGGAAGGCTATCAAGAGAAATGGGACCGGATTGTCGAAGGATACGCCAGAGAGATAAGAGAACTGCGGAAGAAGAGGAGTCAATTAACGGAAGTACCCAATCAGAAGATAGATGACGGTACCCAAACCAAATTGAGGGAGTTACCAAACATCAGTACTGACAGCCACCAGAAGAACAATGGAGACAAATATATTGAAGAGAGAGAGGAAAAGAAGACAGAAGAATGGAAGGCAGACACAGCCCTAATAGCATTCAAATGGAAAAACCAAATGATAGCACGATATATGTCAAAAACGGAAAGGAGTATGGATACTAAAGAAGTCCGATCGACAAGAAGAGAGGAGAACGATGATTATGGTTAAAATGAATAAAAATACACTGAATTATGGGACCGACTATTATGATAACCAATAATGCTGACACAAGCTTCGATGAAACTATATATCGGCGATTAAAGTATAAAATTATAAGTGAAAAAATAGCGATGAGAATTATTTTGTTGTGAATATTATGTAAAGGATGAAAATATTTGTTATGGAGATGAAATGAAAGATGAAAATATACTTGTGACTATAACTGTTGACTATATAAAGATGAAAAATGAAATGTGGCCATGAAGATTATTGTTTATTAAAAAAGTGAAAAATGAAAGTGTAATTATGAAAATAAATGTTGACTAAAGAAGAAAGGATGTAATATTGCTATGAAGATTATTATGTGTTTATATTAAATGAGAAGTAACTGTATAACTATGAAACAAACATTAAATATATTGTAATTTTATAATGTGAAAAAATATGCTCCCAAAGAATTTATGTAAAGGATTCAGAACATTGTATTTATAAATAATAGAGTACTATTAAAAAAGAAGATGAACAATACGAGACTGACACACACCAACTATGGCACAATTAATTTCCTAGAGCCACGTCAACAAGTAAAACGAACATCTTACCCGTACTATAAATAGAGAGATGTACAATACGAGATCGACAAATTCTATCTTTGGCATCAATGTATGTATAATACACCAATTTCCAAGAGCCACGTCAACAAGTGAAATTAACATCTCACCCGTACTATTAAAAAAGAAGATGAACCATACGAGGCCGACACACAACAACTATGGCACAATTAATTCCAAGAGCCAAGTCAACCAGTAAATTTTAACATCATACCCGTACTATAATTGAAGAGAGAAGGAGCAAATAAGAAGTTGGAGGAGCAAAACTAAATAAATATCATTGATGTAGACAAGCAACCACACACAACCACATTATTTTCTAGTGTATTTTACTAGAGAAAAGCCAATACCACATGGACTATATACCAACTAAAACCATGAGAAAGGAGAAAAAATAAATGTATTTATGAATTATATCTAGGAGCATAAACGCTGAAATGAAGAATATGACGAGATGACACTTAATGTGATACAAAATGAAGAGATTAATCAATGATGAAGAAGAATGAAAAGTAATATACTAACGAAGATAATCATGAGAGTATACCAGTGATGAAATGTAAAACAAACTATCCCTATAATATGTGAAGAATTTAGTCGAGTTGAATCAAGAAAAAGAGAGTATAACAATGTATAAACCGCAGATGCGTGAGTTAATCCCAAGGATATTTATTATTTGTCGGAAGAACGACCACTATTATTATTTTTTGATTATTTGAGATGAATTGACTGATGAATAATGCCAGCAATCATTTACTATTATTGAAGGAGATGATTTGCCTCCATATTTATTGAAGTTAGTATGGCCAGTGGAGTTGAATAGCCAAAGTGAGCCGCTCTGAACTGCCCCAGCTAAGCTTATGTTAGGGAATTAGGGAACTAAATAAACAAAGGAGATAATTACATAGAGAAGAAATAATTATGATTCAAATAGAAGGAAGTGAAGGGATATATGTAAAAAACATGTGAATCGACATGCAAACGTACAACAATTGATGAATTCTTCAATGGAAAATAAAGTATAATGATTCAGAATTCATCAATTCTTATAGGAAGGCATATGTAACGCTACCAAATATGGCAGTTACATAAAATAAGCTAATATAACGTCAAGTAACAGAAAAGCATGAAAGTATTTCTAGATAAATAAACCTATGTGTATAAAAGTGTGTATCTACAGATATATTAGTATAAAAAAATCCAACGATGAGGAAGAAAATGTTAACATAGCAACATCAAATACGATATGAAGAAAGAAAATGACCATGAGCCAAAACAAAAATATCAGTAACCAGGCCCAATAGGATCCAACAGTGAGGGGAACCAACAAAATAAGGGCCAATAAAATCCAACAGTGAGGAGAAATAACGAGAATAATACCATGACCAACGACATAACGACAATACCAATGGACTCCAACAGTGAGGGAAACAAATGAAGATAATGGCTACAATGAAAATATTGAAGAAGACATTCAAACATAAAGAAGAAGGAAAGAAGAAGGAAAGAAGAAGGACAAGGAAACATACCATGAAGAGAGAAGAAAATGGATAGACCATACAAGGACTCATCATCCATCAAGTGTACTAGAGACGATAATAATAAAAGGAATAGTGATTATCAACTATGTAAAAACAGTGTTTAACATTTAAGGAACCACAAACAATTACAGTGAATACTTAATATAGATGTGAAAACCTGTGACCAGTTAACTAATTTTAACCTAATAAACCACACAAACAATTCCAGTGATAAGGTTTATAATGGAAGAAAATGTGTTACTTTCATAATGAAAACAGCAAGAATTAAATAGTCAAATATACACAGACAATTAGTGTGACTAATTTAATAAAGATTGTGATCCATATAGATAATCATAAGACCACCAGAATAATATAAAATCGAACAATTATATTATTGTTCATAGAGAACTGACAATAAAAACCTGTGTTAATTATCAAACAAATGTGACAGGAATTAGATACAACCAATGACAAAAAAGATATTGTAATTAGTACAAAAAGATTTGTATTATTGTTTAAGAAGAAGTAGTGTAAACATGTGTATTAAAACAATTAAAATATTGTAGTAAGATACCATACTGAAGTCATGTTAGTAGTAGCAAAATGCTGCATTAGAACATGTTGTACATGGTTACATAACCCCATAGGAAAGACACCTATGAAACAAAAAATCATACATGTTAACTTAACTAAATAACCATCAACTATGATATCAATCAAGGATTTGTTATAAATAATAATACATCCTAGTAGACAGTATATTATATTGAAATACAATACAAATAAAACAGATCAAATATGATGGCACAGAGATAGGAGAAATAGAACCTAGTATGCCAATTTAGTTAAACAAAATACAGTATTAAATCATGTACCAAGAATAATGAGAGTATTACCAGTAGTTAGATGAACATCTGGTACTACTGTGAGAACAGATTATAAATATAATGACAATAGTTTTGTAACCAAAATATTGTAAACTAGCTAACTAAGAATACATAACCAGCAATAAGCAGAAACAATGTAACCAACTAATTTAGCAAAATAATTAGTTTCAAATAATTTAATGTTAACATTAAAGCTTGAACAAAGAATGATAAGAGTGTTACCAGTAGTAAGAGGGACACCTAATGCCACTTTGAGAACAGACCATGACCATGAGAATAGTCATTTTATATATAAATAATTAAAAACCAAATGACTATGATGAAGGAACCCAAGTGTAAACAAACAATAAGGAGCAAGTTATTTATGAAAAATGCAACATACAAACTTGTTTAAAAGTAGATAAAAATGTTATCAAGGATCAGAATAATGTCTGATACTACTTTGGAAATCTAAATCAAGTGTAGCAATAACAATTTAATTATTGTTTTAACAAAAATAACTGAATACCATGCTATGACACAATGTAAACAGACCCATTACTAGAAATTGAAGGGTTCTCAGATGGTTAAAAGCTAACAAATATATGTAGGGAATTAGGTACTATAAGTGTACACTAATTGCATTTATTACATAATCTACCTTGTATAGAAAAAACCAGAAGTAAAGTGACAATTGTAATAAAAGAGATAGGAGGGTAATAAAACAATGTAAATAGTATATGAAATACAGCCATGTACATATACTCAAGTACAAAATTATGTAAATAGACGTTTCTATTATTATTAAGTTACAATATCAGTGTTATTAGATAAGAAAAATTAGTTTTAAGTACCATTGTAAATAATCAAATATGGACGCCCAAAGACGCCATAACTAGATATTGTTTGGGTAACAATTATTCACAAATTTTGTATTAAACTAGTTGAGATATGGACTCAGATCGTTTAATCGAAAGTGTTTTAGTGTAAATAGTTAAGTTTGGTGTAATAAACTTATTAAATATAAGATGCACCATAAAAATCGATAAAATCGATATAGTGATTTTAATAATGGACGGATTGTAATCTTGTTTGGACTTTAATTAAAGCGCAGGATGTCCGCAATTTATTGACACTAACCGTTTAACGATAAGACAAATATTAAGAAAGTTATTACAAGTTTGAACTTTTTAATTATTTTTTGTACCAGTGCTGACGTCATGTAGCCTCAAACGCAAACGACAAAATTGGTAAAAAATTAAATATTTTAAGAAGAAAAATACTTTGGGTTAGAGAGTCTAATCGTTTCAGCCAATCGAATGAATGAAGTTTGGCAGACAAGCCACAGACGCTTCGAAGGAGCGTCACAGTCACCCATCAATCATCATACCGACAGGTCATGTCACTCTCCAATATGAAGAAGTTTATTTTTTTGAATTGTGCGCGACATGCATACATCAGTAACTAACATACACTAACCTAAATACTACACAAGCATTGACGAGTGAACCGTGCGGAGTGTTTAACATTTAAATACGATCAGTGTACAATATCGATCGTATTTACGAGTGTTGTGTAAAAGATAAAAACAGGGAGTACAATTCTTTTTTATTAATTAACAATGAAACAGGAATAAAGTTTCTGTAAATATTTAATGTTGATATACTACGCAAGTCAGTAATAGCGAAGTATGCTAAATGATGATGGAATTTATCAGAATTAATGAAAGTATTAATTCGCAATTATTAATATGTTGAATAAATATTTTAATTATTTGTCATAATTAAAAGAATCATGTTTGAAGTACATAGTATAAAGTACGAGCAATATCAATAGTCGCTCAATTGACTAACGTTGTTTTTTTGATTTTTTCTATTTTAAAGTAAATATTTAAACTTTTATGCGAAGGAGTATTATATGATACTGATAATGACACATCAGAACTATTATAAATAATATGTATATACTTAGATTAAGAAGAAATAATTATTCAAAATAACTAACTATAATAACAATTCACGTTATGAGATAACCTTAAAATCATAACCGTAACTTGCCACCTTTCTGTCACAAGTCTGTTCTCAAGTAAATCCAAGCCAGATGAAAACAATAATAAGAGTTTTTTTTTTTAATAACTTTTTCTCTTGTAAACATATAATTCCAACAGTGAATTATTAAAATATATTAATACATTTTAGCTGTGCAAGCCAACGTGCTTGTTGATTGTCAAATAAATACTGTAGACTGCGTGCGCATTCCCGCGTACGATAATACCATAACTATCTGTTATATGGTACTAATTTTCTATTTTTATATTTGTTTGTTGTTTTTTAATTATTGTTCATTTAATATCATTATAAATGCCACATCTTGTACCTGGCATCATGCTACTTAAAAGAACCACACGAACATGGTAATTAACTGATATAAGAGGACATAACCTCTCAAATTAAAACTATTGTATAACCAACAGGGTTACCAGCCTTGAGGCTGAGTAGAGTCTCATTTTTGAATTTTTGTTCATTGTAATTATTATCAGTAAAATTATTAGTAACTGATTGTCAATTTTAAAAGTTTTTGTAATATCATTAACCGTTAATAAACCTCAACATTTTACTACCAGTGGAAAAAGAGTATTATTTCAAACTTAAAATAATTCATTTATTAATAGTCAGTTCTACCGAAAGGTGGCGGAAGAATTCAAATACTTCTGATAATTCAGAATTTTATTTAGCTGTTATAGATTATTTTTTATTGTGCATACTATCCACATCGGATATTCAAACAGAATATCTACTTGTATATGCAGTGTGTGTATTTCAGCTGAGCCGTCACCAAACAGAACTACAATATCCACGTGTGGTAAGTGGGGGAGGTTACTAACGGAGTGCGAGAAATATTTTAAATTGAAGAAGCTAACCATCGACATCCACATATTTGACAATTACAATCAAACTAATAACAATAATAATTATAATTTGAACATTTTATCAAACAACATTATCGTAGATACCGGTGCGTATCTGCAATTACACTACCACACCACTATATCAATCAGTAACTTGTATCTTGTTGTATTACAAGATATATATATATATATATATATATATATATATATATATAGCGACAATACAAGCATGTGCTGTAATGCGCATATATGAAATAAAATAAATATTTAAATTAATTTTAGTAATATGTAATAGACGAGCAGGTGTGAAATTGGACGCTGGCTTATTAAACAGGAATCAACAGGAACATCACGCGATTACCGCTGAGAGCGTGTACACAAGTAAATAGTGAGTGTGCGTGAAGCCTGTTCGAGCCTGAAAGTTTGCAACCGCACCCCAAATAAATGCTAAATTAAGATTTTATTTAATTATAAGCAAACCATAAATATTAGAATGAGTGTGAAGACTTCTAAAAATGCATAAAAACCAGACACGTGTGCAGTGCGTATTCTGTGTAATTATGACGTTCAGTGCGAAGTCTGTGTAATTTTTAAAGGATAGTAATTACACTAATGATGCGATCATTATGATAATTACGTATAATACGTTTAATTAAATTAGACAATGTTAGATCACCTTAAAATCCGCATTAGACATTGCAATTGGCGAAAATGTGCGAATATGTGAAATGAGACGAGAGTGGGGAACAGACGCTGCGGACAGTTTTGACATGCAGGTTCTGAGCCAACAGGTGTGGTTTTTTTGGTGAATATAAAAACGAGCCTAGGAGAGCCAAATTTACTCTTCAATCAGTCTTCAGTCGAGGCGGTACGCTATGTCCGTCAGAGACGTGAATTTTTAATACTCTTCAATCAGTTCTCAATTACAGCGGTACGCTATGTACGACAGAGACGCGAAATTTTAATTACTTCAGACAGAGTTAGACGCTACGTCTAACATCGACAAGATATTTTATTATAAACTGTAAAGTATTACGGAAAAGGTGTTATTTCAAGCAGTAATAAAAAAAAAGAACTGTAACTACAATTATCGGACGTCTGCAATCAGTCTACAACTACAAACATCAACTCTAGACAGATGGCGAGAGAATCTCAAGCAGAGGAACGATACGCAGAGCAATAGAGACGGTTTATATAACAACAGCAGCCGATCCAGAGCAACACGTCATTCCATTCTACAGCCAGCCGATGGAACCATGAAGGACAAGAGACGGGAGGACGACCAGTGGAACCGGAAAACCCAAGAGGACATACAATAGGAGAAGACCGACAGATCACTAGAGGACATGGAACAATCTGCAGAATTGAGGTGACGAAAGACCAATTTGTAATTCTATAAGAATAAAGACATTGAAAGAAATGAATAAAAACATTTTAAATTAAAGAAAAATTATGTAGATAGAGATAAGAGAATGTAATTTACTTGTAATCAGAATTTTCTTTAATGATATTTTCTTTAATGACGAACAGTCAATTTAAAGAAAATTTAAATCCTTGCTTGGAGAATTAACAATTTATTTAATAAGATAGGTTTTTTATTGAAATCACACAAAGTAAAGTAATTGGAAATACTCAATTAGTTCGTTAAAATGATTATAAAGCCGTAAAAGGTATGTCAAGTATAGAATAAGAATATAAATATTAACAAATGTATAAAGCGCACATTCAGACTGAGTAGTCGAGAATTTATAATATGACAAAGAAATGTTTTACATAGAATTGCTAATATAAGACATAAGATATAAAATATATTTTTATGATGAGTGTACGGCAACCAAAGAAACATTGAAACAATAGATAATGAATTTCTCATGGCGAACTAAAGATTATTATTGCCTTATAAATTTTTTATTTTATTTTTGTTTGAATAAATAAATGAAAACATATTACGATTCCTAAAAGGACTAATCTTATTATAATTACACCTGAACTTCAATTATACATACACGTTATTAGTAATGTATGAATGAGTATTAACGCTACACAAATTAGATTAAATTAAATTATCAATTTGTGTTTGTGTCTCAATATATATATTTATAAAAATATATATATATATATATTTTTTTTTTTGCAACGATACGTTTAGCATAAGTCTCCGTATCAACCCCTGACTGCGGTATGAGAACATACGAACGCACGTATGAGTCGTGTAAAAGATGTAAAAAATGAAAATAATGTAATAATTAAGCGTTACAAGGACTTAAATAAGCTAGAAAAACTACTCACCACTTGATGGAAATTAACAATATGAAAGATGGGCTGCAAGAGGAGGTAGAAAAACTACGAGCGGAGGTCAAGAGAAGACCAAGTGCTATAATGATGTGTGCTGCAAAAGTAGAGGATCGAGAGAAGATCAGTTTTAAAGGCAACAAATGGGAGAACCCCATAGAATTTTTACAAAAGTGTGAACGAGAAATGGCAACAATAGGGAGCAAACTAAGCGACGGAGAACGTATAGAATTTGTAAGTCGACGTTTCCAGGGAACAGCATCCAAATGGTATACGATTGTTCGGGACCAAACAGAAATTTATGAACAGTTCAAGGCATCCTTCGAAAATCGGTACTGGAATATACGTATCCTTCGTAAATCGGTACGAGACCAGCTGCAGTATGAGCGGTATTACGTCAACAGCAAACGATCCATGGAAGACTACATTATACAACTCGTCGAACGTTGTAACACCTTAGACCAAGTTTCACTGAGCACGAATTAGTATTAAAACTAAGCTACCATTTTGACAGACACATTAGACTCGCCGTATATACCCAAGGAGTTGAAACCATTGAGGAACTTCTTATCCTTGTGACGCATTCATCACAGTTTGTTAATAAAGAGTACGAAAGGAGAGGCAACCGGCAGCAACAGCAGCAGTACTCTACGCAAAATCAAATACACCACAAATCGCCGCAGTTCGAGACTAAAGAAGAGGACATACGGAAAGAGAAGTGGAAAGAGTATAAACAACCCTATGAAAAAGATAACCCGACTACGAATAAAGGAGCGTACGCCCACCCATTTTCGTCGAAAAACACGTAAAACCGTACAATTCCAATTTACAAAACATCAACACAAATAATAAGCATAATAATAAAAATAATTATGAAAATAAAATTGTGCAACAGCCGACACATCCGTCAACGTCCAAAGACGAAGGGGGTGATCGTGGAACACCAACCGATAAGAAAACTGTATGACTACAGAAGGGTAACAAAACGCCAGTACGTACAGGTTTAATAAACGACCTGCACACAAATGATTTGCGTAACACCCTAAACAATATAGATACACAACAAGAAATAACGTTATCTAAAACCTATTGTCCTATGTTAGAGGGAACAATAAATAATTTAAATATAAAAATCCTTCTCGACACTGGAAGTGAGGTATCCGTAATCAGCCGGCCCTGCATCGACAAGAAGAGGAACCACTTCAGACATGCACCAGTGTTACCGATAAGCAATTATTATATAACAACGGCGACAAAGATTAAACAGAGTGCCACACAACAAATATATGTTAATTTTAAATGTAATAAACTTGAATGCGATATTCCTATGATAGTAGTAGATAAGCTTACATATGATTGTATCATAGGTATCGACGTATTAAATAAATTAGGAGCAGTATTAATTTAGAAAACAGTTCAATGACGTTCAAAGTTAAGGGAGGACTGTACGTAATTAAATATGAAGAAAGTCAAAACAACTTGGAAGGAGAACAGGAACCAATCGTCATCTCCAGACCAGCCGTAAAACACGCTGCAAGTGACATCAATACACCAGGGAACAATCAACATGAAGGAATCGAGTTAATAGAAGACTTGATACAGGAATATCAAGATATATTTAGCGAAGCGCCTGCATTTACGAATACTTATGAACACAAGTTTCAGGTCACCGATCCTACTAAGTTCGTACGGAGGACATAACCGATCCCCATGAAATATGCGGAACCAGTCGACGAGGAAATCAGAAGAATGTTGGATAACGGCGTAATAGAGCGGTCCAACAGCAGCTTCATCAATCCTCTCGTTGTCATTAAAAAGAAGACGGAAGAAATATAAACTGTGTTTAGACATGAGGAATCTAAATAGTGTCGTCGAAAAGGATTTTGATTGTGCACCGAATATTGAAGAACTATTTAACAAATGTCAAGCAGCAAAATATCTAAGTTGTAAAGCAACAAATACACGACTAATAAGATGGATACTGGCCATACTAGAGTATTCATTCACAATAAAATATTGTAAAGGCTTGGATAATAGAATTGTCGACACCCTAAGTCGTTATCCACCGCAAGAGACACATGGAGCTCAGGAAGCTAAGTGGAACGATGTTAGAATATTAAACATAACATATCAAACAGATGATAAAGTTAAATATTTATTAAACAATATAGCAAATGAACAAAACAAAGATCTTCAAATAAGTCACATGAAGTTATCACCACTACCTAGTAGTGATACAATAAAAAATTGTATATTGTACAAACCCGTCAATTATGATTGGAAAATAGTCCTATCACCAGAGATGCTAAAAACACTAATTATACCATGTCATCAAAGTTTACCACATGCGTCTGGTTTAAAATGTCATTTAGCTTTAAAGGAAGACTTCATTTTGAATAATATGTTTAGAAGAATGAAAGCAATCTTGAAAGGATGCTACGAATGTCAAACAGCCCGACATCCGAATTTTCACACCTACGTAGATATACAAAATATCAAGACACAAGAGAAGGGAGAATTAGTAGCAGTAGACTTCCTGGGCCCGTTTCCGAGAGCTATTCACGGGGGTACAAAACACATACTTGTGTGTATAGATGTGTTCACCAAGGCAGTTCGACTCTACGCTATTCGAAGACCCACCACTAAAAGTGTACCGAAGTATGGTCAAATCAAAAAGATATTGAGTGACCAAGGTAAACAATTCCAAAATAAAGCATGGGCAGAAACGCTAACGCAGCACGGCATACAACCAGTGTTAACGTCAATGCGACTCCCACAAGGAAACCTTGCTGAAAGGGTAAACAAAGAGTTAGGAAAACATTTACGCATCTACTGTACTGAACAACATAACCGATGGGCAGAGTACTTATCATTTTTCGAACAAGCCATAAATGCTACATACAGTAAAGCTACGGGAAATACACCGGTGGAACGGGAAACGAAAAAAAAAACCTACTAGATTCTGGCCGAAAAACACTGATAAACCTCCAAACGAAAACCTGCAAATTCCATTGATTCACAAGTACGACAATGCGAAGAAAAGAATGGAAAAACTTGGAGAGAAGAGGATCGAGAGGTTCAACGGAACGCACAAACTCATCACATTCCATGAAGGAGAAATAGTGCTACTAAGAAGCAATCCAGTGGGAAAACGAATCGACAATACAGCAAAGAAACTATTTAGACTGTACGAGGGACCTCACTTATTATAAAGAAGGAAAGGACGACACACCTTTATCGTCTTCGATCCGACAAAAAGAAAGACTATTGGAAAGTACCATGCATCAGCATTCAGTAAATTCTATGGATAAAAAAAAAATTAAATTAAAAGTCAACTTATAAATCCATGGGAGGGACGTAATCCACCCAGGGAAAGATTTAAAAAGTTTAAGAATCCTTATAACCAATAAGTGTGAGTTAAAAAAAAAAAATGAATAATTTCTGAGCAAAGAAATAAAATTTGAATTAAATTCAAATTTTATTTTACCCAGCAGGGGAATTTGTGCAACGATACGTTTAGCATAAGTCTCCGTATCAACCCCTGACTGCGGTATGAGAACATACGGACGCACGTAAGAGTCGTGTAAAAGATGTAAATAATGAAAATAATGTAATAATCAAGCGTTTAGGTATAAGACATAAATAAAAGAAACAAACATATTAATTAATTTTAAATAAGGAAATAATTGTAAGTGAACATGCATATGGAATTGCAAAGCCCTGTTGGTTTAAACGCAGCGAAGGGAGACGAAACAACCCTCGACCGGCAGCTGTGACATCATGGCGACAGGCAACCGCGTGTGTATCAGTTTGTGTGTGTTAGTGATAGTGTGTAAATGAAGAACAAGTTGAATTATGTATACGATTGTGAAAAATTTTACACAGTTTTTTAAGTGCTGAACGAAAACCAGAAATCACACGAATCAGAGACATATGTAGAAAAACAGCTGGCGCCTGGCGCTACAATTGGATACTAAGGAGGCTATGATCGTGGGAACCGTTCAGCTACCGTGTGAAATTTTGCCATAAGTTCCATAGTTTACACACCTTAATGTACATAATTTGCATAGGTTAAGTTTATTAATGTACCTAACGATTTGTTAAATAATATTTATAAAAAAGTGTGCGCTTCATAGAAAGACGCGTAGGTTGTAATTAGTTAATAAGCCGACGCGCTGACTTGTTCAACTCTGTCCGAACAGTTTTCAACAGGAATTGAACGCCGGCAGGAGTATAAAACCCCAGCGAGCGACACATGCTTTCTCAGATCATTAACAGACAGTACGTGAAATCCACGCATCTCGCCACCGCAAATTTTACAAAGTTTAAGTAATGTTTTAAATCGAATTACGTAAACTAAAGTGCGATGGAACCGGCAGTACGTCGGTGAAAGTAATTAGTGATACACACGAGTTATTTAAAAGACAATAATATCGTAAACTACAAGGAGTCGAAACGTCGTCGATGAACTTCAAGAAGTCCACGCAGAACTTCTAGACATCCACGAGGGAAAAGACGAGGAGAGGAGAGGAAACAGAGCAATATACTAGAGGACGCAGGGACAGCCACATGCAGCTACATCCAGCCGTAGATCATCACGACCAGAGGTCCATGTCAGAACTCAGCATCCATTAGACGGAGAGAGTAATTCCAAACGACGCAGAGACAGATAAGGTGATACCGGAAGGGGATCCCAAAACTCGAGAGTCCAGATGAAGGCAACGACACAGTTAAATGGTTGCAGAAATATGCAGGTGAAGTCAGACATTTATTCAGTCTTATAAATGACCCTGAGGTCTATCAAAAGAAGGCTCTAGATTCCATATACAAGTTTACATAAATTTTATTATTTTTATTTGCATAATGAATAATTAATACAAATTCAGAGAATAATAATTTAAAACAAAGAACTTAAAACTTATAAATATCATAAATAAATGGTAATTAGAAAAACCATATATTATTATATTTTTATAATATAATTAAAATCAAGTAACTGTAACGTAAAATCAAGTATGAAAGTTACTTCAATTGTAGATTTTTAATTAATTGAAAAATTAGGAGTATTGTTAATTTAAGTAATAGAATGGTCTCTATTAGAATTTTTATAAATTTTGAATTATTTATTTTTTTAATTAAGTGGTACATAATAAAAAACCACACTTGCTAATTCAATATTAATATTCAATTTCGTACATGTTAATCACGCATTGTAATAATATATGTGTTATGTATTATATGTCTGTGTAAATATTCCAGGTCATATATGTCTTATTTTTGTGTATAATGTGTCTTAGACTATAAGAGATAAGATTTTGCCACGTTATAATTCTACGATATTCGTATAAGTGAATATAAGGGTTTCAATATTAGTTAACCTACACACTAATTAATAACATGACAATTTGAATTTTTTAATTAATAAACAAAATGAATATAATTTTATTAACAAAGTCGTACTAATTTCACAACCAGTACTAAATCCTCTGTACTCTTTACTTGTAACGATATTCACGTGCTTATCCACCCTCAATTAACTACCAAAGCCTGCGACCTAGCTGGGAAACATCAAGGTAAATACTGCAGAAGAAGAGTATATCTTCGAGACGTGGGTAGGTGCGCACAAATGAGTAATAGCATATGTGCAAAAGTGAGTTGTTAAGAGTATCGTTTCAATATATATATATATATATATATATATATATATATATATGCGTGTATATCTCCCTTTACATAAGAACTTTAATATTAAAAATTTTTTATAATGTAAATTAGTGGGGCATATCAGAATAAGATCTCCTTTTACACAGTCAAAAACAGTTTTACACCAGCATGGTACATGTTCTTATCAAAACTTACAAGTTCACAGATTTAAGTCTACAATTCATAAGATTGTTCACAGGTTTTGCTGTTTTAGAACTGAACAACTGTGGAAGGTGTCTGAAGTTAGTAATAATGGAGAGATCCCACCTGAGTTTCCAGACTGTAGGATGAATTTCGGTCCTGAGTGATGCCGGTAATGTCGAGTGGATGTTCCTTTATAGACGGGATTAATCATTGTACTGGATGCGGTACGTGGGCTGGCGGCGTGGAGGAGACTAGACGGCTTGCTCTCCGCTGATGATGACAGATTGGCAGTCATCATCGTCGTCACCCCAATCTCTCGTCTGGTCGAGAACGCTAGAACACATTTTGTACATATAGGCTGTCTAGAAAAGCACTTCCTCACGCTCACTCTCGCCTCGACACATATTCACCACTCTATGACATTTGTCATACTTTCTTTTGACATTAGCCCCTTTACTTTCTTTACGCTCCCCAAAATTAATATTCACCTTGAATCCTTCAACCACTGTTTCGCACACTCAATTTAAATTTCAGCTTTCTAAATATTTATTTTTCTTTTACATTTAAGCCCCAGTAGTCAAGTGCAAGATTTTAATACTCGCAAACACATGAATTAACGTGTGAAGCACACACACAAACTCGGCAAACAACACACATACACATATTAGTTAATTAGGGTAACCCCAGCATTAAATAAATTAACGGCAGAATAAATTCAGCTGCTCACCTGAGACGCTTTTAAATTAAACTTGCATAATAGAAGCAGAAACTGAATGCAAATGCATGTCCCAGCCGCCAGTCCACGAACTGTTCACTTGGACAGTTAAGGAAGGAAAGAAAGAAAATTTGTCTCGGCTAAACCACGAGGCTTCAGAAGGAGACGGAAAAGTACATAATCAGCTGATCCGGAACCTGCCACACAAATATTGTCGGTCAAGGTCACCGCAAACTAGTTTACCCTATACAACAAACACTGCTCGCAAACGCGCCTACCTTGCTCAGTAAACGTACAATTCCGAAGGTCGTGGCCCTCACACGCGATTTTTCGAACATGCCGAACAAAGATCGGCACAGTCCTGAATCCTGAGAATTTGATGATGATGCTGATGCTGTGTTCTCTGTCTCTACGCGTTGTTGCTTGTGATGGTCCAGAGTTCCTCTATAAATCTTGGTGTGTGTGGTAAAGATGACCTGATCGATCGGCAGACCAGCAGCGTGACGTTGTATGAAGATACTTTGAGTCTCTGAGACCGCCCCAAAATTGCCGGTGGTATTTATACTGGACGGCGATTTGACTTGTCCAGGACTGTTTTCGACCTGTTACAGATATTGTCACTTCGTCCAAAGCGTCCTTTATTACAAATCACTTTTTGGTTCATTTTCGCTATTTCGTAAACATACTCGTAGCACGAGCGATATCATCGTTTGCGTAATTTTTTCCTGGTCACTCACATATAACACACTTATTAATTACTATTAATTACACTAGTAATTAACATTAAATTACCCAGCCTCTTTATTAATGCACATTTTGCAATAATTTTTATATCACCATATTTGTTAAAAATTCCTTAATGCATCGGTGTCTTTATAATTTGGGTAAGTCTTCGTTCACAGGCTTAAAACGTATTAATTAATTTATTTTTATCCGGTTAAAACCTGATTACTATCACATTCAATACTTATCGGCTAAAGTCTAAATACAGAATGGAGTGTTTAACATAAGTAGTCTCATCTACTTATTATTAACGTAGTCTCATAATTACCACTAAATCTTTTATTCATAATTACACATAGGCTTATGAATTATCTCGTTCCCAGGTCAGGACGTAGTGCAGAGGTTAACCTATTCCCACTCCTAACGAGACAGCTCCCAAGCGATTCAAGATTTCCAGATGTTTTAGCAAGACAGCAAGCGCCGAATTTTTATAGATTCTAAATACTTTCTTTTCATTATGCTGTATCATTTACATCAGTAACGGGACTCTCCTCCTTTTACATAACTAAAGTTATTTGTTTTAAACTATTGTATAGCAGAAATGTGATATATCTTCATGTTCGTCTATTGCTTTAAAAATACTTGAAAATTCATTTTAAAAGTAGAATGCCTGATAGCCTACTTCCTCCTTAATGCATTACAATGTGCGTTTTCATTCATCAATTTTGTGCGTTTATATTTTTTTTTAAATAACAGACAAATTTTTTTGTATTCTTTACATCATGTATAGAATTTACGCATTTGTTCACAATTTCTACATTGTTTGTTTTTAAAACTACTTCATTTTTACCAAGAGTAAATGCGGTTTTTTGATGTTTGTTTGATGGGTTTATGTATTTACTAACTTCCGTCATAGATTATGTATTTGACAATTCTATCAATTCTATTTATCTGACTAATAATTTTAAAAATGTCCAGAATCACAATAAGTGACCAAAATAACAACAAATAAAAAAATAATCACGTCACCAGCTAACAATCAAGTTTGCTAATGCTACAATCAACAGTCTATCACTGCCTCAGCTGCAGTCAACATTTTTTTACAATTTTAATTTTTAAGGTTTAAAATAATATGGCGGATAACATTAAAATAAATTTCATCACCTTAAGATACTAGACGATCGTAGACAGAGCACAATGGATTAATCCTCCTATTGGATTTGTAATTAAGATTAATCTAATTTATCTATAACTAATAGGCCTACTACTGTAACGTGAAAGCGAACAGTAGTGTTCTATTCTGTGAGTTGACTTGCCTTGTGTGAGTGATAATATTGGGGAGGCTAATGACAAACAACTCCATGCATGTTTTTGGCATAGTTTCAAAGCTGGACAGTCTAGATATTATATCTAGAAGTCTAGACTTCTTCATGTTATAAACTCAGGGAGTCTTGTGGGGAATAGGGAAAGAAATAGTGTATATATTTAAATGGCAACGGCCGCTTTATGAGAGGATAACCGATATTATTAAAAAAATACATCGTTTGTGTATAGTTCTCAGGTTTTCCGTTGTTGAATGCAGTGAAATGTTTTTAAGAGTTCTTTGCGATGTAGTTTTATAAATTCTACGGTTATGTTTCCTCGTGTTTTATATACTGACTGGGCTATAATCCGACTGACAAAAAAGTTTTTTTATCTTTAATTCTTAGTGTAAAGCGACTAATGTTGTTATGTGTCGTGTTATATTTACATGGTTTTTGCTATGTACGTTATGTTTATTTTGTAATGTATGTATGTAAACTGTTTCTATTCTGATAAAGCTTGAGTAGATTGTGTAATAAAAAAAATTTTGCATCAAAAATCGCTTTGCATCTAATAAATTGTAGATCATCAAATAATATCTAACGTTTAGTATTTGTAAAGTCACTAAATTACGAAACAACATCTAAAAAATTGAGTCATCAAAATCAAATTTAGGTATTATCTAACAAAACGAGAACAGATAAATCGAAAAAATAAGGAACTACAGGATTTATATTATCATTTAACTACTGCGTATGACCACTGAAGAACTATTGATCTTTCTGCCAGTGATTAATTACTTTTATTGTGCAGCATCTTAAGTTATGCTCTTTCACCCCATGCCAGCCATCACAACCGCTAGTATAAATGGAAAAAGAGAAAGAATGAAAGAAGAACATGTACTAATATTGTACGCAGTAATTATAATAGTTCATCAAATACTGTCAAATTGTATGAGAACGGTAATAAAACAAAGGAAGGTGATATCAAGGAAATCACCACTAACTCGCTCCACCCATCACCGAATCAACACATAGAGACCTAGACGTCCAGCAGAAGAGAAAGGGTTGTATAATGATGACAATGATAAATATTACATTCGATCATTCACACAGTATATTTATTTTAACAGATTTCGTTTGTATCCAAAACCTCTTACACTTTAAAAAATTGTTTTAAGCTATTTTTTGAGACATTGTACTGTTTATGATAATGTATCTATATTCCATAATTTATTATTATTTATATTAAAATTTTAATACATTTTTAATGAAAAAATAATGTAATTCAGGAATCACGTATTGTGTAAATCATATGTCATTTCTGCGACTGTAATTTGGGAAAGTGGATTTACGAACACTTAATAATTATGTATTATTAGAAACGTAACATTCAAATATTTTGGGTAGGCTATATGCGATTATTTATACTAGATGTTTAGACGCGTAACAATATTTTGTTAATCTCAACAACCTATTAAACGAAACAGTAATAATTGTGCGATCAAAGACACACATCACTCAGTAACATGTAATTATTAGTTCTCTTGCTTTAGTTACCAAGCAACAAGAAAGCTGTATTGTGTCAATGTGTGCTTCGCTGTGCCTACAGTGGCAAATTAAATTGCACGATTGTGGTGCAGTAAATCAAGTAAAGTTGTACAACACCACGTTGGCACAGCAGTAAGTTAACGCTTTGAAAGCACACAATAGACGTTGTTTGGCGGCATGCTGGTTGCCTTTTGTCAACACACACTAACTGTTTAGACCGCCTGCGGTGTTTCGCAACAAGATAAAAGATGACCCGATGTGATGATTTAAATCATTTATTATCTGTGTGAAAAAGTACTATTACTAAGGTATAACTATTTTTTATATGCAAACGATGGAGTAAAGTAGTATACAAAGTTTTATACGTTTACAAATTTGTTTTCTATATACGGTCTTGGTTTTAAACCTATAACCCATCTTTAAACAACAAATACGTGACTGCAAATGTTATTACTTACATTTAATTTAGTTGAATAACTACTTCGCGTTTTTGTTGAAATAACAGATAAATATTACGAAAAATAAGATTCAGGAAAGCGTATGGCACTAAGTATGATAAAAGGTTGTGTTATGAAATGTAATACAGGTGTCTTTTTAAAGAAAACCAAGTTGTTGATTCATTTCACAAATTACACCTTCTTTTAAAATCTTTGCATTGAATAGCCAAGTAATTAAATACAATTACAATATATAAGTGTACACATAGATAAATATAAATATAAATTGTTTTTAACTAAATTGTATTTTATTTGAATTGATTGTGAGGTTGAAATAATTAATATTTTTTATTCAATCAACATCTTTGACGAGTACGATTGAAATTGCATATAAAATCTCAAAGTCGAGAAAGACTTAAAAAAGTGTTAGGTAGCTGAATGCAAATCAAGTTTTGAAGATAGAAAAATAATAGCAGACACCTAGATTATTCAGTTTTAAGAAAGAGTAAAACAGAAAATACGTTTGTTCATAATCAATAACCTCTAATATAATCAAAGTACTTAGTCGAAGTATTGTACTAAAATAACCCTCAAAAAAATACAGTACAAGAAACAAACCTAATATTGCAGCATAATTTGCACTGACACGTCAGCGTCCAGACGATCTTGCTCTCGCCTTTTCATTGGTCAAGAGCCTCATCGTCCGACGTCGTCGATCAACTCTGAGTACAGTACCGAACGTACTCAGCAGTAGACGAAAGGTTTCATTAAATAGCACAATACTCCTCACAACTGGCGTGAGAGGTAATGACAGACTCACGCGAATTGCTGTGTGAAAATGTAAATTGATAATGGTCGGATATGCGTATGCGTCGTTTTGCTATTGCAAACTTTTCGTGTATACCAGCCAGTCTGTGGTCGATTATTGACTAGCTCTCGTACATTTGTGTCCGTATAAAACTCCTTTTAATTTAATACTCTAACTTTTGTCGTTTTAATAGAGTTGGTGACTGTTTTTGGTTGTAGCTTCTCATAAATGTATTTCCTTTTATTACACCAACACGTAATCAGTATTACAAGGCCCAAGACCTGTAACATTTATTTAATGATTAGATACAATGTTTTACTAGTTGCAAAATTTTATTGTGTATATGAAATATAGATTTGTAAAGTGAGAAGTATGAGCTCAATATTAATTTGAAATAAAGCGCTTTTAAACAGTTACCAAAATATTTCGAAATTAGAAACAATAAGATAGTGTATCCATCGGACTTTATAATTCAAAATAAGTAACCCTCCGACTCGAAAATATCGAAACGGTGTGTTTCGAATAACCTTCAAGCTCTACATTATAAACTTTTTTCAGTATATAAATGAGTGTACTAATAATGTTTCTTCCACTTACCACTTTTACGCTCTTCATTTTTTTCAAAGTCGGAAGCTCCCTCTTCTTACTATTACATTTCAATGACTTCAGCCAAGATTTAACCGTACCATGTTCCTTTAGTTCCTCTTTACCCCCACTATCTCTCTTTATTATATCAATAAAAACACAATTAAACTGAACGTATTTAGAAACAAATTAGAGTGAGGAAAAATACAAATTAACAGGAAACGAAAGTCATATTCTTAAAACCTGTGACAATTATTTGTCAAACAATGAGAACATCGTTTGACATCGAATCCCTACACACTGCATTCGGAAGAATGAGAGTATAGTGAACGGGGGGCTTGTCGGAAGGGGTGTTATTCTTTTGCGCGTGTTTACATTTTTATAACAGTGTTATCTTGTCAAAAAACTGTCAAACCCGCGTTTAAGCCGTCAATATTACTATCGGGAACCTACAATCTCTATGCAATATTACAAATAAAATATATGATTGGGCCTCAATTGGGCCATCAATGGTAGTGAATTTAAGTTAATAGTTTTATTCAACTAATAATGTGTGTAAAAAAGTGGAAATTTAATTTATTCAACTAATAATGCGTGTCAAAAAAGTGAAAAATTAATTTGAATAAAAAATTATCAGCCTTAACCTTTGGAAAAATATGGGGTGCCCCCCTCCCCGGTCTTGTCGCCGATCACTGCGTTTTTTGCCCAACGTGTAGTCTTGTAAATTTATTGAATCAATCACAAATATTACTTTTTGTGTATATTTTTGATAATGAATTCCTTTGTGTTTGACATTACGAGAATTATTATAATACAAATATTGTTTACTTTTTATATAAGAGTGTGTCAATTTTTCTCATATATAGGCTAACAATAATATTTATATTTTAGAAATATACGGTTATTGGTATGCTCGTCCTCCAATATTGTATAACATTGTCTAAAAACCAAATATTAATTTTGGATTTGGAGATTTTTGATTATACTGGATTTTAGGTATTTGGAGATTTAAAATTTACTGTGTAAAAAATATGTTTTATTTCAAAATTATTAGAATATTAATATCAATCCGCTTTATACCGATACACTCGTAGACTTTAGTTGATTCACCATTCTGCAAAACGTAACGCATTGGCATTGAAAAATGCAAATAAATATTCCTACAAATTATTATGAAAACACACTTTAGGAATTTTATCATACGTAGTAGATTAGGTAGACTAACAAATAATTTAATTATATAAAGAAGTAAAATTATAAATTCTATTATTCATAGTTACACCTGACGGAACGTAAATGTTTATGATTTTCCTGTGAAATCTAGCTGTGAACGGAAGCATAACAGGCTTGGATACATAACCTGGATAAGTAATGACGTCCTTTATATTTATTAAGTACTTTTTCTTTGGGATGACGAGTATCCAATTTTGTTCACTATATATTCTTTTAGTCCTGACACGTATAAACTTACAAGAGTGTTCAGCGAATAATTATTTCATAGTAGGCCTACTTATAGAGTTGTCTGTCATCTACTGGGCCCATCATTTTAATCCACAATACATATTAAGAGTGATTATAGGTATATAAGAATCTGTGTCATTATAGTAAAATAACGAATGTTCCTTTTTAATTATTCAAAATATTATTAGTTTTGTATACTTTGTTAAATTATGTTTGTGTTTTTTATAAGAAAGAGACCAATGAAAGAAGCCAAGAAATGTATTTATATTATACAATAAACATTAAACGGAAGTTGTCAATGAAACGCGTATCATTTATGAAGCAAAGAGAATTGTTGTCTGTAAATCATATATTCCTTAGGAAATAAGGGAAACTGTAGTAGGTTTATAGACTATAAGGATTGATAAATGTGATCCACTAAGTGAATCCCTTGGTGGCAATCGCAGTTTGTTTGCTCTGCACGGGAAGTAAGATACTTGGAAATGAATTCTTTTACAGTCAATTCTGATAACAGTATATAATGCATTATGGAAACGATATAAATGTTCAACATCAATGTCAAATTTGGAAAGCATTTTGGAGTGTTTTACAAAGTTTTTAAAATTTTTGTGTGTGTGTAGTTGGTAGAAGTTCATTTCCTCTTTTATTCCTATACCAGCTACCTAACACACTAATATGAATTAAACTAAAATATCTGAAGCGGACTTGTCATTTAAAACTCTCGTTCTGAGATTTAAAAAATACTAATTACATAAATAGTTTATATGTTGTAATAGAAAAACATACAGATGTCGAAAAGAGGCAAATGTGAAACTTAGATTTGAAACACTTAGAGTAGCGATAGGCCTATTCCTAGAATTATTATTATAATTATTTGTAGTAGGTAGTAGTAGTAGTAGTAGTAGTAGTAGTAGTAGTAGTAGTAGTAGTAGTAGTAGTGTAGTAGTAGTAGTAATAGTAGTCAGTAATAGTAGTCGTAGTAGTAGTAGTAGTAGTAGTAGTAGTAGTAGTAGTAGTAGTAGTAGTAGTAGTAGTAGTAGTAGTAGTAGTAGTAGCAGTAGTAGTAGTAGTAGTAATAGTAGTTTTTTTTTTGCGGGGGAGGAAAAATGCATTATGCACCATCAGGAGACACCCGATTGGTCTCCCGGTGTGTGGGACTCGCACCCACTAAAAAACCTCCACTTTACAGGCAGGGAACCCCCCCTGGAACAACTATTCGTATGGCTTCAGGGTGGCACCTCGTATTGCGCCTACTAGGCTTCTACAGCTTTATCTATATCATCGACCTGTGAGACGGTCCAGTTCAGGCTTCTTTTGCCACAGGACCATCCTCACGAAGGTCACAACCATGTCCCAATTCTCTTTGCTGTTGAGCATGACGCCTATGATGTTATCAGGCGTCATGGGGCCAATCTCCGATTCGAGTCCTCGCCTCTCCAGCACCCACCGTTGACACTCGAAAAAAGTATGATGAGCGTCATCAGAGTCTGAGTCGCCATACACGCACGACGGATACTCCACCTTACCCATCCTTCGCAGGTATGCACAGAAATAACCATGCCCTGTCAGGAATTGAGTAAGGTAATAATCTACCTCGCCGTGCGTTCTGTCCATCCATTCAGGGAGGTTCCCAATCAGCCTCGCCGTCCACCTAGCTCGACTCTCCTGCTCCCATCGTAGTTGCCAGCTCCGCATGGAGTGTGCCCTGGCCACTGCTCTTGCTTCTACAAACCCCAAGTCTTCCTTGGTTGTGTAGACCCTCCTTCTCTCCTCAGCCATCAGATCTATTGGCATTACTCCAGCGACAACCAACACTGCTGGTTCCGACACCGTTCTGTAGGAGCTTGCAATCCGAAGTGCTCCTCTTCGTTGTACCGCGGCCATCTGCTTGCGGTATTTTTCTTGCTTCAATTCGTCGGCCCAGACCTCGCATCCGTAGAGGAGAATCGAGTTTTTCACCGACATCAGCAGTCGCCGTCTTCCTGCAGCTGGGCCTCCGACATTTGCCATTAGTCTGCTTAGCACAGCAACGACCTTAGCGGCTTTCTCCGAGGAACATCAAATTTGCTCCCAGTAGGAAAGCTTAGTATCCAGGTGCACCCCTAGATACTTCACCCTGGCTTTGATATTATCGCCTTTTCCCCCACCACGAACTGTGTGATTGTGGGTATACGTCGTCGAGTGAGCAGCACAATCTCTGTCTTCTCCGTCGCGAGGCTCAGATCGTGTTCGTCCATCCAGATGCGGACCCTGCGCATGACCTGGTCCAGCATGCGCTGCGCCTCCTCTGCGTCTCTCGCGGTGATCACGGCAGCCACGTCATCAGCATATGCTACCAGAAAGGTATCATCTGGCATCTCCATCCGGAGGATTCCATCATAGAAAGCATTCCACAGGTCGGGGCCCAAGACAGAGCCTTGAGGTACGCCTCCTGTTATCTCTCTGCTGCGTGGCCCATCTGCTGTGTCGTACCGGAGCTCCCTGTCCCTCAGGTAACTTCGTGTTATCCGGAGCAGGTAGTCCGGCGCTTGAAAGACGTCCTCCAGAGCAGCTAGCAAGTCTGTCCACCTGGCCGAATTAAAGGCGTTGCGTACGTCCAGTGTAGCGAGTAGCACCATCCTTCTGGAGAAGTGATTACCCCGCTGGGCCACCTGGACGGCATTCAAGGTCTCCTGTATGGCTCCAGTGGTGGATCTGGCCGTTCTGAACCCGTAGTGTCTCGCTGACAGATCTCCCGCATCCCGAATTGCCGCTACTAGGCGAGGCCTGAGTAGACGTTCCAGTAGTTTCCCCGCCGTGTCCAGCATACAAAGAGGTCTGTATGCCGACGGGGAATTCGGGCCGCCCTTCCCTTTGTCGACTAAGACTAGTCTCTGGATCTTCCACCTCTTCGGGAAGACTCCGTCTTTGAGGCAACGGTTGTACATATTGAGTAGCAACTGGGGGCAGGATCTAGCGACCACCCTCAGCACTTTCGCAGGTATACCATCCGGCCCTGGTGCCTTCTTGTTGCGCAGGGAGCTAGCAGCTAGTGATAGCTCGTCCCCGCTGAAAATGGGGACGTCTTCCAATGGGCCTGGATACTCCTCACGATCCCTCAGTGGGTGACGAGGAAATAGACCGTCCACGATGAAGCGCATCCGATTTTCGTCCATCCTTGGGCTACGAGGCCGGGCTCCAAGCCTGCTCATTACAAGCCTGTACCCAGACCCCAGGGATCAGAATCTAGATCATTCCTGAGGGCCTCCCACTTGAGCCGCTTGCTTCTGTTGATGGCCTCCTTCAGTCTTTTCCTGGCGAGCCGATATTCGTCTTGCGCTTCGGCTGCTGCAATCGCGTTTCTCCGTCTGTTTCTAGTCGCCATGCGACGCGAGCGCAAGCAACGTCTCCTGAGGTCAGCAATCTCGTCTGTCCACCAGTACGCCACTGTCTTCCCCCCGCGGCGTCTCGCTCTCCTGGGCATAGACACATCGCAGGCATTCCGTATGAGGCGCATTGTCGCACCGACGACTTCCTCTGTTGGACCCAATCTGTTCATCACCGCCTCCTTTCCGATCGCGATGACATCCTGCAACAACTCCACGTCCAGTTTGGACACGTTCCAGCCAGGTGTTCGGCTGGGTTACGCTATGGGCGAATGCTGAACTCTCCGCAGGGTGAAAGTGATATACTGGTGATCACTACCAGT
Organism: Magicicada septendecula; assembly: GCA_034769895.1. Taxonomy (NCBI): domain Eukaryota; kingdom Metazoa; phylum Arthropoda; class Insecta; order Hemiptera; family Cicadidae; genus Magicicada; species Magicicada septendecula. The sequence goes on along the minus strand of JAWRYS010001185.1, from coordinate 59,588 downwards.
ATAATCTTCCATCACCTCCCAGTTCATGACGCTGTGCGCCAATGCATCGGACACCAAAGTAATGTCCGGGATTGTCTCGGCGTAACCAGGTCTTCTAAAAGTTGAGACACCGCCCACATTGGCCACCGCGATCCCGACTCTTGCTGCCATCTCTAACACGTACCGTCCCCTGGCGCACGTCGCAGGCATTCCCCACTCCACCGCTTTGGCGTTGAAGTCTCCAGCGACCACGCAGTGTCCTTCCATCTCACGAATCGTGTCTTCCAATTTGTCCACTTTCTCACGAAATTCGTGTATGGTCTCGTTAGGGCTGAGGTAGCAGCTCACATAAGTGATGTCCTCGCATCTCACCCACACAAAACCACTTCCGGCACCATGTCTTGAAGGGAGCGGCACGGTCGAGTCGGGAATCCAGATTGCAGCCGTCCCGAGTAAGTCAGCATACCATCCCGGTTCCTCTCTATCGTGGTGCTGCTCGCTGATGATCAGAAGATTGGCACCCACGTCCAGCTTCAGCTGCTTCAGGAGGGAGTCCGCCGTCCTGCTCCTATGCAGGTTTCCCTGGAGGATCTTCATCGGCCAAGCTTGCCCTGGACCCTCCCAAGCGCCTGTCGAAAGACCGCACAGATACCCGACCCGGGAACATGTTTCAGACCATCGGAGTCCGAACCACGCTCCTCGCAGAGAAAGCACCTTGGCTCAGCTTTGTAGTCTTTTTTCAGATGGCCTGCACAGCCACACTTTATGCATATACCCGCCTTCTTTCTGTCGGGCCCTTTGCAGTCCGCCTGACGATGGCCAAAACCAAAGCAGGTGTAACACCGAATCACCAGGGCCCTTCGGCGCACTCTGCCATACACGCATCCGATCTTTATGCAGCCAGTTTCGAGGAGTTTAGCAGCTCCTCGCTCCCCCAGCTCCACAATCGCCATCTTCTGCTCCCTGGTGTTCGCCTTCGTCAGCGTCACTCTCATGTCCCCAGCCAGGTCATCTGCATCGCGTGTGACGGCATTACGGACCTCCTCTTCTTTTGTGAGGAAGTCGAGGTCCCTTATCTCCAGAGTTGTCCTGGGTTCCAGGCTGCGGACAGAAGCAGACTCGCCCAACACTCCCCGCAACGCCTCACAGAAGCCCTCCTTATTGGTGGACTTAGATCCCAACTCCAGGAGAACATCCCCATACAGAGTGCGGCGGACTGACCTGATTTCAGTTCCCGTCGTCTCCGGGTTGGCATCTCTCCTGATCTGTGTCAGGACCTCCGCAAATGTCTTTCCCTCTGCAGGCTTGATGAGCAGAGCATCGGGTCGAGCCTTCGGTGGACGCGTCCTCCTCCTCTGCATGGTCGCCGGGGCCTTGCTCTCCTTCCCGGGCTCCTTCTTCTGTAGCCGTCTTTCCGCTTCGCGGACCGATCTCCTGGACTGCACCGTCTGCCATACACTGGGTGTGTCTTCTTTTACCTTCTTCTTATCTGTGGTCCTCTGTGGAAGGGGGCTGGTGGCAGCTCGCTTACTGCCACCTCCCGCAGAAGACGAGGCGCCACTTTCTTGGCCCTCCTCCGTCTGTGTGGCACGGTCTGCTCCCTTCACCTGCTTGGGTGCTCGCAGGAACTCGAGGACTTCCAACGCCTCCCGTAGTTTGGACAGGCCAGACTTCATCTCCATTGAGATGTTTTTCTGCCTGTCCGTAGCAGTCTTCATGCTGTTGAGAAGAGAGCGACAGTATCGCCACATCTCCCCCTTATTGCTCGTGTCCGGCTCCCTCTGTTCATCTGCAGAGCTTTTGCCTGCAGGTATCTTCTGGGCAGTTTTTTGCCCCACCCCTCTCTGTGTACTCCCTGGAGGAGTCCTTTGCACCCGCGAGCTCTTGTGGAAGGGGCTCGGCGTTCCTTCCGCTGTATTGGGACTGTTTTCCATATAATTATACTACAGCACTGACCCTAATACCATACTTAAACTTATTGAGACTAATTCAACTTTATAATAAAGTCACAATCCGAGGCACACAAAATTTAAAACTCTCTGTAGAGCTTAAAGATTTAATAAATTGTCTTACAACAAGTATTCCTATTTAAATTGTACTTGTATAAAAAAAAATATCCAAAGAAAATCTCTCTAAGCCCTCAACGATCTAAAGTCCAAAAATAAGATTCACCAAAAATTTAGAATTAATCCGATTCGGATTACATCTGAAGTACTACACTTTATGCATAACTATTAAAAAAGACTAAGTCCAATTTACACCTTATTATATTAACAAACCAAAAAAATTTCCAAGTTCTCTACAGAAAATAACTAAGTCCTATACAGTACTGATGCACTGATTATAAATATTCTAATTCCAATTCCCCTGCTGAAAGGGAAATTTCCCTTATGTGTGGGAAAGGCGCCAAACTACGGTACTCTAACCTCAACAGCTGTGTGCTCTGTATCTGTGCAAACTTACTAGCAAAGGTCAATTACGGTACTGAAAGCCAACCGATATGACGGCTTTCCAATCAGCTGTTTTCTGTACCAAAATACTATACTATTAAGTTGCTAATTTCTGTCTTTAAATATTACCTTCCTATCCTACACTATTCTAAAAATATAGTATGAATGTGTTCAAAAATTTTGAGTAGTCATGAGCAGTTCTACACTTAGTTTAAATATGACTATTTAACTACTAACTAGTTCACAATATTATACCCTAGTCCTACCTTAGGGCCACCAGATAATCATTATTTTACCTATAATAGGTCACTAATTAACACACACACACACACACACACACACACACACACACACACACACACACACACACACACACACACACACACACACACTGGTTCCCAAGCCCTATTCTCGTGTTTTCACCACCCCTTTCTCCGAAAACAACACGAAAACACTACTTTCAATTGAGATATATTCAAGAGCACTAGAACAACGTCTGCTTAACAACCATCCGCGACTCGTTCGTCCCAGTAGTAATAGTAGTAGTAGTAGTAGTAGTAGTAGTAGTAGTAGTAGTAGTAGTAGTAGTAGTAGTAGTAGTAGTAGTACAATTGGAACTTCAGTAACAATCGGAAAAATGGAACCAACGTATAATACTTTTGAAAATGGCGCTTTGTGATCTACAAAGATAATAAAGAGATCAATTTTATTTAGATCACTTATTTTTTATTTAAATAGTATAATCTCGCTCATTTGATTAATTGCCATACAAACTACTGGTTAATTAAATGAATTACCCTTTCGAATGAAAACTTCAAATTTTTTCAAAATAAATAACACTTGCTGCAATACACTGTGAAGTATCACATAATTTTAGTACGTAATTTGTCATAGTTGAAATTCGTCTGGATACTGACTCTAAACTAATGGTTTCCATTTTGGTTGAAGTTTGTGTCACCGTGTTACTATTTTACCGTCAAAACATTTGACATTAAACGGATCATGAAGTGCCAGACCATTGGTGTGTCGTTATTTAAGATCATCTGATCCAGTTGTTAAATCCTTCTTTATCAAAAAACGTTTCTTGAGCTACTAAAAACTAAATAAATACTTGAAAAAAAACATTTAACGTTACTGCAAGTAATGAGTTTAAATACTTCTTCCCGTGAGGTCACTATATTAAAATATATTCTTACTTAGCCAGGTACGATTTCATGCGTGAATAAAAACTAAATACTAAACTGAAATTTATTAACAAGAAGCACATATGGTTCAAACAGTACATAGGACAGGATTTATGAAATACTATTTAAATTTAACTTCTTTAAGAATGGTTATTAAAACACATAATACTTTGATTCATGAAAACAAAGTAATTTATAAAAGATACACTTAATTCAATTTAGTATTTTACCACTACTGAGTTAAGCCACTACGTTTTCATTAAAACAGACGAGAAACAGCGAGAAAATATGACAAGACATTTAGAACGTTATGGTAGGGGGGAAGCACAGTAATCAACAGCTACTGACTTAGCTTTTGGTAGTTAAATGAAGGTACACCATCTGTTGACACAAGGATTAATTTTACGTGTTCCCGAGAGCTAAGTTAGGACACAACTGTGGTTGTTCACTAAAAAAACAGTCTACTAAAAAATTGTAATACAGGTTTTAATTTTGGGAATAACAACATATTTTGAGCTTTGTATAGACTATAATAACCATTTAAAAAATTCGAATTAGTTAACTTAGTTTTGTAAACAATTTGTGGACTAGAATGGTGTCTTTCATATATTATATTTGTCTAAAGTTTGCTATTAAAAACTTATATGTTTCTTGCAACCTTTTTTTTTTGGTAGAGTTAAATCTAGCTTGTAAAATCAAGTAAACTATTTGTCTTACTATTAACCTGCTAAACACTGCATGTTATTACATATGTTTTCAATAATTAAAAATAATTGAGTAATTTCGATTATATTTTTACTTGCGGGTAAGTGTTTTGCACGTTTTATTGTGTATACCTATTTTATTCCCAACAATATAGCCTACTTACAATTTTGTAACAAAGAGCTGAGAATTTTGTTCACAAAAATCAGATAGGCCTACAGACGTTTAGGGGTTGGCGACAGGAAACGAGTCTGACAGTTTCAGTTTGATGTCGAGGCCCAGAGCGACAGTTTTTTTAAAATACCGAGGCACAATTTCACAGAAACCCAGACATAAAAGTCGGCCCAGCCAAATGTTGGCCTATATTACACCGCTCGTACTGTCCTCCTGGAGTTGATCCATTCTGTCATGGCGATTACTGTAAGGGGTCGGTCCTTTTCTGTGGAATGCCGGCTTCCTCAAGCACGTACTACTGGAAAACCAATAATTGCTGGCAATTTTCGATTATCTACTTACCATACATGGAGAATTCATCTACACAAGGCTGCTGACTGGTAAATTTTCCAGGCAGCGAATAAATTCCTCACACCAGATATTGAACAGTGGAACAGTACAGAATTTATCTTACTTTAAGTGGCGATGCACAGCTATATACGGCGGTCTAGCATGAGAATGCCGTCTCTGTGAGGCTAGCGGAATTACTGGAAGGTGAAGCATTGATTGGAAGGCCCCATGTCAGACGTACGTTGTTTGTCACTTTAGTTATCTGTGTAGACTTTTGTTTTCAATGATTTATTATGAACACGTCTGTATAAAAACAATTCTGCAAAGCTAAAAACATTTTCTTCATAACAGATTTTTAAATACGAAATATATAAATATCACTATAATATTGACGACTCAGAACACTAAGTTTTTTATAAGTAAAAACGTAAAGTTTTACCTTACAGCCTAAACCGGCTTTCACCTGTACAGGTGAAAGCCGGTTTAGGCTGTAAGGTAAAACTTTACGTTTTTACTTATAAAAAACTTAGTGTTCCGAGTCGTCAATATTATAGTGATATTTAGTTAAGTAACGGACACGTCATGGACAACGAAATCCAAGAACGAAATATATAACATAAAAGGCGGATGCCAACAGCATTTCCCGAAATTGTGGTGGTTTATATCTCACAGTACTTCATCTTAAATTATATTCACTTTGTGTGAATATAACTTTTGTTTAAACATTAGTCTCAGAATAATCAACTGTTAAGTTAAGGTTGTGTGTATTGCAAAAGTACGGAATGGTGAAGGAACTGTATTTAAACAAATTCTGATAAGTAAAACAGATCGTATCTTCTGGTAGTTTGAAGTGAAGTGAAATGGTGCCTCGCCTAAAAAATTCGTAAGATTTTTCTTCTTGCAAGAGCAAGAAACTTAGTAACTTTCAAGTAATTTCAGTCTAAGCAAGTTATTCCTGTTTTAAATTTTGTTTGTGAGAAATGCTATATTTTCTTACAAAAATTTTGTAGTATTCATAATAACAAGTAAATGTAGTAAATGCGTCATAATTAATTTTTCGTTTTTCACCATTTACCTTTAATCTTTCAACTTTACTTACATTCATTATTAAAAGTAACAATGAAAGCAGCACACACACACACACACACACACACACACACACACACACACACACACACACACACACATTTATGTGTACATACAGACATACATACATCATGTCGTAGACGCAAGCTTATAACAATTAACATTACAATGCGCTTTTATTTTTTCATCTTCGTTTCATTTTATGTCACTAGTATATATATATATATATATATTACAACGCTGCTTTTTATCTAACACTCTTATCTAATATTTTGAATGACAGATAAAACGTTACTTACCCGTGAGATTACTTTACCTGGGCGCCAGAACAAATCGCAGATACAAATGACACGGTTCCAGCTTAGCTCAGAGCATAGAGACACAAATTTTCAGGATTCGTTCAGTGACTGTGGATTCTAGGGGAATCGTTACAAATAACACTTTAAAATTTGCTTGAGTATGTTTAATTAACGTTTTAATCGTTTTTAAACTTCTTGAAAATGGTAATTGTAGGACTTATTGCTACCCTAACTCTTATAATTAACGACTGTGTGTGAAAAGTAAAGATTAAGACGTTCAAACGACCTATTGCTCTTATCTGGTTTAATTAAGAGAGCGATATCTCCCAAACCAGTGTTAAAGAACAGGTCTGCAATAATTTGTACGTCCAATACTACACCTCACTTTCCATTCTACACTCCTATAAGAGGTTATGACTAATCTTACACATTAAATACAAAGTGTGAGATTCTTAGTGTCTTTTAAAAATTGTTTATTACTTTTTATTATTTGTTTAGTGCTTATTTCATTGATCAACGAATCTATTTCTTACTGTTTGATGCGTCGACCGAAGATAGGAATCCGTAGAGGTCCTCCTTTTGATGGTTTAGCACAGAAGAAATGGTGTTGACCAATCCGGTAGAAAGATGCTCTGGCAATTACAGATGCTGTAGCACTCTGTTGCTCAGGTCACTTCACGGCTGATTAGTAATTAATTAATTAATAATTTAATTAATTAATGTTGTGCTACACAGCGAGTGTTGTTGAACTGTGGTAGTTCCTCTACTGCGGACTACTTCTCGAATTTTATACTTAAATACAACTTTGCGTGATTGTAAAATTTCTGCACGTAATTTATACACGACTAGCGCATTGAAGATCCGATCGAAGAGTAACGCTACCCCTCGGTTTGAGTTGGCGTCTCTTTTAAATACGGGCTTCTGATTGGCTGTACAAATAAATCATACGTTCTTCCAGTCTCGACAATCCCGAACAGGTCGAGCAAACACCCCGTGACAGGTTTGAAACGGCAGAGAATTTCTAGTCAAAATCGTACTTCCTGTGTTTGCAAATTGATTGATCACAGGTATTTGAAAATGTGTTTTCAAAGATCTGACCACAGAATATTGTTGCTTAGGTCTTTATCTGTGTGTGTGTGAAAACACCTAATTCCTACATACCATAATTCTCTTGTTATTCCTTATGGCGTTCGTCTTCCGTATAACTTCTTCAATTGTTAATTATATTAACTGAGATTGCGGCTACTTATAAAGCTTTACTTGCTGAACACAATGCTGTTTTCAGAATTGCCGTATATTTATTAGTTTTGAACTTATTGCAGGTTGACTGATAATTTGAATTGAGTAAAGTTTCATGTTCGTACCGGTAGCGGACGTCGCTGCGACGAGGTTAGAGTGAGATGGCTGCGATTTTACGCTCTCTCTCTTGCTTACGCTGCTATACTCGTACAGTCTAACACTTTCATATAACGCTCAGATAGGACGCTAATATGAATCGTTATACTATATATATATATATATATTTTAAAACTATTCGTCGTACTCTCCTTACAACAATTATTTTCACAGTACTACCCTGGGTAAATATGCAAATAACTGTATTGTTGCAATTTGCAGTTTTGTGGTATTTAATAATTTAATTCTTTGTGCAACTTAATTTTACAAACTCTTCACTATAGGAAGAATGCTATCTCTAAATAATATAGTAAAGGTCTTTATTTAATTAGCATAGTATGCAAATAAAACTGGACAGAGTTAAGGATATAACAATTCTAATACGAGGCGTGATGCAGAGAAAGTACAGTGGGAAACAGGTGCTGAAACGTACGTGATTACTGGCTTACAGGATGTTTAAGTTGAAACAGCTCTCTCTGTGCTACTTAAATTTATGTTGGTTTTACATTTCGTGAATATTCTGTAGTGCTATTAAAAACGCTACATAAAACTAGACATATCGGAACTTGGATATTATTTATTGACTTTAGTTATATGTTGCTGTCCCGTTAAAAACTGATAAACGAATAATTTTTATTATACCAAACATTCTTAATTATTTAAAATAATGTTATAAATACAATTTTTATAACTGACTAGTAAAAATAATTGATGATAAAATATTATGTAATAATACAGATTAAGTGAAACAAATGTGTGAATTTGCAAGTAGACCGAATATGTATGAAGGCGGTTAAGATAAAATTATTATTTTATTTTAAATTAGATTTAAAAAGTTTAAAATTATTTATTAGTGTTTGTAAACATACTGTATTATTAAAATAATATATAATAATACATACATATACATATTAAAAAATATAGTGAACCAAAATCCTATTTAAAAAAAAGGAAAATAAATAAAAAGAAGAATTTATTGTCGCTTGTTAATTATTCACTGATGACAGCTACGACGATTCTCTACAAGTCATAACTAATTAATGAGTGATTAGCTAAAAACACGAAGTATATTACGGCAAATAAAGAGAAAGGTAATATAACTGCCACAATACACTACTCTTCGAGATATAACTGTCACGGTGTATTTAGTAATTTTAAGACCCAAATAAGCTACTTAAGTATTTACCATATAACTAAATGTGCACATCTGCTTTAAATAGATATAAGACCTCAGATTTTGTGATCGCTTTGTTTTTTGTGAACAACATTTTTTTAATTAAATTAGTACTAAACATTACTCATTGACTTCATTGGATTCAAATTGAAATGGAAAGCATTATTCTTTTATCATTAAGCATTTTTCATAATGCATTTTGTAATATATTTTCGATGCAGTACTTTTTAGTTAGAATGTACGTTCACATATTGGGCAACTCTACTTATTGGCAACTATGATTTACCGGAAAAACTGTTTTCCTCTCTGACCCGAGTTAGGTCAGAGAGGTGCATCGTATAAATCATACAGTGCTTATTCTGCTGCAATCTTAAATCTGTAGTTTTATTTATAACTCTTCTTACTAACTGTACAAAAGCCTAGTTTGATCTCATTGTCTGTACAGTATTGGAAAGTAAACTAACTTCCCTTTTTTGCATATTCTACACGATTTGTAACTAAAAAATGTTACTTAGGATTGTAAAAGATTTTCTTTATTTTATTTTTTTTTGTCTTCAGTCTCTGCAGTCGGCCTTAATGGATTACATCCAAGTTAAAAGTTGGAGCACTTGAGTTTTAATTCAATTAGTGCAGCACAGGCGGTTTGCTGCTGTAACCGTTGTTAAGCCATGTGTCTGCACGCCCCTTGTTCTTGTTAATTCAATTCCAACTTTGTTGCACATTGCACACTCTGTTTTTGTCCGACTGTCTAACTCAAATAATATTAAATGAATTTTACTTACTTGGTTGACTCGCTGTTTTTATAAATTTACTTTAAATAAAACACACAAACACAGATAAAGACACAGACACATATACTGGAACAAACAATACGAGTCAGTTTGTTATGATTTTTGAAAATGGTACTTCAATTTACCTACACCTCAGTAAATAATTTGGGTAAATATTTCAGATCAATAGTAATATGCTCTTTTTAATAATGTTTAATATAATTACAAGCAACTGTAGCAACGGCAAAAGATTGTTTCAACGCCAATATATACCCCAGTATAGGCCTTCATGTAACAATAATGAGATCCAAACTGATGACCACCTTCGACATTCTCACTTCGGTTCCGAACAACTAAGACATATACAAAGTCGCACAAGCGCGCGCGCACACACACACACACACACACACACATAATATGTGTTTATTTATGCCAAAAAGTACGGTTTTTTTACGAAACGAAAGATATGTTTTCTTATCAACTATCAAGCATTGCAGAGTTATTGTCCATTGAATTGGTGCTGAGGATTTTTAAGATAGATCTATCCTTTTTAGAGATTTGTAGATTTCGATGATTATTAGATAGTGGGTAATAGCTAATAATTGAAGGGACCCATAATTATTGTTAAATATAGTTACCATAACATAGCCAGAATGTAGGTATTGAACGAGTCAAGCGAGTTCTCAGTTTTAATTCGACCGGTTGACATTTGTTTTGTCCGCCGTTAGGAGGGAGTATTTCTCACCATAACGTTTTGACACACCAACCTATTTTCGTAAAACTTGGCATATATGTATAAATATTTACCCTACACATATTTGTAGGGATTAACACGATTAGAAATCAAAACTACTCATTCTCAAGCTCGTCACAGTAAGGTGTAAAATTTTAAAGCTAATTTTAACGAAAAGATGTCTAAATTAATTTATAAATAAACAGAATACATAGTCTATTTAACAAAAGAAAGTTTTGAGAGTTCAGTTCACTCAGTATGCAAATATGTGTTATATGTTAACAGTAAAATATATATACCTTAACAGTAAATTTAAACAATTGGAATAAATTTCTGTGGCTGGCGTGTATGTTTGCCACATCAAATAGGCCTATAGTGTATTATAAAAGTAATGCTCTCTACATTATAAAGTTGTAAACCTACGTACAGACTTGAAAATAAAAAATGGAAATGCAAGTAGGCCTACGTTATACAGAGCCGATACACTAAACTTGTTGTTTTTAGGACGTACGTACTATTGGTAACTACGTATTCATTTCTGAGGTCCTCTTTCAGATTACTTTTCCTCCGTATATCCGTCTGAGTTCGACAAACACTACAGTCTTCAATTATATGTTTTACTAGAAGTGGACTGGCACGTATGTTACTAGGGTCGCTTTTGCCCTAGTAGGAAATATGAAGACGTCAGTTTCGTGTGTACAGTTTGGAGTTTGAAGATGCAATCTTGTTCACGACGACTACGATCACTTACCATTTGCGATTTACGAACGCTGTACTTAATGAAAAAATTTTTCAGTGAAGTGAATTCCATGTCTGCTGCCAAACATTTAAAACTGCGGTATTTGTGACGGCTATATTTGCAGTCTTTGGTCGTGTGGTCGTATTGTCGCGTCTAATTTGGGCTGTCAGCTTCAGTTTTTTCATTACCTTCAATACCTATTTGTACCAAACACGAAACGAAAGAAAAAGGTGGACCTAGGTTCTCTAGAGCATGGTATAATGCCATTGTCTGTTGTAATAGCGGACCCACTATACCCGGATGGTCTAGGGCAGTTAGGAAGCTTCGTGAATCCGTACAGATAACAAATGTCCTCTTACATTGATGATCACAGTATCGAAGAGCTTGCCACACTACATAGAGTTCAGCAGTGTGCCGCCTCGTGCAGTCTACAAACGCACTACCCACTCCGCTCTCGGTACAGGTAACAAATGTCCTCTTACATTGATGATCACAGTATCGAAGAGCTTGCCACACTACATAGAGTTCAGCAGTGTGCCACCTCGTGCTGTCTGCAAACGCACTACCCACTTCGCTCTCGGTCTACGAATCGTCAGTGTACATAATGGTGTGATCTACCTCTACGAGTGATCTACAAATGCGATTCAGTTCAGCTGGGTTACACAGTTCCTTGCACAAACGTCCAGCCGGGAAGTGTGGCTTGGAAGCAAACAGGTCAGAAAACACATAATAATTAGCCAACTAAGAGTCTGTCAGTCACCACACTATATATACTGTAATATAATAGATAAAGTTATAGAGTTAAGGAAGCACAGTACTGCACCTTGTGTATCTAGAGAAAGCAAAGCAAATCTAGCCGAGTATTAACACGTCTATGCCCTAATAGGAGTAAAATATTGCAATAAGTTTGTAAAATTATGAGATAATAATAACAGAATTAATTACCTAATAAATATATTACAATTAACTCGTAGACATTCTGATTAATGTTTTCAGTCGTAGAAAAGAACTAGCAAACCTTCAGTAATTCATTACTAATGACTAGAGGACTTATGGAAATGTAGTTATAATAAATTGAAAGTGAAAAGCAGTGAAAAAAAACAGTAATTAATATATGTTATGCTTAGGTTCTATAAAAATGTGATAGGGAGCATATAAAAAATAACATTCATGTATTATGCATGTGTTCGAGTTTACATGTGCATACATACACATTATAATTTTTGAATCCTACACTTCATTCTTCCTTTGAAAAGGGACAGCACTAAAACAAATAACCTTATCGCCCTATCTGTCTATTTAATTCCTAGGAACGTAATTATTTACCTAACTGATACACCAGAAAGAGGATTTCAAAAATATTTTAACTTAATTTTTGTAAAATCAAGTTTACAAAACAGAATTATATACTGAAAATATAAGTGTTCATTTAAAAAACGTATTGAAAGATAACATATTGCTACAACGGTCTAACTGATCGACGTATGGTACAGTGGAAAACAAAATACAAGACACCAATGAAATCACTAATAACAAGCTTTAATTATTGCAGAAGCTTCCAGAGTTATTTAGAGTACTCTGGAATGTACTTGAACGTAATTGAGGACGCTCTTGGCTATTCTAGATGGTTCCATTCGTTTCAATATATTGTAGCTTTACATCTTATATAATAAGTAAATATTAAGTATTTGCAGATTATTTTACTAACAAACCGGACATATTTTAGTAGTTTGCAACAACAAATCACGTAATCTCTTAGGAGCACAGAATTGCATTACCAAGTGCTGTTATGTAAGAGGTATTACAGAGTATTGTTTAAGATAATAATGGCAACTTATTTTAATGCTTTCAACACAAGTACATTGACTTTTTTACAAATAAAGTCAATGAACTTAATTTAAACAGTGTTAATGTTATTTTAGTGGTTTACATGTTAAAGTTGAGGATTTCTGCGTAGCAACACGAGAAAACACGCAATGCTTCAGAAACATCAACTGTACATAAATCACACAGTTATGGATTACATAGAGTGAGCTTGTGCAGGTGAGGAGGCGACTGGTTTATGAATTATATTACATAGCTCTTGGGATCTACCTCTGAGCCCTTAATACAATACAGTCAATGCTATTTCCATCAGCAGACTATAGGCCAACAAAGTAGTTCTGATATATGGGTTTGGTAGGATTGTGCATTATATTTCATCACAGCACGGCGTGCGACAGACGTTTACGATCTCGAACCCAAGAGCTATAATCTTCATTTAAAACGTATAACGTTCATTATTTAAATGTTTGATGTTTAGTCAAAAGTGTTTGTAGGAAAACTGAATACTCGATCAACACCAACGTTTTATGTCTTCACTTCTGAGGCTACTTTGTTAATTAGTGATCTACGAACTGAGAATTAAAGTGCAAGAGTGTCGTCATATCCCCTGAGAGTGTCACATTCGATTTATTTATATTAGTTTCTCCCCCTCCTTCTCTCTCTCTCTTTCTCTCACACACACGCACACACACAAACACTTATTGCAAAATGTGATAATTATTATACTAATATGCAATCAAAAAGAGACCTGATTTATTATGGGCTAAAATATAATTATCCATGACGAATAAACGAAAGTTTCAAGAAAATGTTGTCAGTAAATTAATATTGTATCTACACTAAATGTTTTAGATTGACATTACGCCTAATTTATATCAAATTATTAAGTAGAAATATTTATCGAAAAATTTTATGAATAATTAAGTATTGTAAAAAATCAAATCTATTACGTGATCTTGTGAATTTGATTAATATTAAAATAATTGTATGGATTTCAGCTTTGTTCAGAAGTGGGACAACCATGTTCCTGACACTTCACTGTCCCTACTGACAATACAAATAGGGACAGTGACAGATGAATTGCGAGAAATTAATTAATAATCTGTCACGGAGTCATTACGGTCTCTCTGCAATCAATAATCTCGCTCTACTCAGGATTTTCTTGTCACGTAGTCAATATTTAAAGTATAATATTTAACTAAACCAACAGTAGTATTATTCTTAGTAACGTGTTTGAAAAGGTCAGTACTGTCGGATTTTCATTAAAGTTGTTTTAACAATGAATTCTTTATATAAACTTTCTAGTTTTTAACTAGTAAGCTATTCAATATTATTTTGAGATCAAGATAACATACCAATTTTTGTAAGTGTAGTGTACAAACCGACACAAGCTCGTTCAAATGAGTCAAATTACATCCGAGTCTACAAATTTTGTGCATTTTTTTTGACATCTTATGTGTATTTTAATAACTTGAAAATAAATATTACTCTGTTTAGTTGGAGCATCTTACACAGGAATACTGTACATAATAAATATTGTAAACAACACTGTTTTCTAATAATTATAATTATGACTGTTCGGGTTATTATGGTAAAATTTCTTATCATTCTAAAAGATGGTTTCGCAAGGTAATATCAAATAATATAGACTCAAAAGTTTGATTTAAAAAAAAAATATGTGAACTTTGGAATTACGACATTGAAGCAGCAAAATTTTTAGCTGTTAGTAATATTTTTTATAATTGTTGCAAAAAGACGCATATATAATAAGAATGTAGTCTGTAAATAACAAAATTCATCGTCTAGATATATATGTTTCTACACCAAACATAGCTGAGAGGTTATTAAAATTTTATTTTCCACGCGTATCCCTTACAACATGTTTTAATTTTAGTAATTATACCTTAACGTGGCTAATATGCTTACAGCATAACAAAAGAAGAAAAGATAAATGTAACGGAACAGTGTAGGCGTAATGATTGACGCAGAAGAAAGTGTGATTTACACCAAAACTCTGTAGATAAATTCGTTAGTTAATCAGATATAAACATTTTCATACCTGCTGACTTTACTTTATGCATCCTTTAACTTCATTTACGTCACTGATCTGTCTGAAAAACAAATTAGTGAGAATGGAACCAGATGTGGATTAAAAAATCATAAGTTAAAGTGGCTTGAACAAATCGATTCGATGAAGCCTTCCTGAAACGTAAACATTGCGGGTTATATAAAAAAAACTATTCGGGGAAAAAAAATGTTTTCCAGCCTTGACAAGGGACATAAATCCATTAAGAAATGTAAATGTTCAATAATCCACTTACAACCTTTAACCTCGTTTTATTTTTTGTTCCCAAAAGTGATAACAATGAAAACAATTTCTTGTTCCTTTACAGTCTCTGAGTAGATTACTGCTTAAAAGCCATTATATTTATAAAGATTACGGTACGTTCTAGTCAATGCAATTAAACTCTTTTATAATTATTTAATTATTAGAATTGTGTTACTTGTAATTTTTAAATTTGAAAACAATTCAAACGAAGTCTTTATTTAAAAGCAATATTGTGAATTTATGGTTTATACATTATTATGTATCAAGGATATTTATTTTCACAATTACATATGAAGGTAGTCTATTGTTACTGTTCTATGACATATACGTGAGTCTATATAAAAGTTCATAATTTTGTATAATATCATTCTTCCATAAAAAGAAAATAATTTTATAACTGAAAGAATTCACGGCTTATATTTAACAAAATTAATAGGAAACAAATTACAAAATTGCAATAGTTATCAATCATGATTTCCTGTGTAAATCGACAAACTTAGTTATCACAGACTTATTTAAACAGTAATCAAATCTTATGTCATTTTAATTATATGTTATGGTACGTATAACAAAACTTAATTGTGACCGTAATGCATATCAATGAATTAATTTTACATAGTCGGCATGAATCTACACAATTTTAAAATGATAGGATCATATATGAATGACTATTACGTGGATGCACTTAAGAAGCTATTTCAGGGTTGAAAATTTACATCGATATCAGAGGTAGTAACGTATTACACCAGACACCAGAGACACCATTATATTATTAAATCCAGCATCATCAATGCATTATTACAATATGCACTTTACATCATAAAATGATAATAATTATTTACTATCACTGATTTCAATAACACAAACAAATAATAACTTAATATCCCGTTTGTCTTAGATAAAACCGCCACTCTGTAAGTTGCAACAAAGTTCCATACGTCTAGGTTTGCGTTGCTTTGCTTCATGTTGGGTGGGGGGCGTACTTGCGCTAGTGACTTGACTGCAGCTTCCGGGTAGTGCTGATGACTGCAACATGAAAACTGTGGTGGTCATTCTAACGGGTTCTTCAATCTGGGAAGGGACACGCCAACGTAAATATTCCTTAGATGGCGCCGAAATTTCGGAGTAAATTTTAACTTAATTTTGTAGCACTGCCGAGTCGGACAGCAGGCGCCACCCGTCTCTGACACAGTACTAAAGCACTTCGAGCGTTAAAAGTTCCTTGAGACTTCCTCAATAACTTTCTCAGCACAGACGGGGTACTCTGCATCTACGCAGCTACTCGAGTCCGTCCGCGCCACGCAAAAATCTATTGACGTCATTCCAAGTTCGACTGCTACCTTCCATGTCCGCTGTATTATCATCAGCTGTCTTGTGCTACCATATATATTACATGCGTGATACAGCATTAGTGTGAATGAGCATGCACTTAATACTGAGTAACAAGTTTCCACCACTGTGGTCTTTAATAATCTTAATTTTTGAAGTGTTAGTTCGCTTTATTTCTTTCGAGATGTACTACCGTATTTAATCATCCATTATTCAATGTTATTTTACAGGTCAGAGGAACTTACACACTGTCCAAAAAGCGACTTTGACGGTTTAAAATGTATTTTTATTACAAACTAAATTTCCAAGAAAATAGATGTGGATAATGGAAAATGAATTTCCTTAATGTTGTGGTAATCTTAATGTTGCACAAAACAACATACATCTTTCTCTTAACGCTACTTAATAGTTTGTAAAGTAGTTTATGAGTTTGTGTGCTGAAGTTTATGAGTTTATAAAAGCCGTGTGCTGGCTGGTATTAAAGCCGTGTGCTGACTGCTATTAAAGCCGTGTGCTGACTGCTATTAAAGCCGTGTGCTTACTGCTATTAAAGCCGTGTGATGACTGCTTTTAAAGCCGTGTGCCAACTGCTATTAAAACCGTGTGCTGACTGCTATTAAAGCCGTGCGCTGACTGCTATTAAAGCCGTGTGTTGACTGATATTAAAGCCGTGTGCTGACTGCTATTATTAAAGCTGTGTGCTGACTGCTATTAAAGCCGTGTGCTGACTGATATTAAAGCCGTGTGCTGACTGCTATTAAAGCCGTGTGCTGACTGCTATTAAAGCCGTCCGCTGACTGCTATTAAAGCCGTGTGCTGACTGATATTAAAGCCGTGTGCTGACTGCTATTAAAGCCGTGTGCTGACTGCTATTAAAGCCGTGTGCTGACTGCTATTAAAGCCGTGTGATGACTGCTTTTAAAGCCGTGTGCCAACTGCTATTAAAACCGTGTGCTGACTGCTATTAAAGCCGTGCGCTGACTGCTATTAAAGCCGTGTGTTGACTGATATTAAAGCCGTGTGCTGACTGCTATTATTAAAGCTGTGTGCTGACTGCTATTAAAGCCGTGTGCTGACTGATATTAAAGCCGTGTGCTGACTGCTATTAAAGCCGTGTGCTGACTGCTTTTAAAGCCGTGTGCTGATTGCTATTAAAAAACACTGCCAGCTTCCTTACCGATACCAACTGAGTTCTATACATCGTCAAATTATTGGAAAAATCCTCTTATGTTGAGATTTTTAATGACAGGTTGTCTCCATGACAGCAATAACATCATGTTCAATCCAGGAACCGGTGTGAAAGTATGCAATCAGTTGTGTGTAAAGGAATTAGTTATAATACGCAATCCTCTAACATTTTGGCACAATGTGCTGACCTGTTGCTACTCATTGATTCCTGCCCCATGTAAACCTTCCACCTCGTTAATATCTTCATGATTTTCCTTAAGGGTCTGATCAGGCTTTAAGCTTTCATCGTACGATAGTACCAGAACACTCTTAGGCCATATTTTGGGGTTAGCAACGCGTTCATTTTTATCTTGAGGTACGGTACAGCCACACAAAATTATATGTCTCACGTTTCGTGACTGGTTTTGTGCACTTAAAGGTTATATTAGTTGCTTCTTTCAACAGCCTTTTAACTTCTTCGGCTTGTAGTGATAGATTAAATTTCGTCACAAATAAGGTATGACCTTTTTGGCATCAAAAATTAAGTGCGAACTACTATTGCGCTCCTTATTGGTTTTAGCTGTTCATCTTGCCTAAGTCTGTTATTTCTATTGCTAGACTCAGGCATTACTACTTACTAGTATAGTCTTATCTGTTTCAGCGATTGGCTTGCGGCCATGGCCCATTGAGGGATTAACAGGGGCCTCCACAAATTTCACAGGGGAATCGACTATGTCTTCAACTTTGTTGGTTTCTGGCTTAGCTCTAACTGTGCCATTATTTTTAACACACGTTTCCTCTTGACTATACGAATGAATTACTAAGGAAAATTAATCTCAACATTGTCTTGTTTCGTTTGTCTAATTACCAAAGGAAGTTTATAACGTTTTAATTACACATTGTAATGATCAACATCAGGATTAGCACCAGCTGCACCATTTACAAACCTACTAACCTTCTGGTTTGCACACTTTATTAATTCAAACAGCATAGGAACTAGCGTATCGTAAAAACAGTTTTTTTTTGCTACTGAATCGTTGCTAATTGAATTTCTGGTTGTCACGTGTACCTTGACACGACTTCAAGATACTGGAGTGCTGTCAATTTCGGTAATTTATAATGTAAAATAACAATAATAATAATAATAAAAAGAAGAAGAAGAGGAGAAGAAGAAACATTTAAACTGATCAATAGAACTCAGACTCTTAAAAAATTTAAAGAAACTATATTTTACATGTTTGTTAATGTAACGCACAAATGTCACGTGTAAAGAAGATGTGATTAGCAATTATACATTTCTAAATCAAATTTATAGAAAATCTACAAATTTGTAGTGAAAGAATACAGAATATTTTTAATATTACTGAGTGATTTAGACTCTAAAGTCTGTATATAATATAAGTCTGCTGTATATAATAATTCTCTGCCCACGGAATTCCAGAAGGTGAAAGTTAATATTTCATAACTCACACACAATTTTAACCCCATTAAAGAAGGTGTGGAAACGTTGAGAACATCTTCTCACAGACAGCTCTGAAAAAATGTTATAATCTAATTGACGTTCCCGCTTCATCACGTCTTCAACTAACAATTTTTACCACGTACTATATTATCAAACTTCTATAATTTTTATTACGTTTGTGTGAAGCCCCCACGCTTCTGCTTTATCCCCTTCCACAAGTTTACACTACACGACAAAAGTAATCAAACTGTAAATGAGTCAATTCAGAGACTCAATAAAGTGCCTACTACAAATTATTAATATGTCTATAAGTGGTATCAGTTTCCCTAATATATAATAGTTGAATTATCGGAATCGTTTAATTTGTAAAGTGGGACTTACATTTGAATACATAGCCTATACATAAATATAGGCTCGAAATGAGCATTTGGCAATGTTTAGAAGGTTTGTAATACTGTAGTTGTGGTATTTCCAGAGTGAAACTCCAAAAACATGTGACACTAAACCACAGTTGACATTGGGAAACGCTCTGTTGTTCTCGGTTATGAGGCACAGTTAAGTAAATACTTTTTGTTTACATTCTCGTAAAATTTGTTTAAATATTAGTATTAATCTATCTAACTTACTGCTGTTTTACATACATGAATTTCTCACAATATCTTATATTCATATCTATGTATATTAATAAACCTTATTCTTGCCTATCAAATCTTTAATTATTCTGCTCTAAGAATGACGCTTATTATTTTACATTAGCTCAAACTATTTTGTCTTCTGAGTATTCGAACCATGTCTGCTTCTGTAGCGCTTGAGTGACTTTGGTATTTACAACGTACCATAGTCCAAACCTTTGATTTTCATGGAAAACTTGAAGTCTCCCATAAAACAATTTTGAGAATTCTATTAAGATTATTGTTTCTAAAGGACTAACGATCATCCACATTATTTGTTAATATTATTAGCTGATAATGAAGAACAGTTTATTTTTAAGTGATTCCAAAATTTGATACCATACACAAACAAACGTTTTAAATTATGATAGCACAAGATATGATTTTGCTGTTTTAGTATAGTAAAGTGGCGCTTCATATGGCAATTCCACAATTTCTGTGTCACGATAATTTTAACACACTCCGATTGTAGCAAGATTGATAAAGTTTACAACGGCCTTTTTCAACAACGTCTACCTTAACAAAGTATCCAGTCAACAAATAAAATTTTTTATAGCTGTACAAAGATACAAAAATGCCGAAATGAGCTTGGAAACAGACAGTATAAACAGTCGTCGCATTGATATCAACGCGTGTACTTTCGTTTTTGAGACTCATTTCTATGCGCACGAACACACTTATGGAGATTTTGGTTATTGTTATATGTAGTTGTGTTACACGCATGTCAATGGCCGATTTAATGATTATATATGACGTTAGCCAATTAGTTTGTATATATTGTAATAAATCACAAAATTGCCTTATTACAATTAATGTAAATTATTTATTTAATTAAGTCAAAATTTTCCTTCTCTTTAATTAATCTTCAGCCCCACTGTTGGGCTCGCCAATTTTGTAACAAAATAAAAATTTGTGTGGTGTTCGGAGTTACAAAAAATTATAATTAAAAAAATTTTTTTTTTTAAATAAAAAAATTTATTTTTTATTTACTTATTTATTAATTTATTTATTATTTCTTAGGTATTCATTTATTTTTAATTCCTTTATTTATTAATTTAATTAAATTAATAGCTTAGAATAACCAGAATTGTTTTTCCGCGTTAACTAGATTATCTCCGGTAATAATGGATTAGCGGTCTTTCGTTATTCTATGAGGGTACTCCTTCAGTGATGTTATTTCCTTCTTTTCTTGGAGTCCAGGTGTCACATATTATCTAAAATTCTTCTATCTATATTTTTACCAATAAATGAAACTCAAAATTATAATATTCAAGGAATTTATTAACATTATTGAGACTAATCGATTTTGAATCGATTACTTAATCGACAAATCACGAACTCGTATCTCAGGGCGATTGGTTTGGTTATATAAATTATTAAAGTTAAATTACAGGTTCTTTTAGCTGTTATTTTATATAGTCAGAGAGAAATGGCAAAGAGAAAAAGGACAACACTTACAGAAAAAACTTCTTAATTATAAAAAATAGTAATATTATTTTAAATATAAATGTTAACAAATTAGTTTTCTCGAACCCAAACGCAGTATGATGCTCTGCCGTCACCGCAAAGGATTCTGGGAATATTCCAAAATGGCCGCCTCCGTGCTGAATGTATACGAGGCGTCTTCACTGCAGGATTCCTTCAAATAAATGTTGGTTATTGGTGTGTTCCTCTTCCAAGCAGTAGTGGTTAATTCCTCTTCATCACCGTGTAATTGTTCGGGATTAGTGGTCAGTTGTAAGGCACGGCAATCAGTGTTCAAATGTGTTCTTGTTCCAATGGTTGTGAGATTTTACAATGTCCAACTTTCGTGTCGATAAAATTTTTAGTTCACGTTTATATTGTTCTACTATTTGGATTACGACTTCAAATCTTCGTAAATCATTTAATTTGGTTTATTCCATGTGAACTCGGTGTTGATTAATCGTATTTTTCAATTTCTCGGGGTTATTTTTTATAGGTTTAGTTATATCCGAAAATTATCTTCTCTCTTTTTTAATGAATTCATTTGTCTGATATCATTTCGAAGTGTACGTCTCAACTTGTAATAATCAACTAACTCTCTTTCTTCTCCATACAATAGGTCCTGGCCGATTTAATATTAAATCTACATCGTTTTAACCAGATGGCATTTCCGCCTAAATAATTGACTTTTACATTATATGATTAATTACATTTTTACTATTATTTAATTTTATTAAATACTAATTACATAATCAATTTCCTTATTTAATTCTGCGTTATTTAATATCAAACATGATATACTTTATAGTATTTTTACCTCTAAAAGTTATATTTACAGTATATTTGGTTGTAGGCTTTAACTGTACTTCCTGTCACCTTAAATGGTATACTATGTCTGTCATGTTCTAATTATCATTGAACAAGATCACTGATTGAATTAAAATGGTTATTTTTCTTTAATTCTTTGTAATTTTATGATTTGGTTAACTAATTTAATATTATCTTTAGTTTAGGCTTTCCCCTTAGATTCCAGTGTTATTACACTTGCATCTTTTCTAATAATATTTTGTACATTTCTTCAATACCTTTACAAAGTATTGTTACAGTTATAATACACAGTAATTGATTTACTTTATATAATTTTCATCAATTTAATTGATTTCCTTAACTTATTCATTAATTATAAGGTTGTTGAGATTTACCATTTGGCCTAGATTTTCCATGTGTTCACATACAATGTTTATTATTATTACAGCTTGCTAATACCCTTTCTGACATATTATTCTTATAAAATTTTAATTAAAATTCCCTTACTTAATTACATTAACGTTTATTATTGATTAATACTATTAAAACATAACAAATATTTTATAACAAAAAATTATACTCAATCTCAGACATTCAAGCCTTGAGTTCAATGAACTCTTAATATAAACAAAACACATCTGTTTTTTCAACATTTAAATTATTCCTTAAAATTAATTTTCATGCAGTCCTTGCTGTTTTTGTTTTATTTTAGGGATGTACCCTTGATCACTCCACTATTTATTGCATACTTTTATATTATTTTTTGTCATTTTGTCTGGTATTGTATGATAAAGAATATCACTTATATGAGATCATCAGGATTCGCTTTTCATTATATAATTAAATTGCACTGGTACATTTTACATTTATATCTAGAACCTTTACTTAAACATATTTTATATTTACTCTTATTTTATTGCATTGTACTTTTCTTATTTATTTTCATCGTTTTTGGGGGTTTCTAATTTTATTACATGTGGTTGTTTTTCTAACAGTTGTTCTTTTATTATGGATGTTGGTCTATCCTGGGCATTTCCTGACCTGCTCCTATACTACCTGGGTATAATTACTTTATACATTGGTCTATCATTATTTTTCTATAATTTCCTATATATTGCATGGTTGGTTTTAATTTATTTTAACTCTTCGAACTATTATTTCACTACACTGTGGTCCTTGACTAATTTTTATAGTAGTTTTCATTGATGTCATTTTATTTTTATTTTATATATATGATTATTTTTTAAATTAGAACAATGTGGATAATCTGTCATGCTACAATATATATATATATATATATAATCATTCCGTGCCCTCAAAGCAAAACTTTTAACACAACTCTTTTGGTATTGTTTTATTTTGTGAAGATTCTGGACTTCTTGCAATAAAAGTAGTACTTCCTTTTATTATGAAGATGATAATCTTCACATGAAAGCTAAACTGTAGTAGCCTATCTTTAATTCTATCTTTAATTATCAAGGTCGTATCAAATTGTCCAAAACTGACAACTTAAAAATAATAGTTTATAAAAAAGGTTCTGCTTAAAAATTTAATTTTTAATCGTACCTACGTTAAGATTTAGGCTACCACACATTTGTAAAGATGTAAATTTGCCCTTCCTTAACACCAAAATTTTAATTTTCATTGTTTTAAGTTGTATTTTTCTTAATTGTTGTGATAAGTAACTTGTTTCCTGAGACAATGACGAATTAATTGGGACAGGGTGTTTCTTAGTTTCCCAGCCAGTGTAAAGTCTCTTTTTATCTGGTAGCACTTTCCTGACCTATAGTCAATACGTATAATTTATTAAATATAATTGTAACAAATTAATGACCTTGGTAAAAAAATGAGAGGGATTATATTTGTGTCATTTCAGTTCAACTCAATCCTGTCATTGTGTCCCACACATTTCAACCCAAACATTTCGTTGATGTGCCTTTTTATTTATCCTGCCTCATGGTAAAATAAGACTGAAGTATATTCATCTGTCGAGTCAAGCGCCAGAGGATCTCTTCACATTACATCTGAACTGTAGTTACCTATCTTTAGTTGTCATACGTTTATCAAATTGTTCGAAACCGACAACTTGAAAACAATAGTTTATAAAAAATATTTTTGAATTTAAATAATTTGGTACTCCTATCCTATAGCCGTATACGTATAAATGCATCTTTCTTTCCTGTCATATTAAAACCAATGTATCAAATATACTAGAATAATATATCAAGAACTATAACCACAATGTTCGTTCCAGCCTGCGTTTTCTGTGTTATTTACAGCAAATGCGTGGTAGTATCTAGCAAACTATAGTACATCCAAAAACACCATACCATATTTCGATATAGGCGCCTAAATCAGGCTTGCCCTGGGTGGCACAAAAATTTCATTCTCACAGTCTTGTTAACGTTAATTATTTCCATGGATAGACATAAAACTCCTTCACATAAGATGGCTACATGGCTACATACTATTACAGTGATTGAATAGTAATTTTCTGTAACATATTTTTATTAAGCATGATTGAAACGCTAAATAGAATAATGACTTTTCTACACCGCATTTGGGAAAAGGCAATCGGAAGTATTAATATTTCGACATATGTATGACATTCTGCAACTGAGGCATACATTGACCGTAATCAAATGCAGATTTAGGTTTACAAACGTTAACACGGGGGTTGGTATCACATCACTCATTTTCTCTTGCATTTTGATACATATTAACTCTTTATAACTGAATGGTAGGAAATAGTTACCCTATTTCGTCTTTCTTATATACATATTAAAGATAAATCAGATGTTTGCGTTTCGTCCTACCACCAGCTACAGATGGTACTCTTGTCGTTAGAAAATATTATGGTGCTACATATAAATTCCAGTTTTATACGTAAGCTACCCAAGCTTTACATATACGCATTATCTTTTATTTTTAATACTTTCTTTACTTGCAGAAATGTACAGTTGGATTTTATTTATATATTCACAGTTTCATTGTATTTAAAATGTGTACGTAATTACATTTAGAATTTTACGTTTCTTATTAACGACCATACTACAATTATAATTATTAAAACCTGTAAGTGACGTCGCATTATAATTACTAAGAAACTTGAGTGAATAATTTAGGTTAGTACAGGTTAACAGACTGTTACCCTCTTTTACAGTAACAGTAATAAGTTTACTGTATATGATAAAGCATCGTACTGAAGTTCTTACTTGTCCGTTCAGCTCAAAAAAAAACTTCTTATTAGCAATTGCTTAATAATGTATATACTAATACGTAAAAACGTTACGTTATGAAAATACAAATGTAACGTGTCTGAGAAGCATTCAGTGTTGATTAGAAGTGATTGTTCTTTGAGATTGCAAGACTTGAGTAATATGAATACCTTCGTAAAATACATGGTACAATATGAAATAAATTGAACAATAACAACAACACAGTTTGTTTTAATAACTGTACCACGTTAAAGTTTGTTTGCAGATAACAGAAAAATTTTGTTTGTTTTGGTCCTATTATATAAATTTAGTGGTGCCTCGATATTATACCTCTCTTGGTTAACAATAATCATTCTCCAATGATTTCAGCCTATCGTTGGTGTGAATTTGTAGCCATAATTCTTATTGTCCATAGGAAATACGATACAGAGAAAGTCAGACTAAAATTGCCAGCGAGGGATTATACTTAGTGGACCCCATTTATCAAGCCCCTTGCGGAGCAAAATCTTACTGTAGTTCCCCTTATTTCCTGAGGGATAAATTTATAACAAACAGCTATTCTACTTATTTCCTAAGAGACAAACGTTTTCATTTAAATGTGAAATGTTTCCTAAAACAACAACAGCCTTTATCGCTGCCGTTAGTAAACATTTTTAATTTCGTACTATCATCACGCTTGTAAACACTGATACAATTATATGCAAAGTTTTCCAATAAATCGTGATATAAAAATTTGTTCTTATACCTCAAATATTTTCAAACGGAAATGATATTACGTTTTAAAGTTTAGATATTAGTTATAATACAAATATAGTTATATATAATAGAGCAAACGCTGTATGATCAAGAAGACTGGAATTGTTTCAAAATAAACGTTATTACGTACTCCTCTCTGCAAAAATAATTAATTATTTAAGTCTGTTGTCAATAATTCCGTTTCCTCAGTGCCATTATGACAGGTATCAGGAACAATAAGTTACCACATCCAACGTATCCTATAACGTCGATACGCCATACACAACGTGTTTAGCAGCCTACTTGACGTTTGTCACGTATATCGTAAGCTGCTGAATATCCTATAGAGGCGCGGAGAGACGTCGTTTTCTGACTATTGCCGCTAGATTTTCTGCAACATTCTCGTCAAAACTATGAAACAGGTGACACTAAGTGTGTACAAGAGCAACACGAGGTGCGTCTGCAATTGAACCAATTGAGTTCTACGAAAACGTAAGAGAACCCCACACGGATTGTAATACAGGAGCGGTATTAGTGAAATTGGCAAATGTTTAATTGTTTATATCTGTTGGGAACAATTAGGCTTATAAATACGTTTAAGTTTGTTCTTTTATTATTGTTTGTGTGACTGTAATTGGCTAACTAACTGATTTGGGTAACTGTATAACCATAACTAAAAGAATTGTTGTAAACCAGTGTCTTTGTTTCGTAAATAAAATTATATGAACTTCTCGTATCTTTATCTTTATTGTGTAAATGTTGATATATGCCTTATGATTCGTAATCTGAAAAGCATAAATCATGTTTTACAACCACTGACTGAACCGAATCAGGGAACTGCATTCAGATATGTTTACTTGTATTAGGCCTACATTACCACGTTTCAATTCACCACCTTTGCACCAAAAGAAATAATTATAAATCAATTCTAATAAACATCTTATAGATACGTAACTAATAATTGGGTTTGTATTTAGAAATTACTTTATCTTGCATCAGTGGCGTAAGTAGGAGTTCCTCCTGGAGGAGGAATAAGACTAGCTTGAAGGTTGGATTCCCCTTTCTTTTATTATTTTCAGATATTATAATTTTATTTCTTTGTAAATGTACAAGTTATTTTATTTCTAAAATTATTTATACTCTATTTTAACACAAACAATTGGCTTAGAAATTGGCCAATCAAGTGATTATGAAATTTTGCTCAACTTTCTAATAGATCAGGGGGGATTCATACCTGATCCCCCCCTGTACTTACGCCACTGTTTTGCATAATTCATTTCAGGATAATTATTCACGTGAAGTTTTTTATATGTAAGTGTATATGTATACTTAGATTCTCATACTAGTAGATTCTAATTCGAAAGTTTAGATACTGGAACTCGCATCAGCGTATAATAGTTAAAATATATCACTTGGATGGATCCATGTTTATAAAGTCTGCTAACGTAACTTTGTATGAATGAACACTTGGATAATGTATACAATTAATGCAGTAATAAACGGTTGCACACAAATTGCTATAACTTTTGATTACCTCCGACATAAATACAACATCCTTTACATCATGGTTCATGTTACTATGATAATAGCGTTCGTTGGTAAACTAACACAGTTCGTTGCTAAATAAATAACTGTACATTTTCTTTACATCCGACTGTAAATAGAACGTACTTCTGGAATACCATATTTGTGTGCAGTTAAGCTTGAGAACCGGCATATTACTAATCAGAATATAATTTATCGACCGTATTAATTATGGTTTCTAGTTCGTGTCGAGATCCGGTCAACAAACACACACACACACACACACACACACATAAATGTTTTCAATACGTTACCTTACATTTATGGTATTATTAATCGAAAATTTATATTAATTTGTTATATCCAGACTAACAGTGATCGCAATACAAACGCTTCACAAATCCACCATTTCAAGGTAGTTACGAGTTATTAACATGTAAAGCAGAGTATACTACACTCATATTCTGCTGTTTACACTTGTCTCACACTAAAAAGTATCACTGTGTTACGTTCATAAGTATCCTAGTTCTAATAATGATTAAAAATATCTCTACTTTCCAAAAATGTAATGGTTTTAGTTTTATAAATCATATAAAGATGATATTTCAGCAGTTTTATATTTGAGTAGATATAAGCGTGTTTATATACTTATAGCTATAAGAAAAGTACGTTTCTCCGTATTCAGGTTTAAAGCTGAATGGTGTAACTATAAGGCTAGATTATATACTCAAAATACATATGAATATACCTGGTATAATGAGTATCCCATAGCATATATTTCAAGGTAACTGAGCCATATTTAAATGTAACAAATAAATATTTCTATTATTATACATACATATTTGAATGTTTTTAACATTCATTTTATTGAATTAGGTAACTGGTTGAGAAGCTAAATTGAATGTTATAGTTCAAATAATAAACGATCCAGACCGTATTGCTACACATACAATAACTAAATTTGGAGGTAAGATTAAAATGCTGTTATTTTAAACCATAAATTTTAAACATATTATACCATTATCAAAAATAGATGATACCATTGAAATCTAGAAATGTTTAAATTGAAACAAATTTATTTATATATTGCAAAAAGTCTCTAGTATTTTTGACTTTGAAAAGTAACTGTTCATCTGCGTCGATTTTGTTTCTATTGGGCGTTATAACCAGCATATGTCAAGAACGTGAGAGGAGTCTTTACTCGAGAAAACAAGTTTTAACTTCTGTCAACGGAGTCCATAAATTATACATTAAATATACGTCAACAAAATACTGTCAAATGAACTGGGCTTTATAGAGCACGAAAAATTATTAATCTCTCCGTTGGCAATTCATTTATCACTGCTGTTTGCAAGATTCCTCCCTTTGGCACTGGTTAAGGACAGTAAAACGTCCAAACACGTATAATCCATTTCTGTCACTCTGACGACAAACTAGGTTAAATATATCTGAAAAAGTTGTTTAAATGTTAGGTGATATCTCCCATAGTATTTATAATATTTGTGTTTCCTCATAGACTTTAAAATGATTTAATTAATTAATCATTTAAGTAACATAAATTATTTGATGTTTAATTTCTACAGTAAATTAATGTTTAATTTGATATTAAAAGGTGTTTAAAGCAGGTTAATTCTGTACTTAATAGTTTCATGTTAAACCATGTTTCAGTAGAAGTTACATGCAATTTTTGAATGTTGCTGAAAGGTTGTTACGGTATTTTTCGTTAGTAGCTAACAAAAGCGGCTTACTTTAGTTCAGAAACGCAATGTAGTTGACAGTAATAAAATGATAATGCAACATGAACAAACACAATGTCATGTGACACCTGAATTAAAAATACTATTGAGATTTACCGACCGAGTACAACTGACATCGGATCAGCAACTGGGATCGGGTCAGCACGCGGGCACGTACTACTAGTGTACAATAACTTCTAACATAAAATTGAAGTCAGGCGCATTTGTACGTTAACGTATTGAAAATCCTTTACTAGATGAATACGTCTGTCGTTGGAACTGCATATTGCAACTTGTTATGTTGGGTTATACATTTGCTACTAATTTTGTGGACAACAAATTTCCTTTATAAAGAGACGGAAGACTATTCGCTGTATCCCATTGACTCTTCTGATAATAGTATAATTAGATTTAGACAAATTGAATATTAGATATAACTTATCGTCTTAGTTCAACAGTGTTTCAGCGTGTTAAGATATAAATGATTGCTTGACCTAGCAAAGTTTCCTTGTACTAGCCTTACGTACACATTTTAGTGAATTCTGCGCATGTAGACTGTAACAATACAAAGAAGTATTGCTTTTTTTATAGTATTTAATGCCTACATGCTGCGTTTGAAAATACATTTTGATTGAATATTTTTTAATTAATTGTGAAAAGAAAAACCGAAATGTTTCATGAATCACAAGGAATAAACGGAGACCATTCAGTTGAAACCAATCGTAGTCAGGTTTACTAAAGAAGAAGAATTGAAGGATAATAAAGTAAAATTTTTCAATCCTTCAACTTAAGAAGTAAACTTTCAGTTAAAAATCAGTTTGAGTATTGCTGCTTCAGAACCAATATAATACCTTCAAAACACGTTCTGTATTCCACAAGTGACGATAACATACTCGTATTCATAATCGTAATCTACGATTGTCGAACGATAACGTCTGTAACCTCAACTAATTATCTTGCTTCAGGACCCTTTAATATATTTTATTACAGATAATGCAGAATATTTTTGTGGTATTTTCGCCCCTAAGGCAAATTGTTTTGAAACCTAAGGAAAAACTTTGTTTTGAAGGAGGGAAATTACATCTTTAAAGTTTCGCTTTATATTAAAAGAATATTAAATTTGGGAAATGTCTACGCAGATTTGTGTACATTTGTTGAATATGCAAATATGAATAAAGGTATGATGCTATCACGCAATCACGCTGTAGACTACATTAACATTTCCCGTCATCTTACATACTGTTTCCATTTTGTCTAGTATTATAAAAAATATTATTTTTATTTAAAGATGTATGTATTTCGAATAAATGTAGTAGAAATGTAACGTTTGGAACTAAATGCAGTAGAAATGTAACGTTTGGAACTAGACATAAAACATACATTTTCTTCTAACATTAAGCGATTGTGGCTTTACAAAACCCATACTCTCTCTGAACGTTTAAATAAGGTTATGCAAATTGGCGTGAACAAAGGGCTTTGCTTATATTAGGGCCGCGCAGAATAAACAATCCATGTTTTTGATGCAGTTTGGATTGCATTGTTTGTAGGTATCGATTGTGTTAGTTGTGTTACTGAGAGTGTAAAATTACTCCAGTAAAACGTAAACCATAAAAACCGTATTCAACTAGCACACCACATAATGCGAGTATATTACATACGACATGAAGATGAATCGTATGTAATTATTGATACAAAATAATTGTTCTTAAGATTAGTAAGGTAACTATAAATATAAAGAAACAAAATGTCATAAGCACTATTCTATAACATAGATTATATTATTACAAAACCTTTTTAAAGTGATAAGTGACAATAAAATTCATAAATCCAATTTTAATTTGTCAGTTCAAGAAACTTACGTTTACGAACTAAAACTACCAAACTTTGGCTTAATATTTTTAAATTTAGTATGCCAAACGAGAACAGTATGTAACCTGTAAGTACACTTGTAGGGTACACTAATCTGTGTATATACACTAATTAATTCAAAGACTTAATTTAATTCATTAAATGCTTAAGCACACATGATTTGCTTTAAATTGTCTTACCACATACCTCACACACGTTTTGTCTTTCTGCTTTCTGCCTGTTAAGCAGAATTATTATTTGCATATGCAACTTAGTGCATTTACATTGCAATTAAATTTTTAAGTATAACTTTTAACAGATACTTTATTTTTGAATGCGCATGTAAAAAACAAGTAAATAATCATGTAAAGAAATATGCGCATTATCGTATGCTTTGGCTACGAGATGCATATACTCGCCAAATGCCATTGGGCCCACTTACCATGTGATCTGTGGAGCCGATAGGTAAGACTTTCTACGCATGTGCACTGCACTAATGCTATAAATATTGAATTATGTATGCGGGGTGTACGTACCCTTCCGCCGGGAGTTCATGCTTCAAGAAGCTAGATCCTGTGCACAATGCTGGGTACGCTATGCCACATGGGCGTTCCGCATTAGCCGAACTTTAGACCAGTCCTGGAGGAATACGCTGACTATCTTACCATTGTGAAAACTGATGGCTCGAAGACGGGGAGCGGATTGTGTAGTGTGTTTGTCGTCTAGGGCGCCTCCCACTCCTGAACATTGGATAAGGCGGCGACTATATATACTTCGATTCTGTGATTACCGAGATGAGAGAAAATTTGTTATCTATGCATTGAGTTTTCTGTCTTCGACAATCCGGGGACAGTGGATACGTTATTACAACAGGTGATGACACTCTGGCGTGGGTTAGAGGGACGATGGTACATATTTTACTTTTGTTTGGTGTCCAGGTCATACAGGTGTTGAAGGCAATGAAGAGGCTGACTCCGTAGCGACACACGCTACAGACAACCCAGAAGCCGATATATGTGTCATACGACTTGGCAAATTTACTGCGTCGGCTCTGAAGATATTGTTGTGCGTCTTTGTGTGTACTACTTTACACTTTTATTGAACAAGTAGATGTAGGTGAGAAATAAACATATAATCGATAACACTCCCGGTCGACGTCGCCTTTCGCCTTTGTTGCCATAAAAATATCTCTTTACTTCTGAACTCCAAAAGATTGCTTTTTACTTAGCGCTTAATGCGACTGCAACCACACATTCTCCTGTAACCACTATCTTTTCCTGATCTTAAAATACTGACCTAATTAATACACCACTTAATTAAGCTAGTAAAAACCATTGTCACATAACCATGTAAATTTAATAACCATCGAGGAATTTAACTGAAATGAAATGTTTAAACGTAACTTGTTTATGGTAAACCATTTCTACCATCGTTCGTGTTAAAGAATTTAATAAACAAACAAAATACTTTAAGTAAAACGGCTACCGGCAATTAAGTTGTTTAATTTCAATTCTGAATTGCTTAAGTAAATGCTTCTTAATTAAGGTGTCAAAGCCAGTGTAGGACAGTATCAGAAAAGAAAAAAAAACGATGAAAATAAGGAAAACTGAAGGCTTTAAATTATTAATACCCAGTAAAACAAATATTTTTAACAAAGTCTACAATTAAATTGTGTAGAATAGAATAAGATGGAAGAGCAGTTTTTAAGTGCTAAATCCAGTATATGACCCAAGATAGGATATAAACGTTTTTATTGACTTCTTCAATTCATTTCTTCTCTGTTCGCTTCTCATACATATTTTTTAACGTAACACTCAGCCTACTTCTTACACTAAACACAAACTAGTTTGTAAAAAGTTTTAAATTGAATTAAAGTAAATAGTTATTTATTAACAAAACATATTGATTAAATAATTGAATGCTAGTTTATCTATAACGTTCAGAGTTTTCTTTGTGTTTTCGTTTAAACTGACTTTTATACTTCCTTTTTTTACAATAGATCTAACAGATAATTATATCACTTATACTTTTGACTAAGTTAGGTTTTAAAAAATAATAAAACTACGAGTAATCTTCCTTTATCATGTGTAACCTCGTCTCTTAACTTATCCAGTCAAAATTATCAGGTAATTTGGTTTCTTATCCCACATTGTTTTAGGTTCCTTTAAACGCATTTAAAAAAAATATGTAATCAGGCGTAAAACAAGCATAATGTTTCTTATTATGGTATGTTTTACATTTGTACCCAACCGTATACTTTTTTTCTACATTAACCAAAATTTATTGATACACTATCGAAGCATTTGTCCTACGTAGGCCTACCCTACGTTTAAAAAATTTTGTATGTTAGCAAAATAGAAATTTATTAGTGTAATGCTACTAACATAAAGATTAAATTCTGTTTGAATGTAGGTGTATTAAAAAACTGAGTGGATTAAATATAAATACAAAATGTAACGCTATTTGATGGTATACAGGGTGGCCTTTATGTGACATAAAATTACGGCATTTCGTATTAACAAAAAAAAAATTGCGATTTCGTAAGTAAAAAATTGTTTGTAATGTTTTATACACTAGCCAAGTAACGTTACTGCTCTGAATACACTACTTTTGTACCAACAAATTTTAGGGAACAAATCGCAATATATTTTTGTAGTAACAATGCCGGCGAAGTTTTCTTTCTCTGTCGGCAAGTTGGAACCCTCCATAATAACAGTATTCGTTCCCTTTACTATTGCTGCAGATTAAACTGTCTGCCTACACAGACTATAGTTCATGGGCATGTTTCAACACAACAGAATACCATATGAGTTGTGTCCGCTACAAATACATACCGAATTTTCTACATCCTACGTAGTTTGCTGCAATAAGCGAGTTTATTTGTAAACACGGTGTGTTTATACAATTACACGAAGTTTTAGCAGGTTGCAGAGAAAATATGAGGCGAGTTATTAAGTAGAACATAGCGTCTACTGACAGACGAACTAGCTTCGGCCTGTGTATTACGTGTTCCATAAAATAGTATTAGTCGGAGTCTGTTATGAATGCTTGCTAATTAACACCTGTTACACAAACAAATTATAATTACCGAGAGACTTGAAGTTTCATGGGAACGGTTTTGTGCACCTGTTTCTTCTCGATTCTTTAAGCAATTATGCAGAAAAGTTTTATAATAATCTTCTATGCAGAAAAGGTTTAATAAAGCCGAAGATACGTCGTCCAGTGGGTGCTTCCGTCAGAGGTTGGAGGCTTGACAAGAACTATCCCGACTACAGACAAAATGACTTTCTGTACTGTTTTATTTGTGTCTTTTTCTATATTTATCATTGGTAGAGTCTGTTCAGCAATTTGTTTTGAACGCATGGTTGTATTTTCATTAAGTGCTTGACTTCACTTTTAATTTGCTCTCTTATATTTGCATTGACTCTTTTATAATTGAGACTGATCTTTTACAGTTGCTACAGTCTCATATACTTCATATTTTTTTTGACATCGTTTCTTCCGTTCATTTTCTTAATTCAATTTTCACGTTGAGGCGTCAATACAATTTTACTTTCCTTAAGAGTATCTGATGTGTTGATGTGATTTTGGAACACACAGAGTTCAAACAAGATCAAATGGGTCGGCGGGCGTTTTGTATTTGTTTTGCAATGGAAGAACGACCGCTATAACCAGATTACACATTGCCTGGGACATTGCAAACCCAGACGTATGATACACTTGCAAACACATTACCCTCTGCGTGCAGTCACTCAAAATAAAATCTTACTTAACGTATTTTAAAAATATTATATGAATTTATTTGTAGTACGTTGGTAATTTTTACAATTAATTTTTAGGAAAGAGGATAGCCGTAACACACATTGTTAATCCATGTGAGAATTGACAGATGGGTACCATTGAGTAATGCCTCAACAGCGTTTGCAGACTAGTTTTTTGTAAGACAGAGACTATAAGACCTATAGTGTTTTTTGTAGTCAACTGTATGACCTATAGTGTACAGTCAAATATTTACATTGAAAGATATAAAAAAGAAGACCGAGAAACTGGCGTGAATCTAGCAATATTGGCTTTAGAAGTATTAGTGATAAGACAACGTTAATAAAGATCAGCGTACCAAGAGAAGTGCCAACGATTTTATGATATTGTTACGACGCTCTCGCGGATCGTCGTAATGTACAGTAGAGACAAAATACACACAACAATTAAGTCACTAATTATCAGCTAATTTATTCACAGATAACAACTTGTAATCAACAAGGAACTCTTATAAAAATAATTCCACTTTTGCCGTCAAGATCGGTTGAATGTCTTCGTCAGTCAATCAGTCATCTGTTCTTGTCGAAAATCTTGTGTCGTCCACAGGCGTCTACCAGGTAGTCTACAGTCGTGGCTTGAATATGTTCACTTACGTTTTGTTCTTCCTTTCTGCAGCAATGTCGGCAATCTTCCGAGCACGATTTTCGGGATAAACCATCTACATTACCATGCAGGCGCCCCCGCTGATGTTCCACCTTGAAGTTGTTTTGCAGACGTTCGGGCCACCTTGCCAACTGCCCTATGCCATCGCGATCTTTCAGTGCGCCCATTTCATGATTTGCCCACCCAGATGTTGACTTTTCGGCCTCAAACTGTAAAGAATGTACCAAGGCGTCTGGTGTCTTGCCATTCGTAACACTTGTTGTAGTTTACTATCTCTGACACGGCATCGTTAATGTCTGCATCCCAAACTTCATTCGAAAATCTTCTTGTGTTTCAGGATAGGCCAATCTAAATCAGTCTGTCGATGCTTGCTTCAAACTACTAAAGACTCTCCCCTGAATCCTGCGCCTTGCTCTCAACAGAGAGTAGTACACATCACTGAAATGTTTATCACCATACCGTAATTCTAAAGCATTTATCATTTCGGCATATGTGTTCTGGCTGTCAGGTTGCACTTTCTGTAGTAAATCTGCCGCAGGTCCTTTTAAAGCGAGAACGAGTGAAACTCCCTTGTCTTTCTCCGTTCAATTAATCGCGCAAGCAGCGGCTTCAAATTGGCGAAGATACGTCGTCCAGTGTGTGCTTCCGTCAGAGGTTGGGAACTTGACAAAAACTACCCCAAATGCAGATAAAGAGACTTTATATATTGTTTGATTTCTGTGTCTTTTTGTGTCTTTACCATTGGTAGAGTCCTTTCTGCAAATTGTTTTGGAAAGCATAATTATATTTTAATTAACTGCTTGACTTAACTTTTAATTTGCTCTCTTATGTTTGCATTGACTCTTTCATAATCGAGGCAAATCTTTCACAGTTGCTAAAGTCTACTTCAAATATTTTATTTGAAATCGTTTCTTCGACACTCGAGACAGATTTTTCTTCTTCAGCTATTTTTAGTGACACTTATTCTTCTTCCTCCGACCTTCTAGTAACTTGTTTTTTAAGCTCACCTCATAATAGATGCAGATCTGCAGCAGTATGTTCTTACATCTGCTTTTGCTCCTGCAAGAATAAATGGGTTTGACGTACGACACCCCGCGTTAGGTTAACTCGAATGTCCACTGAAGATGGAAGCCAGTGGTGCTGCTGAAACGTTTGGTTTGAATGTAAACCTTGGACCACGGCCAAACAGCCCGATAGATATTTCAAATACAGCTGACACCGGCCGTGAAAGCCTTAGAAGGAATATACTCTAATTAGAAATGTATAGGCAGAATTTTGAAAGATGTCTCTAGAATTTTTAAAATTATAAAATCTCAATGAAATTTAGTGTTCTCGCCTTAGTTTATTTATTTTTTCATAACACGTTTTTAAAAATCAAAAAAT
Organism: Magicicada septendecula; assembly: GCA_034769895.1. NCBI lineage: Eukaryota > Metazoa > Arthropoda > Insecta > Hemiptera > Cicadidae > Magicicada > Magicicada septendecula. Next base: position 22,654 of record JAWRYS010001185.1, on the reverse strand, counting down.
AAATCTACTGTAATATTGTGTGAAACTGCACGTTTATAAATGACATATGTCAGGAATGCCAGACGTATTCCTTCCTCGGCGTGAAATGTATTAACATCTTTCAACGTGATGTCGTAAATTATATATTAAATATACGTCAACAAAATATTGTCAAATGAACTCGGCTTTTATACAGACTGCATGAAAAATTATTAATCTGCTGGGCAATCCATCCATCCATCACTGCCGTTGGTAACACACCTCCCTTGACACTCCGTTAGGGACAACGAAATGTCATGAACATGGATAATAATTCATTTCTGTCACCTCGGAGAAAACCTTAAATTTCGTTCTCAGCCGTTGACACAAATACATGCACACGCGCACACACATACACTCACACGCACACACAAGACTGCGCGCACTCACATTAAATGATTTTTCTAAACATATTATAACGGTATAATTATGTACTATGTTGGATATGTAAATTATAATAAACATAAAATAGGAAAAATTTATTGAACCTACTGTAAGGTTGGATAACTAACATTCCCAGACAAACGTATCACCTGACGTAAAGTCAAGAGTGGTGAGATCTGTGTAAGTTGTGTGTGTGTAAGCGCGCGCTTGTGTTTTGCCGGAACGGACAGGAATACTAGACGCACGCAAAAGTACATATTTTGCAAGATTGTGCAAAACGAAAATTTCACGTACTCGAAATGAGGTATATCATCGGGTTGAGCAAAATGTTTCCCGCTCGTGCACTCGAGGTAGTGTTTAAATACGTGCACGTGTAAAAATGACAGTGTATTTTCCTTTTGTTATTACCCCGATATACAAATAATACAAAGAACTCCTATAAAATGAAAAAAATTCTCAAATCAAGAGCCACACACACACACACACACACACACACACACACACACACACACACACACACACACACACACACACACACACACACACACACACACACACACACACAATTGTTAGGAGAACCACTATGGTCACGCACACCAGGGTATAGTGATCTGCAGAGCCAGGTAACAATGATCTAAATTATAAGCCGAGACAGTAAAAAAAACAATAATAAAAAATGTATAAAAAGTAAAACGAGTAAATAATTTTGTACACTGTTAACAGTAAAATGAGTATAAGATTTTTTATTTAAGAATATAGAGTAGGAGATTTGATTTAAAACGTTTTTACATTTGTTTGACATGGTAAATTTTAAATTCTTTTGGGAACACATTGTTGTTATTAGAATGATATTCTTTGGAAAATATGTGTTATCAGCATTTTAATATGTTGAATTATTAGATTGTAAATTGTTGTCAGAATTCCTTAATGTCTGCCAGGCATCCACATTAACATACCTTTATTTTTACGGTATGTATCAAGACAATAATTATACTAAGTGTAAGTTATTTAAATGCTGATTATAACATACTACGATTATAATAAATGCACGCTTACAAAAAGGAGCATACGAAAGAAAAGCATACATTAGGGGCAAAAGAAGCATACATTTTAAAAACTTTCAGATCTCATTTTTAAATAAAATGCAATTTTAATGTTTTTAAATTCATCCTAATTAATTGATCTCACGATAGTTTCTCCTTGCTACGAAGATAATCTCTATATACGTAGTGATCGAACGTAACTCAAATAAACTCAAACTCCACGGCCTGGTTGGGATGTAAACGTTCAAAACACCGACACGCACACACAAGAAAGTAACATCCCAATACATTAGGCCTATATCCCTCTCATATACAAATATAAATTAAATGCAAAAGTAAATGGTCCTTTTTCAGAACGATTCCAGATATCATTGATGCTGTATGTTTATTTTATTATTATTCTTACTGTTACACATAAAAACAAAAAACAATTGCTTATGAACAAACATAACACGACTCAAAAAGCTTAGGAATTTATTCCCTTTATAAATATAATTTAAAATTTAAGTAACCGGTTGATTAGTCGTAACGTAAGTATGCGTTTTTACCCATATTACAAGCGTAGTAACGATTTTAGTATACTCAATGGGAAAGAAAAACAGAGTTGTGTGTAAAATCTTGGGATGGAATTATTTTTCTACGTTTTAAATAGAAAATGAAACCTAATGAAAGAAAATATCCAGAATATAGAACAATATCAGTTTATATAACAAAAATAATATCCATTCATGGTTAACTGGATGTAATACAATGTAGATTAATTAATGTGGATAATATAAATTAAATAATAATCTAAATCCATAAAGTAATTATAAACCATTATACGAGGTGCAAAAAATCTCTGAATCTCCTGGAGCAAAAATATTGTAATTAATTAACATTTTATGTGGATGTTTTAAAAATAATTTCAATACTTATCAATTTTTATGTGTAATGACCAAAGTAAATTTGAAAAGCAAGCGTAGCCAAACAAATCTGGAGTTTTATTATGCTAAAGTGACAGCAAGACTTACAAAAACTATATTGATAACACCAGACGTATTATCATTATCATTATCATTATCATCATCAATATCACTTTTGATAATTATATAATGATATTCATATGTGCTCAAATTTTTCTTGTTATTTTATATTATTAATAATGGTAAAAAGAAAAATTTTAAAAAGAATATATTTTTTATTTTGTAACAAGACATATGAGCCCAATATTTAAGTAACCAAAATATTAACACATGTCATAATAATTGAGTCAACAAGACACACCAAGTGTTTAATCTAAAATGCCAAGAATGAAACTACATGAGCAAATCATCAAGAAGAATAAACTCACAACACAAGAGTTAATAAAAACTAATGGTAAATAACAAATGTAATAACATGATAAGAAGAAAGAAGATACAACAAATAGTGAGAATACCACAGGAACCAACAACCCAATAGTTTCGGTCAGTAAGGAACAAAGGAAGAAACATACTACGAGAAGGACACCTAACAACCATGGTATAAAATATAGATAGCTCCATATGTTCTTAGATTATATTAATTCCTTTTATAGTAGCGTGCAATTTACACTTGAAACAGAAAATATGAAAAGTTTAAATATTTGGATCTTACCATTACTAGATCACAAAATAATCTTAGTTTTTAGATATATAGAAAACCTACTTTTACAGATACCGTTATACATAAACAATTACTAACATCATGGCACATAAAATTAAGCAGTTTTCATGCAATGGTTAATCGTCTCCTTATAGTTCCTTTATCCAAAGAAAATTCCAATAAAGAGGTAGATATTATAAAAGCCATAGCACAAAATAACGGTTATGATGAAAGAATAATTAACTCTTTAATTTAAAAAAAAAAAACAGAAGAAAATTACTTTAAAAGAATTTTATTCTATAGAGCCAGATCAGGGTAACAAAAAAATTTCACTTAACAAATTACATTCCGTGTATAACAGATAAGATTAATAATAGGTTAAAAAACCATGGTCTTAACAATCTCACAATGGTCTTTACAATGATCACAAGACGGAACGGCAGAGAGAGATGTTTTTTCGAGAGACTTTATCATCAACTTCAGAGGAAGGCAGACGGCTACTCGACACCGCTAAGAAACAGCTGTTCACATAATTTGTGCGCGTCACCGTTGTAAACAAAGCAACATAACCTCAATTTGTGCCAACATAACTACACTAGTATTGAAGATGTTTCAAGTGTAACAGTGCGTAATAAGGATTGCTAAGTGTATAATCCATAACAATTCCGGGATTTAATTTATAAAAAGGGAGTACAGTGATTTTTTTCAATATTAATTAAGAATTTGAAAGACGATATAATCGAACCACATTCCAATAATGTGTGTAAATAAAGTATGTAGATTAAGGTGCATTATTAATATTATACAATCAACAGTATTAATGTCAATCCTCAACTTAATTTGAATATTCTATTTTTAAGAATTTTGCAAACAATCAATCATTTATTATGTATAAATACTTAGTGTGATATAACCACACCTGATTAAAGTTGTTGTTTACTAAACATAGATCAAACCAACAAGCATTCATAAGCGATTGAGAATTGTCAACTGTATGAAACAATTAACGAAAGTTAATGAAAAATGCCAATGCTATTTATGTTTTGTAATTTAGGAAGAGTCTACTACTATTACTATTTAAATGTTTGTGTCTATTATTAATAAGAAACTAAGGTTGTCAAGCTATATAAATACTTACAACTATACAATTACCATTTTGTAGAGTCAAATGATGATTCAGATGTTCCATTCAACAACACTCTTTCAAAATGTTATTTTATTGTTCACATTTTAAATGTTTTATCAAGAGTTATTTTAACGTTAACAAACCTTCTTTAAATCATTTATTATCGATTGGCTAATAATTTTGTTAACCTAAATTGTCCAAAGCAGTCATGGTTATAATTTTGAATGTTAATTATTAAGAGGTGATTGAATTGTAATCGTCTTCAAACTGCCTAATAACGGTAGAATAAGAGTTCTATTGAATAATTTGGTATTCTGCAAGCTAAAAGAACCCACATATGAATTAACTTATTTTAACCAAAAAGCATTCTAACCATACACTGATACTGTAAATCAGTTTTACCACCCTGAGACAAATTTTATAAAACAAACAACTCATGTTATTTAAACTTGAATTAAAATAATTAATGATACTGTAGATCACTAAAAAGGAGTGTTAACCAGAATAAATTATTATTTTATACGAGCAAACGGAGTCAGTTAGTTCATTTCAATAGACTAGATTTCAGAATAGGTGAACGACTATTATTGGATAGCACGACACGCAGCGGCGAATTTGAATACGGTAAGTCAATCTACAGGTTAGATTGCTACATCGACCCTGCAAGATCGGCAAGACTCACCACAAGTAAATGATCATTTTTACAAAATATTTATGCTTTCAGCGAGGAATCTACGTTACCATTTTGCCTAGTCGACGCAAGAATAACCATTTAAAATAAACTAACCGAAGTTGAAAACACTTCGCTAACTAACTTCCAGTGCATTCATCGGATTTATTTACATTGGATTCAATGTTAGATTGAATTGAATTAAATAAATCAATACAAATAATAAACTAAACTAAAAGTTATTGAAAATTAAAACACAATAAACGGTCCTTTAACACACCGTAAACGGTTATTATACAATTTTGTGAATTACAAATATTTCGATAATAATCCAACTGTCATCATCAAATATTCCAATCATCAACTGTCATCAAAATAAATTCCAATTTCTTTTAATCAATCGTTCTGAACAGTTGTTTTGTATTTAAGCTTTTAATGTTTATATAGGCCTATGTGTATATAAAATTTGTTACATAATTAATTGTAAAATATAATATAAATAATAATTATTTTATTAAATTAGTAGTTTTGAAAATATTATCATTTTTTGTTTGAATCTGAATTTGTTCTAGTATTAATTTATTACTTGTTTTATTTTTAAATATTTCTAAATTTTTCCATAAGGTCATTTTTGGACCTTAGGAAATGTGTTTTAATAAACTGATATTATTTAAATTTGGAAATGTGTGTTTGTTTTTTATTTAGTGTGTAGCTAAATTATATATGTATTGCGATGTACAAGGTTGCATAGAATAAATAGTCGATATCTAGATATGGAAATGTTTGGCTTTAATTAACGATTTTCTTAATTTTAGACCGCACAGAATTTATTACAGTTTATGTTAGCCTAACAAAAATTAAAAGACAGTTTTTAATACACATAAATAAATTAATCATTCTGTTTAAATAAATAAATTACTACTTCTTTTGTAAATAAAGTTAATAAACAGTTTCTGTTGACGTTCAATTGATACTTAAAAATAATTCCTACACTCTAATAACATATATCATAATTCGTACAAGTTTCTCTGTCTTTTTAGGTTAAAATAGTTTTATTGGTTTATTTAGTTTTTTATAAATGGGTTCACTTTCCTGATGTGATGAATGATGCAGAGTTTCTCCTCGTTTCCTGATGAGTGTTGACAGCTGCGGCTTTCTTTCAGGTAGTCGTCACTATACCGCCGTTCCTCTTGTGGTTCTTCTTTAGGATCACCTCCTGTGATTCAGCTCTCAGGGCCGTTGTACGGGTTGGGTACTTCTGTGAACAATGTTAAATCCTTAATTACTACTTAATTATATATTTCCGACAAACTGATGTGTTCATAAATTCCTAATCGGACGATCTTGAACTGTACCGAACTAGCACTCGAGATATTCAGTCGCGCACTAAGAGTGCTATTAAAGTTCATAACTCCTGACAGACTTAGCGTACTGAATCAGAGTTAACGATTACACGTTATGGAGAGCTGAGTTCTACGGTAGACTACCTTGCATCTCGTCACGGATCAAATCAACTGATATATTAGCCAATCTCATTGGTCAAAACCGCTCCCTCACCCTTACGCTACAGTCCAGATAACATTATACTTGTAAGAAATTGCATATGGGCAATGTAAAACATGCAAATAAAACCGGTATAATTTTATTGCTTTTCTTGTGTGTGATAAAAACCTTTTTTATGAAAAATTCATATATTTGTTCTTTATATTATTAACAAATATTACTGCCAGATTGGTCTTTACTTTATGCAAATTATGGAATATGTCTTATGTCGGACAGTTGATTTACACAAAAGTTATTTAATTTAATTCGTTTTTATTGCTATTTTGTAACACAGTTATTCACACGCGCACTCGCCATATGCCTATGCATACGTTCGCACTATTTCACAAAACTCATATTTTATATACAGTCAAAAATCAATTTAATCTAACAATTATTGCATGATTCTTATTGTCTATATTACAGTGTTTCAACACGTAAATTATACTTTGACCAATTCTCATTGAAACTTGCTATGATATGTTAAGAGTGAAATTATTATTTTATATGCAAATTTCACCTATTGCAATATGTGTGTGTGTGTGTGTGTGTGTGTGTGTGTGTGTGTGTGTGTGTGTGTGTGTGTGTGTGTGTGTGTGTGTGTGTGTGTGTGTGTGTGTGTGTTAATTACGGTGCTGTATATATATCTTTGTTTGAAACATTTTTTAGTTTGGCTAACATAAAATTTGTTACAACTAATCAGCTTTTAGAACAATTGATTTAAACATTTTTAATTTATTAACTATATCTGATGATGATAGTTGGATTACTATCGAAACATTTGTAATTTGCAAAATAAAAAATATATACTTATTACATTTTTTTATTATTAATAATTATATAATTATATTTAGGGGCTTGACAACTAAGCCTTTAGCCCGACCAGAAGTATTTGTTTATGATCATGGTTGGTTCTCTCCTACATTCTAGATTAACAATAAAAATGGAAAGTCATACACACAAAGACGCAAAACAGTCCTGTCAGAAACGATGTAGCAAACTTGCTGCTTTTAGAAAGGATAGTGTATCGATAACTGTTCTGTGTAATATAATCTTTGTATCGATAACTGTTTATTTCAGAGGTTCTTTCATAATACCTTTATGTCTGTCTGACATAAAGTTCGGCAAGAGGACCCCAGTCTTCCATTATTCGTTTACCGTAAGTGCTGAGGAATCAGCACTATGGCAGTAGCTGAGCAAGGTTTGAATACAGAAAGAAAAATATATTTGGATTGTACCGGTTATTCAATTTGAAATAAAAAGGGCAACGAACAAAATATAGCCCCAAGAAGCATAAAAAAAGGAAACTATAAAACTTGAAAAAACAAAAAGAAGAAAACTTGAAAAATTAAAAAGGATTTGTAAATTAAATTTATAAATCTACAATCCCATACAGAAACGTTTCGTAAATTTATATATAATCTTATTCGGTGTTACCACATTCCCTTTAAAGCAGTATTTAATATAGAATATTTAGTCATCTAAAGACTTTTTAAATAACAGCTCTTAATAGAAACACACGCAAAGCTAACACGTTTCAAGTGTCTCAGAAGAAGACACTTTAATTTTCGCCTCGAAAATTTATTCAGTAAAATGCCAAGAGTACCTGGAGACCTTAAGCCGATGGAAAACCGTTTTCTAGTCAGATTATAAGGATATTATTAATATTACGAATTTCAAAAGCCTTGGTGAAAGTGGCGTCAACAATCCATTAAAAGATTTGCATGCTCAAGTAGCTACATAGAACTACGTCTTTTTGCCTTGCCTCATTTAAGTGATGTCATAAGGATTAATTTCTTCAACGATCACAGAACACGCAAAATGATTTTATGTATAAATCATTTTCCACAGGTTACTCTTATTTTAAGTTAGTTAAAATATATATCTGTAATCGTTAACCAAAACGTGCCGTAAGCGTATCTTTTATTTAAAATATCTAAAAATCTCTCTGAAAACGTGGCATCAGCATATTTCCTCTCAGTTAAAAATTGTCCAATTACATCACAATGCAAAAACAATGTTTTTGTACACTATTCAGTGGTATAATATACGCAGGCATTATATTAAACATTTTTTTCATTGTACTCTCCCACAAGCTTCTTTTAACAGAGCAAGCACGCTTTATACGAGAAACCATTTATCACATTCTGAAACAAAAATATTAAACTACATTCTTTGGCCCAATTTTGTAACACATCCTGTCTCTAATATTGAATGAACCGATGTATCATCCTTCGTTTTGTTATAATATCAAAGGTCTCTAGCTAACGATCAAAGTCCTCAGTCCTAATTGGAACGTTTAGCACATTTGTCTGCCTGTCCAGCAATCAGTCTGTCTGTTGGCGGTACGTCTCATGGATCGCGCCAACCAATTTTCGTAAAACTTAGCATGCGTATTCATATTTTCACTATGCGTAGTTATATAACCATACTGTTTTTGACATTGATCCCTCAAAAATAGGAGGGAAGGAGGTAAAGTCCCCAGCGTGGTCATAATTTTGAGAAAAAAGCGCAAAGATCCAAGTATCGTATTAAAATAATAAGGTTTTAACAAAAATCTGAAAAAAATTATAAAAATGTATGTGGGATATGGGACTAAAGAGAATTTCAACAAAAATCTGATAATATAGTTTACATTTCAAAATATTTTCTATACCAGAGCATAAAAAAAGTATAAGTAAAAAAATTAAAAATATAATAAATTAATATATTAAAATGAATATTATATTAAAGTAAAGGGAACTTTAACCAGAATCAGAGTATAGCGTTAAGTTTAAAATTTTTTTAAGGTTTTGAAAACCAGGGCTCAAATATTCAAAATTAAAAAAAAAATTATAAAAACTAATGTCAGGTAGAACGAACCAAATCCGAGTGTAATGTTTATTTTTAAAAAAGTTTGTAGCTTTAGCGGTATTTTGCGGCAGAAACAGAAGGCACAATTCTGGAAAAAATTTTAAAATTTATGTACGTTATTTATAGATAATTGTTGTCCAGTAAAACGAAATAAGAGTTTTGGTTTGTATAGATACTAACTAATTTTAACAAGTAGCATAGTACTTGTAGCCTCTTCAACGGTGTGTTATCACATACTTGTGATGTGTCTTGGCTAAATCTAAGAATCAAATAACTTTACTCGCAGCTTTAAAAGTAACATGAAATATAGTATTATGATTATATTAAATACGTAATAAATATATTTTGCTCAAAATTTTGATAGAGTTCTGCAACCCAGGTAGTTTTTTTTAGGTGTATTCTATTCGGTGTTGCGGAGTTTTACTGCCTTTTTTACGTAATTGTGATCATTTACTTAAGTTGTGTTATCAGCTAAAGTAATATAACTTTCAGTAATTAGTATCTTAGAATGCTAACGCTATCGGCTATAAGTAACATATAAAGATATGTTAATGACAATGAATAAATGTTTACTAATTTGGGATGAAATGCAATAACTGTATGTTTTGTAATTAAAAGTAGGCTATTCCAAAAAAGTGGCACTGAAGAAGTGGAATTATTTCTCAAAAGTACCGTGCTAAAATTTTAAAAATGTGTTGAAGATTCCGGAACTTAAAATTTAGAAAACCTAGGCTTATTTTTTTGTAGGGCTCATACCAACGGATGATCAGGGTTCAAAAATAATTGTTGGCAATATCATGATATAATTTTTAGATAAGTTTAGATTTTCCGCTTATTAAAAAAAAAAACGAATGGGGCTTTTTCAGTCTTAACTATATTACGTAGAGAGCGAGAGAGAGGGAGAGAGAGATTGAAAGGAGATAAAATAGATAGACAGATAGATTGAAAGATGGATAAGTAGATAGATAGATGGTTAGAGAGAGAGGGGGAGAGAGAAAGAATAAGGGACAGAGGGAGAGAGAGAAAGTGTGTGAGTAGGTGGAGTATACAAAAATTGTAATAAAATGTGATTTACTCGTATATTTGGAAATAAAAGTCAATCTAGTCGCCTGAAATGTTAATAATCAGTGAAACTCTGAATGTAGCTTTTTTCAAATTAACTCCTTCTTTCCCCAGTAAATTAAATATAGGCCTACAATTTTATCTGAATATACAAAAAGTCTCTTTTATTTCTTAATTAATTAATAAACCTTTCAAAAACAATAAACGTTGTTTCGTTAACTGTCATGAAATAATTGAAATGGAAACAAAATTGTTGCTTCTCCTCCTGAACTTCTCTCCTCCTGAGTCAGTGGACTTCCTCTATCTAAAGTCTCAAGGATCGTCCCTAGTGTTGCGTGAATACGCTTCGTCGGCGAACGGTCAATCGCCTGGACTCTCTTTAACTGTATTTAACAATTTTTATCAGCTAGGCTTTTACCTATCATTACTAGCATATCATTTTTTGCTAGCTGTTTCTTTACTTTAAATTACAGTATACTTAGTTCTTAAACACGCAAGTTAAGAGAGACCGTACGCGAGGTACCTATGAGGACATATTCCACTATCACTGCACCTTAATTAGGCAGATGTAAATTTGTTTATTTTTGTTATAACGTTATACTGATGAAGGTTTCTGTGACTTAAACTTTTATCTTTTGGGAGTTATACGAACTATTTGTTGATAGAAACTTTTTAATATACAAGCGCCACTACGATACGACAGAGAAAATTATGACCACAAAATACTTCCAAACGTTGTCCAAAAATTTTTAATACTGTAATAAAGTACAAACGTATGATGCAGTTAGCTGAGTTTAATGATGTTTAAGTTGTTTCCGATCTGTCCAAGAATTTCTTGAACATGTCCCGGACATTATCACGTTTTTATTGTTTTCCAGCAATAAAAGTCTTGAAAAATTTACTATGTATTCACACATTCACAATTACCGTAAATTGTTACTAGCTAGAAGCGCTGCATACTGATTTACGAGTGATGATCATACTTCCGTTAATAAGATTTTTACTTAATTTTTCTCAGTTATGACAGCTATATCAATACGCAAACTCGCAGTGGTAATCATAAACCAAACTTATGTGTAAATATTTTGGTGTGCTTCACTAAGTGTTATTTCTAATAAAACCACTTTTCTAAATAAACAGGTAATGATAACTTTAACAATATATTTAAAAGTTTAATATTAGGCCTATAATTACCAAAATATTCAAGTAAATTAATACTTCATAATACGCTAATATAGTTTTATTTTGTGATATCTAGGTTTGAATGTTTTATGTATTTAGTAGAATAAAATTATTTTTCAGAGGTTTACTCCTTTGCAAATTGTAACCTCCAAATGACATCAATACTTTTACAACAGCTAAAACAATTTTCAACTACTTGTAGTCACTAAGACGACTAAAGTGATACGCATCGACAGTAGTGTAAATGAAACTACACGGAAAGGGAACGTTAAGATGACTGGAAGCTTAAATGAGAGCAATCAGCGAGCACAAATAAGCAAGCAACGGAACTCGTTACAGTAACGAACTGACTCTGCCCCCTGTAATTAAATAAACACACGGTTACTGCTGACCCAGAGGGTGTTACAATCTACCTTGTAACGTCACAGAACGTTCCATAAAAAGAAATCATTTATATAGTAAGTTAGCATAAGAGGAAAGTGAGGTGAACAGTATCGAACCCAAGTAGTCCCAAAAAATTGTGTAATTTTGTATAATAATTATTTCTATCAACTTGAAAAAACGACCAAACTATGACTAAGACAAAACCCCATATATAATATTAAAGTGAATAAGAGTGAAAAAACCATAAGACACTATAAGAGAGAGAAATAATGTCAGAATCAACCAAAATAATGTCAATAATTATTAAGTTTTATAACTATGAATAGAGTATTAAAAACTATTTTTTGTGAATAAATGGACATGATCCATTATTATATTATGTGATGTAAATAAAATAAATGTATTAAATGATTTAAATACATTATTAGAAAGAGTTTAAGTTAGAATAAAAATTGTATATTTGCAATGACAAAAAATATTAATGTGTTGGATTTGAGACCATACACCAAGATTTCATGAAAAAATTAATTATTATCAGATTTAATTAAAAACTATATGTAAGTGTCAAGCAGACAATAGTAAACAATTTATCTTAAATAAAGGAAGCTGTCAAATGAATAAAAAGCAGTCAAAATAGCCAAAAACAGTGTTAACTAAAAACATGTAATAGGCATCTAATATTGTATAATTTATGAATTTAATGTTGCCAAAATGCAACCAAACTGTATTAGAAAGCTGTAATATGATATAAAGCAACTATACTAATATACCTGACCAACTTTAACATTGTAATAGTCAAGTTAGCAAAATATTTACTTATACCATGTATGGCTGGAACCAATTATCCAGTACAAAAATAATCATATCTGGCTAAATACTTACATAATACTAACAAAAATAAGATAGAAAGGTACAATACATCAGTATACCTTAATAAGAAACAAACTCAGTTGAAAGTAAAGTCAATTCTAAAAGAATTTAACTAATTAGAGTGAGATTTGTCACGCCATAAAAAAAGGACATCTCAAGACCAATCAATGATGCTATGTCATCTTGTGATAAATATAATATATGTATAGAGTAACCAGGTATCACAAAAGATAGACAAAATAATAAACTCTGTGTGTATAGTGGTGAAATAATACATATATTAAAGAAAAAGACTAATCATTGTATTAGAAAACTGACAAGAATCTAGGCCATGAGCAGAGGCCATATAAAATTGTATTTATTTGTGTTTTATTTATGTTAAAATTTGTTTATTTTGTTGTAGAAAAGTAGTAGTAGTAGATGTTCAGCTTGTGGAAGGAACTTGGTAACTCCACAACAATTTTTGTTATAAAAAAATGAGTTTTCAATGACAACAACTCAAGGTGAGGGTTGTATATTGTATTGTTTATTAGACTTAAGTTAATTAGAAACCAATCATATTTAGTATCGCTAGATTCAGTTAAAAACAGGGAATATAAATGTATTAATGGCATACAAATTGTGAGTACTAATGTAAAACTGTTTGATAAATACCAGAGTAATTTTTGAAATATCCTTTGTATGAAGAATAAGAAATTCGTTCTAAAAACTTCTACGGAAGTGAAAACTGTTCTATGACATTCCATTTCGTTTACTCTCGAACATTCTAGAAAGAATTTTTACACAAATATACCGGAAGTCGATGAAAACAGTCATCCTGAATTAGTATAAAAGCGAGACCAAATTCGACCCAAAAAACACTTGAAACTTGAACTCCAGAACTGATGCATCACCCACGACACTGATCAACGCAGCTAAGGCGAAACCGAAGAGGCAAGAAATCGACAAGACACGGCAGGAAGGCTTTTCCCGTACATAGACATACCGACTAACTTAACCTCAACGAGACTCTTCGCCAAATGTATCGCTGAAATAGAGCAGCGATACGGCAAATTTTAATAGAAATCACGCAGCCAGAACGTCCAGCGGCCCAGGAGGGACCAAAGATTTAAATAGAGAACGAATTCTGCTGTGTTCGCATTGACTGACTAACGTGACAATAATTCCCCCTAACGTAAACATACAATACACAAAGCCTTCCTCAACACTGCATGGGAATCAGCGCTGCGGTGGCCGATTTCTGAATTAACGCGGAGCAGCTGACGAGCTTTTGGCGGCGTTTGAACGATATTCTACTGCCAAACGTTTTTACAAAAGTGCGGAAAAAGTAATGATCGCAAAATTTGACTTTAAATAGATTCAGTGTACACCCGAAGAGGCGAGATCGAGAAACTACCCGAAAGGAGTGTCCAGTGCGAGAATAAATAACCATTGGAACGTGAGTTACCAAAATTAAAGTCATTTGTTACCTGGTTACATTTATCACACAGTTGTACTTCACACGCCACACATACACCTTCAAATCACTTAGTTTTTTCTTGTAAGGCATCTAATTGATATGTCTTGGTAGTTCAAAGGAGTCACGTCCTGAGAGTAAAGATTTTTCACATATTAAACTCATGCTTTTCAACTGAGTCAAAATCTGAAATATACTAGCCGATACTGGATTGGATATATAAAAAATTGTCAATAATAATAACTTGTAAAATTTTTTCTCTGCAATTTTATAATTTTTTCTATGAACGTTAGTCCTTCAGACGATTTGTTTGTTTTTAAAGAATCATTAAACTTAACTGATTTTTCCAAGCTAAACTGACTTGTTTAAATTTTTTTCGTAGATTTAAAAATTTTATCAATCACTTTTTTTTTTTTCTTTCTTGGAACAAACGTTTCCAAGTGGCGCCCACAAAAAGCATAGTATTAAGTTGTGTTACAGGACTACATCACTGCAGAGGATCCAGTCAACAGAGTAAGTAACAAAAGTGCGCGGAGGTAACGCCCGACACAAATAACAACACGAACATTTAAACAACACCCACTACACTCTTTTATTTCGTTATAAATTGGCAGCCCAACTAGTGAGGCTTGAAAAAGACGAAACAAGCCCGGCAACTACCAACATATTAAAATGCCGCAACCAAAGGGAAAAAAGGTGAAGAAGACTGTGGAACCCGAGTTAAGTCTGGAAGACGGAGAGGCAGTACAAATGGAGGAAACGGAATTAGAACCGCCCACACTAGAAGTGGAATGACCGGTACAAACGGCAGATGAAATAGAGGAACAAACGGGAGAAGAGCCCATACAAATGGTAGAACAAACAGACAAACCCGAACCAGAAAAAATAACAGGGAGTGTTGACGCAAATATATTAATGATGATGCTCCAAAAAATGGAAGAAACAAACAAAAATACTAATGAAAAGATGTTCCAAACGCTGAGAAAAGAGAGACAGGAAGATAACGAGGAAACTAAAAGAAATAATGAGAAAATGTTCCAAAGAATGGAAGAAAATATGAATAAAAATAGACGGGAAGATAAGGAGGAATTAATAGAATCCATGAATAAAACAGACTGGAAGATAAGGAGAAATTAGACAAAAACATAGAATCTTTAAAGAAGGATATTACCGAGAAAATAGATGGCAATGGGAAAAAACTGGAGATATTCCAGGAGGAGAATAAAAAAAGTATAGAGTCCCTGAAAAAAGAGATTAGCATAAAGTACGAAACAGTAACCAAAACAATCAATGATAATAAAATCGATAGTGACAGGAAGGTCGAGAATATGGAGAAACAGTTGGAAAGGTTACGGGAGGGAAACAATACACGTTTCGAAAATATAGAGGAACAAGCAGTAGAGACCAAACAAGATGTTAGAAAGCTTGAAAACATGGTAAGGCAGAACCAAGACGCCATCATGCAGGAGGTGGGAGAAGTCCAGCACATCGCTAACAGGCTGGACGAACAAATAAAAACTAACAAAAATAGCATACTAGAAATAGACCAGAGAGAGAAAAACCTGCAGGAAAGATTAGAGGCGCTGAGAGACACACCAATACTAAACACTCATACGTGTCATGGTGAAAACAGGGAAGTAATCAACTTCCAGGACTATCGACGAAACCCAATGGAATTTTTGGAAAGAATGGAGGAGGTTATTGGGAGAAGTAGAGAAACAAGGTGGGACAGGATAAGAGAGATGCTTGACGAGACGTTTAAAAATACTAAGGATAACTGGTGGATAGCGGTACGACCAGAAATAACGAATTTAGCAGAGTTTAAACGCCAGTTTAAGGAAAAGTATTGGTCATAGACCGCACAAAACAGGGTAAGAATGGACATTTTCTATGGCAAATACGACGCGTCATATGGACAATCCCCGACGTCTTATTTCCTGGGAAAGGTATGTTTAGCACGGAAGTTGATACCGCCGATCCCAGAAGAATGTTTGGTAAGGCAGTTAGCTGGACATTACAGCTATGGTATCAAGGATGCCCAATTATACCAACAAATTAGCAAAATAGCCGATCTGGCCAAATTATTGGAAAATTGCGAATCCACAGCAAGGTTCCAGGATTACCAACCCCCCAATCGTAAGGTAGAGTACAACAACAATAATAACGGACCAAACCGGAATGGAGGTGGGAACGGTAATAATCTAAACACCAATAATCAGAGTAATAATATCCCACCAAATGGCCGAAATGATAACACTCAGGGCCCAATTAACATCAACTATCCGGGACCAAACAGAGGTAATTACACCGGGAATAACTACGGTAGGAACTTCCACCAGGGAAACGGTTATCGCGGGAATAATTATAGAGGAAGTAATTATGGTCAACGTAATGGTTATCGCAACGGGGGAATCCAAGGAGGAGGCGATAGGAGAAACCAAAATGAATATAGGCCCCAGGTAAATTATACAATGGCCAATAACCGACGGCCATATCCACCTAATGTACCCACTTATATGTTTTACCCACAACAGGCGCCAGGTAGCCAGGGTAACACGGCGAATAGCCAACCTATTAACGGTAATCCCGAGGTCAGGCAGGAAACACAGACGGGTCAGCAACCCGATGTTCCGGGAGACCGGGCCAATGAGACAGTGGCTCATTTAAACTAAACGCGGCAGTGAAAAAGGAAAACCGCCCTTCACTGAACCAATATTATGGGGTGACAAACGACGAACATAGACAGGACAAAGACGGGACTAGGATAAGAATAAATAATTACCTTAAGGATATTAGAGAGGAGTTATTAGAAGAAGGTGACGATATCATTAAAAATAGTAACCAAGGGAACAATAGTATCGTGCAGATTAAAGCATATATCAATGGCATAGAAGCGATACTACTCATTGACACGGGGTCAAATGTGTCACTTATCGATAGCATTGAGTTAGAGCGGATTAAACAAAATAGTAATTTACCAATACCCACTCTACCGATAAATAACATTATTTTAGTCGGAGCAACGGGGAGGCAAAATAAATCAATAAAGAAACAGGTGTCATTAGAGATGACTAGTAATGGGGTAACAATACCAATAGGTTTATTAGTGGCGAGTAATTTACCCATGAGTATACTAATAGGCTGCGATATACTTAGGCCATACAATGCTGTAATAGATTTGGAAAGTAAGGTGATAACTTTTAAGACTAACAAGGGGATTTGGACCAATAATTTAATCGATGTCCAAGGAAGTGGTACAGACAATACACCTTATCAAGCGATAGTGAACCATTATTATTGTACCGATCGTCCAATCAATATGCCATTATATCAGGAGGAAAACCCAGAGTTGTGGTTAGAAAAGTTAGAAGAAATACGGGATTTCCAAAGGACGAAAGCAAGGGGTCTGATCAGCGAAAAACAGGCGGAACAATTAATCGAGGTATACAACCATTATAAACACATATTCTCGAACGCTCCAGGTAAAGCCAGAGATTATCAGTGGACCATAAAATTCAAAACTCCGGTGGAATTTAACAGGAAATCGTACCCGATCGCATACTCGCTAAAGAACGAAGTCAGGGAAGAATTGAACAGGATGATAGAGGACGACATAATCGAGTATAGTCATTCGCCCTTTACCAGCCCAATCATAGCGGTGCCAAAAAAGAACGGAAAGGTGCGTATATGTCTCGATGCTAGGGAGATTAACAAAATGATTGTTAACGACCGCACATCACCTGGGGAGATAGAGGAGATATTAAAAAAGTTCCACGGAATCAGATATATAAGCTCATGGGATACGGTATGCGGATACTGGCAGATAGAACTCCACCTTGATAGTAGGAAATATGTGGCATTCATATTCGAGGGCAGAAACTATCAGTTTAAGCGGTTACCTTTTGGCTTAATAAATTCTGTGGCGGTGTTTGTAAAGATAATGGACAGAATATTGGGGCAGGAAGTACTGAAGTCGACGACCTACTGGTGACTTCAGCGAATTGGGACGACCACTGTAATAGGGTTGAACAGGTGCTACGGAAATTATCAGAGAATAATATCACCCTCAAATTAGACAAGTCCCAATTCATTGCAAATGAGGTGAAATTTTTAGGATTTAATTTAACAGAACAAGGGATTACTCCATCCAAGGAAAAGGTAGAGGCCATACAGAAGTTCCCCACCCCAAAGAATAGGAAACAGCTGCAGTCATTTTTAGGAATCTGCAACTATTACAGAAAGTTTCGGTCCAATTACTCAGAACTAACTGCCAGGTTCCAAAAGCAGTTATCAGCTAAAGACAAATGGACTTGGGGACCAGAGCAAGATGGAGTGCTCAATATCATAAAGGAAAAGTTTTAGAAACAGTAATGTTGCATCATCCCGACTTTACAAAACCATTTTTTCTAAACTGCGATGCCAGTAACGTGAGTTTAGGTGCAGCCCTCTATCAGGAAGATCAGGACGGTAACCATTTAGTAATTAGCTTTGCTAGCCGCGTGCTCAACAGTTGCGAACGAAACTACAATACTACCGAAAAAGAACTGTTGAGTGTAGTTTTCGCATGCGGTAAATTTAGGACATATATATTAGGGTACCCCATAACAGTTAGAAGCGACCACAAATCTATATCATTTTTAAAGCATTGTAAACTGAACCACGGAAGGCTGACTAGATGGGTTTTGGCCTTGCAAGAGTATAATATCACATGGGAATATATACCCGGCAAACAGAACGTAGCCGCCGACGTCTTATCTCGCGTCAATATACCAGACCAAACCTTTGACGGCGAAAAGGAACAATTAGCCAAGGTTTACCACATTATTAAGAGCAGGGAGGATTTAAAAAATATTTTGCACGAAATAAAGTCACAACAAGAGGCCGATCCGAAATTAGGAGATATTAGAAAAAGGGTACAGGAAGGCGATGAGGTCATAAACAGATTTTATTGTATACACGACGACACTTTGTTTATTAGGAATACCCCGCAACAAGAGAATTGGAAATTAGTGATTCCACCAGCGATAGAGAGACCGCTAATAGTCGACTATCACGATAGGTACGGACATATGGGTGCCCTCAAAGTAAGGAAGGCATTGGAAGAGCAAACATACATCAAGGGGATGAATAAGAAGGTGCAACTGGCGATACGGTCGTGCGATATTTGTCAAAAAGTAAAGTGTGATAACGAGAGGAAGGAAGGGGTCATGATACCCATATCATCTACCGAAAAATTGGAAAAGGTATTTCTAGATATCTGCGGACCCTTTCCACGCAGCGCTGGGAGACACCGATATAAATTTATCGTAATCATATTCGACCACTTTAGCAAGTATACAAAGCTATACCCAATAACTAGGGCAACGACCAGGAAAATAATAGACATAATAATCAAGCGTTATATAATGGAAGTGGGCCGACCGTATTCTATAATTACGGACCACGGTACTCAGTTTAGGGGAAAACTTTGGAAGGAAAGCTTGGGAGAACACGGAATAAAAACGTACAAGACGTCCGTATATCACCCGAATAGTAACCCAGCCGAGAGAGTGTTAAGGGAGGTAGGACGGTTACTAAGAACATACTGCCATAACGAGCAGAAAAGATGGCATGAATATGTAGCCTCTACCGAGGATTTCCTCAATTTCTCGCATCACAATACCATCGAGATGTCGCCATACACGGTTATGTTCGAAAGACCCCCACCACGAGAGATAAAAGAAATCATTAATTTTCCCGACGAACCCACATACCAATTGGAAGGGGCAAAATTTTATAATAAGGTGTTAGAAAAAACGGAACAGCAGCGGAAAAAATATATCAAATCACAGCCTAAGGCAATTAAATATGAGGTAGGTGAAAAGGTGTTAGTTAAAAATAGAGAATTGCCCAGTGCTATACAAGGCATAACGAGGAAATTGCTACTCTTATATACAGGGCCTTTCACGATAACCAGAGACAATAAAAACAATACCTACGAGGTAACTGACACAATTAGGAACAAGGTAAAAGGTACGTATAACCAGACTTCATTAAAAAAGTACCATGATTAAAAAAAATCGCAAGTCGAATACTCAATCAGTGACCAAGTACCATGACCAAAAACCAAAGTCAAATACAGCATCATAGAGAAGGTACCTTGACTAAACATGTCAACGTGAATTTTTTAACAGCCATAATTAGAAAGGAGGTAGAGATTATTAAATAAATATAAATATTATTATTATTAATAAATATTACGAGAAGGACACCTTACACCAAAGGCATAAAGATATATATAAAATATAGATTTATTTCCAGTAGCCATGTCAACGTATATTTACCAACTTACCCGTACTTAGAGAAGGAGAGAGATTGTTATTAATAAATATTATGAGACGGACACTTAGTAAAGGAGAAAAGAAGGAGAAATGCTGTCATTATATTTGATACTAAATGGAAATGATAAATAAAAAAAAAGGAGAGGAAAACAGTGTGTTACATAAGGAGATAATGATGAATATGAATATAGCTATTAACATTGAATGATTTTAAACGATAATTTAACCTGCGGAGGACGATATATTAATATAATTGTGAATTAATCAGAAGAGTTTGAGAAAGGGAATTTATGTGTAGGAGCCTATGATCTTTGAATATTGTATTTTTTATTATTATTATTATTATTATTATTATTTGTTGCAAAGGTGCAATTATTATTTTCTGAACAGGGATGTGTTGCCTCTGATTTCAGTAGTTGTAGACAGGAAGGGACAGAGAATGTATGCCATAGCGAGCCACTCTGACTCCCAACCCTCTATGTAAGTTAGGGAATAGATAGGGAATTATATCAAAGATTAATTAAATAACATCAAGGTAAAAAGGAAAGGAATAGGTGATACGACAAAGAACGAACTAGGAATATTGAGTTGGATTAATATATTAAAGGAGTAGTACAGGAATTTAATTATAAGATAAAAGAATGAGATATAAAGAAGCTAATAAAAGGTTATTATAGAGATGATAATTTCATCAAAACCAAAGATATGTTTTTCCAAAATTATCAACTTTAACGGAGAGGCATATGTAACGTCACAGAACGTTCCATAAAAAGAAATCATTTATATAGTAAGTTAGCATAAGAGGAAAGTGAGGTGAACAGTATCGAACCCAAGTAGTCCCAAAAAATTGTGTAATTTTGTATAATAATTATTTCTATCAACTTGAAAAAACGACCAAACTATGACTAAGACAAAACCCCATATATATTATTAAAGTGAATAAGAGTGAAAAAACCATAAGACACTATAAGAGAGAGAAATAATGTCAGAATCAACCAAAATAATGTCAATAATTATTAAGTTTTATAACTATGAATAGAGTATTAAAAACTATTTTTTGTGAATAAATGGACATGATCCATTATTATATTATGTGATGTAAATAAAATAAATGTATTAAATGATTTAAATACGTTATTAGAAAGAGTTTAAGTTAGAATAAAAATTGTATATTTGCAATGACAAAAAATATTAATGTGTTGGATTTGAGACCATACACCAAGATTTCATGAAAAAATTAATTATTATCAGATTTAATTAACAACTATATGTAAGTGTCGAGCAGACAATAGTGAACAATTTATCTTAAATAAAGGAAGCTGTCAAATGAATAAAAAGCAGTCAAAATAGCCAAAAACATTGTTAACTAAAAACATGTAATAGGCATCTAATATTGTATAATTTATGAATTTAATGTTGCCAAAATGCAACCAAATTGCATTAGAAAGCTGTAATATGATATAAAGCAACTATACTAATATACCTGACCAACGTTAACATTGTAATAGTCAAGTTAGCAAAATATTTACTTATACCATGTACGGCTGGAACCAATTATCCAGTACAAAAATAATCATATCTGGCTAAATACTTACATAATACTAACAAAAATAAGATAGAAAGGTACAATACATCAGTATACCTTAATAAGAAACAAACTCAGTTGAAAGTAAAGTCAATTCTAAAAGAATTTAACTAATTAGAGTGAGATTTGTCACGCCATAAAAAAAGGACATCTCAAGACCAATCAATGATGCTATGTCATCTTGTGATAAATATAATATATGTACAGAGTAACCAGGTATCACAAAAGATAGACAAAATAATAAACTCTGTGTGTAAAGTGGTGAAATAATACATATATTAAAGAAAAAGACTAATCATTGTATTAGAAAACTGACAAGAATCTAGGCCATGAGCAGAGGCCATATAAAATTGTATTTATTTGTGTTTTATTTATGTTAAAATTTGTTTATTTTGTTGTAGGAAAGTAGTAGTAGTAGATGTTCAGCTTGTGGAAGGAACTTGGTAACTCCACAACAATTTTTGTTATAAAAAAATGAGTTTTCAATGACAACAACTCAAGGTGAGGGTTGTATATTGTATTGTTTATTAGACTTAAGTTAATTAGAAACCAAT